>CM038795.1:257531794-258042704 GCA_021764765.1 Vicia sativa
TATTACTATAATAATCTCAACCCAGTGTTAAAAAAATAAGGACATTTATTTGTAAAAACTTAATGAATAAAATTAGTTAATTAAAACATACCTCCTTTAGCACATTTAGTTGTGAAAAATTCATTTGAATCTCTATTTGGAACTTTTCCATATGTTCCTTTTGAATCTTTTCCATCTACTTCAATTTGTGTTTAAACTCATTTTCAATCTCATCTCTAATTTTTTTTTCAATTTTCTACTCCATTTGTTGACTCACTATTTTAAGATCATCCAGAGAGATACCTTTTGATGTGGAGCGTGCAAATTTACCATAATATTCTTTAAATCCAACAAATCAGCCTTCAGTGCGGATACGACCTGGGTGTTCTTTTATTCTAATTGGTTTAGTCAAGATATCTTCATGTCCTTCAGGAACATAAGTACCTTGAGTACTTTTTTTAACAAACTCCTCCTACAACATATGCATACATAATTTGAAATAGTTCACAAATTATATTTATAAATATTAACTAAAAAATATTTACTTACGATCTTAGTAGCTACCAAAGTTGTTGCCTCTGATGTAAAATCTTATGATTTCTTTTGTCTGACCGTCAACCATACTTCATATCATTTTGGCATGAGAACATCAGTCAAACTTGAGCCCTCTTCAAGCATTGTTTTCATCCTTTCTTCCATCATCTTGGCTTTAAGCTTATTGTAACCCCCGCGAGATAATCAATGAGGGTGAACATTTTTCAATGCATTTTGCTTGCCTTTTTCTCTTTTCTCCTTTGAAAGTAACACGATAAAAAAAATTCAACAAAGAAAACAAAATTAGTTAATTCAAACAAAAATCTATTATTTCAACAAACCAAAAATTTCTTTTTGGTCCGGTTTTGGAAAAACTTATTCCAATCTTCCTCGGAGATGTATTTATACTTATCCACTGGTGATAAGTTTCATTCTTTATCTCCATCCCCAAATACGTAAGTGTTGGTGAGATATGTCTTAAATTGTTTCCAACGATCTCCAATATAAACTAACCATTTCTTCTTACATTTGTCATTTTTGGGATCAATGGAAATGGGACAAGTGAATTTATCCTAACAAAAAAAATGCAAGTGTTAGTAAATATATATGGGTATTAAGAAAAATATAAATTTCAAATAATTTTTTTAATAATAAATACCGTAATTTCTTGCCAAATCATAGTTTTCGCTACTTCACTTACGTCTTTTCATGTTTCTTCATTAATATTAACATTGCCACGTGCAAGGTAAGATACATAACTAATGAATTGCGCAGTATTGTTTCCACTTGGTGCAAACGTAACTTCATCAAAATCAACCACACACTTCTTACCAGCTTCTATAGTGCCAATGAATCGTGACATGGTTGTGGCACCTCTTGTCTTTTTCTTTTGTGGAAGAGAGTCTGGTGAGTCAACCATATTTCCTTTTTAACATAACAAATAAATGTGTCAGTTAACTTATAATAAAAATCACCAAATAAATAAAAATACAAAGTAACAATTTAAAAGTGGATAAAAAAAAAAATATATAACCTATCAGAATATTAAAGTGAACATTCCATAACCCAATTAAAATAAATTAAAATTTCAAATATAATTTGATTTATATGTATTCATAATTTAATAATTTAATATTCTGGTACTTTTTATAATAATTTATTTTACAATAAACTAAAATTTTAAATGTATTTCGTTCAGAGATATGGAGCTAAAATTCATGTTCACTGTTGTCATTTTCGTTAAGGCATATCAAATGCTTTCATGTAAGTGTGTATTTTAAATTAGTATATAGCACTTGTTTTCCCTTTAATACTGGTTATTTGGTGTAAGTGTGTATATCACTCGTTTTTCTTTTAATATTATAGTACTATCACGTTAAGAATATGATTTAGCCTAATAAAAGTGTGTATGTTCTCATGATACAAGCCAAACTCTTTCAGCCAAGTGAGGTATACTAGACACACATCAATATATGTTTATAATTAATGATCAATGTGAGACAGTACTGATCATGAGTGAAACATCTAAATATATTATCCCTGCTTAAGAACAAATTCTCAACAATATGACTAATTGTTTTTATTTTATCTCTCAAACCAAAGTTTCTAAAACTTAACCACACAAATATACAGTTGATTTAAGATCTAACATCTTGCTACAAACACAAAGCCCTTAATATTTTGCAACCACAAAGCAAACAAAAAAACTAACAGACATACCAGAAGAATCTTGACACGACGGTGCTGGCAAGCGGATGAAACACCAGTTCTATGCAAACAAATCAACAAATTAAGATATATTCTAAATCTATAGAAAAAATGATCAACAATTCCAATTTAAAGAACGATTAAAACCTAGAAAAGAGAGATTACCTTTGTGATTATTCAAAAACTAGTTTTGAATCAACACAATTTTTTGAGAGGGTTTTTCAATTGATTAAGAGAGATCGAGGATGCAACAAATTATAAATGGATGGTTGTGAAATCCAAATATGAGGAAATTTTACTTTCTTTGAGGAGAGCATGCGTTTCACTTTTGTGCAATTTTACTGAAGCGCCAATATGAAGCAATTTTTTTTCTTAATTTTAGCGCTAAATTTAATTTCATATTTATTGTTCATAATTATTTCAAATCAAATCAGATACAAACTTTAATTTTGATATCCCATCTAATATTTCTAAAATCGGGTATGGATTTACATATGTATAAATATGTATAGATGTGTGTTTTATCATTTTATTATTTTATACTTATTTTTTATAAATCAGGTATCTTTCATTAAATAATTTTATTTGTAATAAAAGTAATGTACATAACACATTGGTTTTCTAAAAATTAGGTATTAATTGATTAACATTAAAATCATATTTTTCCTTTTAATTACAAAATTACCATTGTATATAAATTTAATATCTTCTTTTAATAAAATAGGTATTATATCAATAATTTTAATGTCTTTTGTGTACCAGTGCTTTATCAATTGAATACCAACCAAAACTCTCTTTAATCCAAACAACTCTCTTTTGGAAAGAATATTAAACTTGTTTGATTGAAACATATGGTTTTTGTGACTAGAAAACAAAATTCTTGTGTTACCAAATCTTAAAATACGCTTTAACTATTGAACGACGGTAATATCACATCAATCCCTGTGGAAAACGATAATTAAAAATACTTGCGTAAGAAAATACGAACAACAGATACTTAAAATGCATTTGAAATATGTTTGGAAAAAGTATCATGCATTAAAAAAAATTAGTTTTTGCACGAAAAGCATGTCTTTGTATCAAAACATACGAAGTAAGAGTCGACACATGTGGGTAAATATTAAAGCATGTAGCATATGTTTCTATGTGCCGACACATGCAACCTTTCAGGTCAACACATACTGAAAAAAAACTCATCTATGTGTCGACACATACGATATACGATATATTGGTCGATACATGTAACCCATTTTTAAAGCTTTTAGCTTTTATTTCTATGTCTCCACACATAACCTTGAACATGTCGACGCATGTTACAAAATGTGTCAACACATGACTTATATGTGTCGACGCATGATGTATCTTTTATGAAAAAATTACATTCTTTTTCAAACTTCTAGGTATTGCTTTTGCCTCCAACTTGCACACATATAAATACTTTATGCACGCATCATTTTCAGTTTGATGTAACTATAAACACATACAAAGATTACTCATCATCTTCAATCTTCCATTTACACATACACATAAACAAACTAAACATAATATTTTTTGTTTGGGTTCAATCTAGACAAGTGTTGATAACGTCCAATTTAGGTTGGTCTACCAGTATATTGGGTTGAGAATATTTGGTGGTTTTATTGAAAAAAATCTTAGGATTTGTCCTTCAAGATAATCGGGTTGATTTGGGGGTTTACACAATATTTCAAAAATATTGAATTAGAACGAGTGAAACCTTCAAAGAAATAGCGTAAGATGATGAATTGTTTGAAAAATCTTAAAACACGATTATATATAATTGGATTCGATCGATAGAAAATCTTATAGAACAAGACATTTCCAAGTCTATGATTAGTTTAACCCACATCTCATATATCAAAAGAGTGTCTAATTTTTAAATTATAAATCAATTTTTTCTTTATTAAAACTAGTAAGTCACCGCCTTTAAGTTAATGTTTTGAGACTCCTATTAAAATTAAAATGCCTATAAAATAAAGTAATGTGAAAAAAGAGATTGACACGCTGCAACAAATAATGGTCGACTATGGACCAAACCAAAGGTAGGTGTTTGGTGAGAACGTTAAGCATTTAAGATATATATATATATATATATATATATATATATATATATATATATATATATATATATATATATATATATATATATATATATATATATATATATATATATATATATATATATATATATATATATATATATATATATATATATATATATATATATGACTATTAACCTTGTTGGATACATACGTAGAAGTTGTCTGTAGAAGTGAGTCAAATTCATAACTCAACTAGGGCACGTGTTCCACCATAGATATATACCATGCCATAAATAGGGTTTGCAAAATAGGTTGAGTTGGCACTTAAAAATTAAGTAACGGCAGAAGAAATAATTTCTTGACGTGTTTGAAATAGTAAGAGTGTAATGAAGTTGACTTGGCCGTATCTAAATACCATCTTTCGTGGTGGTTGTTCATTGGGAAGTCATTAGTGATGGTTCACACTATACAATAATTGTTCATAGCTGAGATATATATAGAGACAATTCCAAAGCGCTACAAAACGTACTTCAATACGTCATGTTATTAAATTTGAGATCATATTAGTGGCAGTTTGCTACTATTGAAAAACATATTAGTGTGAATTGCTGCAAACGTTATACTTCACTATATTTTGTTTGTTCAGTGTGGCGTTAAACCGCTGCTATAAATTTTCCTTAATTTATTATTTTAATTCATTTTTAACTAGAATATATATATATATATATATATATATATATATATATATATATATATATATATATATATATATATATATACTAAATCAGAAAAAATACAAAAAAGTAAGAGTAATATAGCAAATGCGAATAAGTGGAGAAATAGTCTCACATTGGGTAGGAATACGGAGACTTAAGCATATATAAGCGAGATAACTCACTCATCTATCACCTTAAAGTTTTAGATGGACAAGGTGTGTCTCTCACAATGTACTTGTTCCTCAACTTTTTCTTTAACTTCAATTATATAACCAACAAAGAATTTTTTTAAAGATGGTCATTAAAATGAATAATCTACCGCTGACATATCATGGAAACGTTCACATCCATCCGCTTTGACAAAAACATTATTCATATTAGATTTTTTTAATTGACAATAATATTTATAACTTGTTCCCGTTTATAAAAATAATTGTATCAATAATAAATTTGTCTTGTTTATAGAAAAAATCAAATTTTTTCGATTATAAATAAATTGTAACAACAATATACTTTTTACGTAAAAATGACCAGTCAACAGTATAAAAGATGAATATTAAATTATCAGTCTGCAGCTGGTATCTCTAGAGTTAACAAAACTCAGTTGAATACTTCACATCTACCCGTGAGTCCATATGAATTAACAAAATTCATTTGAATACATATGAGTTAATTTTAAAACTATATAAAAGAAGAAAATTATATTTCCAATTCAAATAACATTACTTTTCAATATTAGTCAATTTTTTCAAACGTAAAATTCATGACAACTTTCCATCAAATATGATCAATTTTAAATCCGTCTGAGTATATCATATTTACAATTTTTACGTATATATAATGTATGATAATTTTCTAGATTTCATTTAAGATATAATAATATATAAATGATTTTAATAAGTTTTAAGACGTACGTACTAAATGTTAATGTATTAAATATTTAAGATTTACTCACTAAACTTTAAAAGTAAGTTTTTTTCATTGTACCATTTATCATATCAGATCAAGAAATATTATAAATTTAAATTGTAAAATAATTGTTATATATTGCTTCTTGAGAAAACAAACAGACATAAAGAGAGATTGCATATTAAATAAAAAGTTATTATTAAAAAAATGCAAAATTATTACAACATTACTATAATTATTTAGAATGACAATAAATAACAGGAAATACACATTACACGTCGTGTAGTCTCATTTGTCAAGTTTAAATTTATTTTTCAGTAGATTAACATTCACATAATTATAAACATAGGCTAATAATATGCATCGACTTATAAATTTAAAAATAAAAATAACTCTTAGATTAAATATCAACTACCTAACCAAGATTGGGAAATGCTTATGTATTTTCAATTATACTCTTTCTTCAAAAAATATTTTGTACTACCATTTGCTCATTTTGGTCATTCAATATATTCCACTTTCTAGCCTATAGAATTAATCCTTATTGCCAAGTGTCACAAATTATTTCAAATTATAATGGAGGGAAATGTTTGTCCGGTTAAAAGGTTGTTTTTGGGTAATAACCACTCCACAATATACTACATCCTATACTGCCAGCCACTTTATAGTTTATTATATTCAATCACACATAATATATCTTCCACTCTTTCTCAAGTCTCTGCCTGTCTTCATCTTGTCTTCATCTTTTTCAACAAAGTAAGTTTCATCTTTTCATACAACTACCTCGTCACCCTTTCACTCATCGCGAACGCGCCGATTTTTAACATCACTGTCTCTCGTCTTTCTCTTCTTCCATGTGTTTATGTTTTTCACTTATGTTGTTGGTTTTGTGGATTTTAGGCTGCTACACCATGTTAAGGCTACCTATTTCAATCAGTGAGTTGCAGCCTGAAAATAACGTCTGGAAGCTGGCCATTAGAGTGATGGATCTATGGACTGTTAAAAAATGCAACGGACAACAACACATTGAAGTTGTGGTTCAGGACTCAAAGGTATCTGCGTTTTGACTTTCTTGTTTTAATGACTTATGTTGTGTTGGTTTTTTATGACATATTACCTTGGATTTGCAGGGTGATCAATTACATGTTGTTACCCGTTCGCGAGAACTTGAGACATGGAAACAACTGTTATAGGAGAACAACACTTACATGATATATAACGGTGAACCATTGAAGAATGACCTGCCATTGGAGATTTGTGAAAACAACTTCAAGCTCTTTTTGAGTGCTGGAACAACCATTACCCAGGTTGACATTCTTGAAATACCACCTCACACGTTCCAGTTCAAGCCATTCCAAGATTTCCTTAATGGTGACTTGTTGTCGACCATGTGTATGGTGAGTTCTGTTATAGTTATTATTATTCTACCACGCTGTTTTTTTTTTTCGTTAAAATTTTTTAACTTGGTATACTTTCGAAATTCTCAGATGTGATTGGGATCATACAAACTGTGACAAGGACTCAAGTAGCTAGAGCTGGGAAGAAAGCATGTGTTAATCTGACCTTGACAGATGAAGGGTTTGTAAATAGTTTACCTTTTGTTTTTGTAGCATTTTGCAGATATGGGCTATGTCAACCCGGTTAATATCACTATCAAAACATATTTTTCCATTCAATTTTTAGTGAAAACGAACTTGATTTTACCCTTTGGGAATCATATGTGAATGAATTCATGTTGTATACTGTTAAAACTGAGTCACCTATTATCATACTCACCCACGCTTGGTGTCGCCAAAGTTCAAGTAAAAACCATTTCCATGTCTGAAGTTGTTTTATTGTTTTCACATTTTTTATACGATCCCAAAAATGTTTTTTGACATCGACTACCTTATGGGTTGCTGTGTTTTCTTGTGTTGTATAGCAAATGGAAAGCTTTACATCTCTAATGCTTGGAATAGATCCAAACTTCTGATTAATTTGGACCATCCGCAAGTTGCAGATTTCAACGCTAGGTAACTAAAATATAATGGATTCCAATGTTAGCAACTCAGTCCCAATATTGACCTATCCTGCTAAAAAATCTTTTTGGTTTCGTTATTTTTTATTATATCACAGATGTGTTGATGTTAATCCTTCACAAATGACATCCCAAACACGATCGCTGAATTCGTGTTCTCATGGTCAGTTTAATGACAGATGCTTCTCCAATGTCTAGGATGTCATTTCAATTGGAGATATGATCTGTTTGACTCAGGTAGTAGTCTATTTTATATTTATAGCCTTCATGATACTCTTAAATGAATAACATTATTTTTTCATTGCTATTGTAGGAAACGTTTGTTAATACTATTGGCAAAACTAAGCGTTTCAGGCCAAACCGTTTTGGGTGGTATTATGAACTTTGTGTGACATGTAACAAAACCAACCAAACACTTGGTTGTCCATTCCAATGCGACTATTCAGGAAACAGTTCCAGACCAATAACCAAGTATAAGTTTCTACTGATGTTTTTCATTTTTATTAATCCAGCTCTTGTCGTAACT
The DNA here is from genome assembly GCA_021764765.1 of Vicia sativa. Taxonomy (NCBI): domain Eukaryota; kingdom Viridiplantae; phylum Streptophyta; class Magnoliopsida; order Fabales; family Fabaceae; genus Vicia; species Vicia sativa. The sequence continues at coordinate 257,540,243 of CM038795.1, forward strand.
TATTTTTTTACACTTAGCTAACTAACTAGAACACCATTCTCACTTCTTAGGTATAAGGTTGAAGTTGAAGTTGAAGTTGAAGTTGAACATGACAACAAATCTGTTTTTTGTTTTTGTTTTTGGGATAAGGAATGCATTCCTTTGGTCGAGATGACAACTTTTGAGTTGAGACAGTTAATGAAAATGGTTTGAACCATTACTAATCATGCTAATTCATTCTATTATTTTCAATATATTCTATCAAATACAAATTTCACTATCCATAAAATCTACAACATATTTGAGGAATACATTGTAATCATACCTTCCTATAATCATCTTACATTATAAAAACAACTTTATATGTAATCTGCAAATACATGTCATTACTAATTTACTAATGTTATCCTCCTTCTTTATATATACAAATAAACATCAAACTCATCTTTATAACCTCCTAATATATACAAATTTCCTATTAAATGTGTTTTTGTAGACCAATGGGGGCCGTCCTAAAATATACCTAGAACACCTTGGCATCCTGCTTAAGAAGACTTTTGCTATCCGTGGAAAGTACCAGCCTAACTATAATCAGGCTTCTGTGGTCAAAATAACATGTGGCCAAGATGTTATCACTATGATAGAAGATGACATAACTGAGGCCAAGGTATGTTTTGTTAATATGCCTAATTTTGTATTCATGTCATAAATCTATCAAATAAATGGTAATTATATCAATGACTCAATGCCTACTATCACGCTCAGTTAATCGAAAGCCCGCCAATCAGTGAACAGTCGGCTAAGGGAAAAGAAATAGTCTCCACACAAGACGTGGTCCATGAAAATCCACTTCCTCAATCCTCTGCTACTACTGTAACTCTTTTAACATGTCTAATATGTTAATTTTATTACATATATTATTTCTTCTTATATGCTTAATCTTTTTCCTACCAGAGTACTCCATCTGCAAACCAGAACGCGAGTCCAGAACCATGTGGTAACAATACTCCTTCAAAGAGAGTTTTGCATGATGAAGCAATTCATGAACCGGATAACACGAAAATTCTCTCACCAAAATTATCTGCAACCAAGGTTGCTAGGACCGAGAGTGCAAGAAACTCTAAGATTAGATGAAGTTCGAGGATATGCCTTAATTCCACTTTTATGTACTGTTGTCTGTTATTTCAATATGTAACAAGTATTTTGTGTTACGTGTTTTTTTACACACCTAACTGAACATTTATTTTGTGTTATGTGTTTGCTATCTACTACCTAAGTGAACATCCATTTCAACATGACAACCTTGTATTCAATTGTCCATTAATATGGATAAATGTTTTGTCTTAGTGTGCTTAGTCTTTTGGATTTTATGGATGTATTAATATTAAGATTTCTATTAAATTATTATCTTTCTATCATTTGACAACCTATTGTGAATTGTTCTTTTTGGATGTATTGAACATACAAAATGGTGTTCTAACTAATCATAGCAGAACTTTCTTTCATAGTGCAAAACATTTTAAGTTCTTTCACTTTACAGTTCTTAGTGTTTTATTCCAATCCAAAATTCCTGCTACCAAATACAATTCACCGTGACTATTTCTCTAAAAATTGTTTCATATTGTAACACAAAACTACTTGACATATCATACTGCATTGTTTTACTATTTGTTTAACTAACCAAATGCAACTTAGGAATGATAAAGTGAAAAAACTTAAAATCATTGTTAGTAGATTTCAAAATTTTAATGTTTTATACAATGTCCAAGTAGTTGTTCTATACATATTGATAATAATCGTCCCTTCATTGTACCATGTTGATCTTCTGCACTTTTCCTATAATACATTGATACAATACAACTTCCCATTTATTAAAATAGTCTGACAACATAATTGTTTATAATATAAAGTCTTATTCAACACTTTGTTGATATAACTACCTACACCACAATAAATGTTTTGTGCCGGAAAATACATACACACATACTTTACTTGTATTTTTATTGTCTACAACTCTATTAAGTAGATAAAGTAGTCTAATTTAACAGCAACACTCATATTTGATAGCAGCAAAGAAGGAAGAATGAAAAGAGATAGAGCGGTGCAGGAAGGAGAGGAAATTAGGTTTTCTGATTTGTGTTTTAATAGGGCTGGGTGTCATACCCCAAAATTTGCCCTCCATCTTCTCAAGGTATTTCATACCTCCATACTCAAGGATTCCTCAAGGGTTGATCAGACAAACCCTCTCCTAGACAATCAACCCAAACCAGGGTTTGGTGACTCTCAGATCAAAATGGATTTCCAACATCCCCAATGTTCATCATGCCTCCTCATATGCTTCAAATGTTCTCCATGTCAAGTTTCAAGCTTCACAAGTCAAGTTTCCTCAGACAATTGCTCAGATGGTTGAAAATCAGTTGTATTGGACAAAAAGTCAACTGTGGTCAACATATAGTCAAACTTCATAATTTTTGGTCAACATCCTCATTTTGAAGTTACATTCATCATTTGATCAAGGGTTGATCATGATTCACCAAGAAAACTCAAGATTTGCTCAAAAGTCAAACTTTCTAAATTAGGGTTTCTCAGTGAAAAGTCAACCAAACTTTGACTGAGCATAACTTCTTCATACTTTCTCAGAAATTTTTCCACCACCTCTTGCTTTGAAGGAAATTCAATTCTCTACAACTTCATGTCTCACAAGAATGTTCAAAAAATGCTTCATTTGGAAGGTATGGATCAAAACATTACAGGTCCTTTTCAAAGTCAACATAAAGTCAACATTTTGTTTTGAAGATATATTGAGCATGGAAACTCCAATTGAGATGAAACCAAAGAGGTTGTTTAGAGGACACTTAGAGCTTTCCAAAAAGTCCAAGAACACTCAAAAATGTGGAAAATTGAGCAAGATGCACCATTCACAAGTTGGGCAATTTTGAAGAGATGCACAAAGAGAAATACTTCTAAAAATCAAAATTTTTGCAAATGGGCTTACTTTTTCTTTATCCAAACTTGTTCCTCATGCAATTAGGAATATCCAAGCCCAATGCCACGAATTTTTATTTTATTTTTCTATTTAATTTGGAATTTATTCATTTAAATACAAATTAAATTCAAAAATAAAGTATAAAATCAAAATTAAATGCAAATTTGATTTTCCTCTCTTCCTTGAGATCCAAGTAACTCAATAAAGCCAGCAAATTTCGAAATTTGGTTGGATATGGCAAGATTGGATTGAAAATTGATCAAAAGATGAAAATTTGATTTGGTACAAAATCAAATATGTTTTGTATTGATTAGTGATTGATTCTTTCTCAAATCAACTCTGAATCCATCTACTATATATATACATCACATGCCACACGAATTAGGGTAGAAAAACTGGCTGGAGAAACCCTTATTGAAGCTCAAAAAACCGTGCTACCCAAGCTACTAGCAGCCATCGATCCAGTGGTTTTCAATTGCTTTTGAGGATTCAAACACATTGCTTGGCATCCCTGGAGGCATTCCAGACTCTTACAATGCCCAAAACCATCAAGAAACTCGAAAACCAGATTTCGGTTTGTTCTTCTTTTTCAAAATTCGGTTTCTCATATTCATGCATTATTAACATGTTTTATTGTTGTTTTTGTGATTAGTGATAAGTTTGCAAGCGATCTGGGCAGGTTAATTGTGTTTCTATGGCCTGGAACTCGATATGCCATGATTAGGGTTCTTGACCACGATTTAGGGTTTTCCTTAAACGGAAAAATTGGACCTCGAGACCATTACCAATGCATTCAGAATGATGTCCTGAATCGAACCATGGTCTTAGAATTCATTTATATTACTTGTGTATGATTTTCGATTTTGCCAGGGTTGTAGCGTCGAACAAAGGCCGACGCTGAATTTTCAAAAATTCAAAACGAAAGAGATGAAGTTTGGCGCGGAGACGAGGCAATGGGGAGGAGCGCGCTTGTAATCCATTCGCTCGATTCAGTGACACGCGTGCACGCTGGCTCAGATGGCAAAGGCATGGGGGTATGAGAGCAAGGTCTCCAGTTCGATCCTTGGCCATGGCAAGAGTATTTTTACATAGTTTCCATACTTTTCATATTTTTCTTATTTATTTAATATATTCCATGCATTTTTAATTCTTTTCATAATTTTTATTCATGCATTAAAATTGTCAAAATATTTTCCTTTTGCATTTATTTTCATAAAATGTTTATTTAATTTATAAAATTAAAAAATATTATTTTGCATGCATATTTAATTTTATTCATAATTTATCATTTAAATCACTTTTAATTAGTTTTTAATTATTAAATCTTTTCCAAAAATCCCAAAAAATTATTTTAGCATATTAATGTTATTTCCAGCATGAAATATTTTTCTCATCTAAAAAATTGCATTTTTACTAACATTTTCCTCTTATTCGATTTCATCGTATTTTCCGATTTTCTCATCTTTTCACAGGTTATTCCGTTTCAGACGATTTCTTTTACTGTTTTTCTTTTTCCAATAATGTAACTGCTTATGGGATGTAATAGTTTTAATTAGGGCTTTTATTTTCCGCAAGTTTAAATTATGTATCTGCCCCAAAGCCATGTAATAGCGTAGGATTTATCTTTCCGCACTTTACATTCCCGCATTTTAATTTCCGCACCCTATAAACTGTTAGTAATTAGGCGTGTATGGCAAGATAAAAATTGGACATAGACCACTAATTTTCAAGATAATATGTCTGAATTCAACACACTCTTTCGCACATGCACCCCTTAGGGTAATTCCCTCTCGTTGCCTTTCGATTTCAAATGGTCAAGTCCCTCGAACGTAGAGGTATTCTAGCAACGTTGCCTTCAAAACAAATCATCATAGTCCCTTCGATACAAAGATCATAGACCCACGATGTCGCCTCCGAGTACATGATCTTGACCCTCAATTGTTGCCAACGAAAAATGATGATAGTCCCTTCGAATGTGCTAGGATACTTCCTACAAGTTGCTTTCTATGACCATACGATGTCCCTTCGAATGTCCCGCTTACATCCAACAAATAGAGTTACCTACCAACTAATGGTATGGATAGCGCTATTCTAAAGGAACGTAAAATAACACGAAAACGACCAATTCTGAGCAGGTAATAAGACTTTTAGTTGCTTGCTCTATCAAAATACTTTTCGCACCTCACACTTTTGTCAAAGTTCAAACTCTTTTCAAAAACGAAACATTTCCAAACACTTTGTATACATTCCTACATGAATCATTACAAAGTTAAAGCGAAATGCCTTTTCAAAACATTTTTGTCAAACACACAGAAAGCACAATTTTAAAGTGATCTAAGAGCAACTAAGAGCCCGTAGATAACTACGGATGGAAAGGGGTGCTAATACCTTCCCTTTTCATAACCTTCTCCTTACTCGAATCTAACGAAGGTCTTTTTCTGTACTTTTTACCTTCCCTTAATTGGATAAAAGAAAAGTCGGTGGCGACTCTTGCTATCCGCACATTTGCGATACAAAAACCTACAAAAGTCAGTTCACCGTGTTACAGAACTGGCGACTTTGTCGAGGAGACACCCTAAAGAGAGAATGCCTTAAGGATTTCTAGATCACTTTTACAGCTTTCTATTTGATTTGTTTGCTTTACTTTTAAGGGTTTCTTGGGTATTATATTTGTTGGGGGATCCTACACCCGGATCCGGGTTTCTTTTTAGGTAAGTAGCAATAAATCGTCGCGACCGTTAGACGTATATCAAAATGGTCAACATGATGGCTACGTTAGCGTGACACTTTGGATGTCCTGATACTCTTCATTCCCAAGTTGAGGATAGTATTTGGCTTCTGCGTGGTGTCATCAAGCGCTAATTAAACTTTTATAACCTTAATTGACCCATCTAAGCCATTAGAAGGTAGTGAGATGGCCGACTTTGGTGCAGACTAAAGTTGGTTGATACTCGATGCTACGCTCATTGAGATCAGACTTTTGGGATATTTTTGGTCGACCACTTGGTAGTCGTATTGAAATAAACGCCTCCGAGAAAGATCAATGATATGAGATTCCTAGAACCCGGTTACTATTATAGGACAGGATGAACCAACTCAAACTTTTGGTGAGGTAATCACCTATACCTCTTGCAAGCCTTAAACCTAATCTCATTGTGTGAATTGTTTGTGTGTGCCAAACATGACATCATGACATCATTTTCATTGCATCTCATTTCTAACTATTTCAAGGACCTAGGGATTTATCTTTGCTTTGTTTTGTAGGGACTATGGCTTCTAGAAAGACTATCCGAATCAACTTCATGGGTATACCTTCTCAGCTCAAAGAATTAGTTTCAGAAATTCCCGACCATGCTTAGTTTGTCAAAAGACATGGTTATCTACTTGATTTGGTTATCTCCGGTTTTGAAGAAGATATGACACATGTCCTTTTCCAGTTCTTTGATCCGAAACACCATTGCTTTACGTTCCCAGATTATCAGTTGGTTCCTACCTTGGAAGAGTTCTCTAAGCTACTTGGGGTACCTATTCTTGACCAAATGCCATTCACCGGTTTAGAAAAGGTTCCTAGGTACGAAGACATTGCATCAGCTTTACATCTTAAGCGCTCAGACATTGAAGCCAATTGGGAAACCAGAAGTGGAGTTAAGGGTTTACTTTCCAAGTTCTTAATTAAGAAAGCCCGAGAATTCCTCAAAGTTATGAGTTTCCATGCATTTGAAGACATTATGGCCTTGCTAATCTATGGTTTGGTTCTATTCCCTAACTCGGATCAATTCATAGATGTCAACGCCATCAAACTGTTTCTTACTCGTAATCCAGTGCCTACTTTACTTGGAGACATCCTACATTCTCTCCACACTCGTACTACTAAGAGACAAGGAACTCTCATGTGTTGTATACCGTTACTTTCCAGGTGGTTTATTTCACACCTTCCTCCATCAGTTTGGAAGAATGAACAAAGGTTGAGATGGTCTCAAAGGTTAATGTCACTCTCTCATTCAGACATCTGTTGGAATCTTTTCTCTCAAAAGGATTTTACCTTCATTGAGCGTTGTGGAGAATTCCCTAATGTACCGCTACTTGGTATAAGGGGAGGTATTACTTACAACCCTTCTTTAGCTCTACGTCAGTTTGGTTTTGCTCGAAGAGATGGTCCGCATGATATGCTTCTCCAAGATATCGTATTCGACTACAACCACGATCTCCAGAATTACCGACGAAGGTTCATACACGCTTGGGGCATGGTAAAGAGGACTGATACCAAGACTTTGGGGCACCAAAACTCCATACCTTGGGAACCTTACCTCAAATGGGTGAGAGCTCGAGCTCAAAACCTCATGATGCCATTCACGCCTGTTTTACCAGTAATTATGGAACCTGTTGCTATAGGTGACGAATCCTATACTATTCACCATCCTGACATGCCTACTGATTTTGAAGACTTGAAGAGATCTTGGATTCAGCTTAAAGAAGAAAGGGATACCTTTGAAGCTCGATTACGCATGGCGAAGAAGGTAATAGAGTTGACTACTTCACGAGGAGCGGAACATCAACGCCTACCTCGGCATCAAGAGGAAGCCCATGGGAGACTTAGAGCTTGAGATTTTATATGTTTTCTTTTATTGTTCGAACTATCTTTTGTACTTAAAAGAAAAGAATAATAAAAGAGTACTAATAAATGTTTGTTCATTGCTTGTTTAACAAATTTAAATCTCTAAGGTCCTTGAAAACATTGCATTGCATTCGCATAAACATTGCATATCATAGCATAACATTGCATCACGGTACATCAAGATTGGTTTTCTCATTTGCTCGCTATTTATTTTAGCGAAATGGCTCTTGAGCAGTCATCAAAGATCTCCAAGCTCGAATGCTCAGTTTCAGCAGATGTTCACCAGCTTGGTCCAAGGCCAAGAATATCTGAAGAAACTCATCAACAGAAAGAAGAAGGTTGTTGGTCTCCTCAACATGGGCAGACGCTACAAAGGTGGTCCTAAAGTGGTTAGTCGAATTGAGCTCTCTGAAGGAAGTGTCAAGAAGGAGGATGAGCAAAGTGACAAGGGTGATGGCGAAGGTAGTCAGCATGAGCCTGAGAAAGACTATGATAATGGCCAATACTCTAATGAAGATGACAAGTACAAGCACTTGAAGACCGTCGAATCTTGGAAAACTCAAGATGTCCGGCTGAATTTTGATGATCCGAGTCTTGTCCACAGTGTTGTGATTCCTCCCAAGTTCAAAGTTCCAACTTTTGCTAAGTATGATGGCATGTCTTGTCCTAAGCTGCATTTGAAATCCTATGTCCAGAAGATCAATCCCCACACTGATGACAGAAAGCTGTGGATGCATTATTTTCAAAAGAGTTTGTCCGGAACTTAATTGGAGTGGTATTATCAGCTAGAGAACGACCGTATCCGTACTTGGAGTAACTTAGCAAATGCTTTCTACAAGCAATATGAGTATAATGCTGAATTGACACCCACTCGCATGCAACTACAAAGTATGTCTATGGGTCGTGATGAGAAGTTCAAGGAGTATGCTCAGAAGTGGAGATCTAGCAGTGAGTTCACCACCCTTGTCCAATAGGGAGTTGGTTGATATGTTTATGGGAACACTGACAGGCCCATTCTTCAATCATCTAATTGGAAACTCTTCAGCCGGATTCACCGAGCTGATATTGACAGTCGAGCATATTGAAGTTGGTATCAAGAGTGGAAAGATTCAGGTAGAGTCATCTTCAAATGCTGCGAAGAGATCTTTTGGTGCTAAGAAAGAAACCAATGCTGTGTATGGTCAGAAAATCCGAGCCAAGACCGACCGCGCTCAATCTATGGGGGAAGTTGTGATCTCCAATCCTACATCAAGACAACCTCGGTGAGATAGCAGCGTAACGAGCCGAAGGCAGTTCGAAGATCAACATGCCATTGTTGCAAGCCTTGCAACACATGTTGAAAGCAGTGATTACCTTGAGGATCCTCCTCGAATGTCAACACTTCCTCTCCGAGATACAATCCTAATGCTAAGTGTGCTTACCATTCCAATAGCCGGAGACATAGTCGATGATTGTTGGGCTCAAAGAACAAGATTCAAGACATGATTGAAGCTAAGCAGATTGAGTTTGACCCTCCTGTTGAGACCCCGAATGTGATCAACGCTCCTATGCCTAACCATGACAAGAGTTCCAGTGTTGTTGGTGACGATACTTATGTTTTCAACATAGATGACTTGACCATTCCTCTGAGGACTGTTAAGAAGAATTTGCTGCAAGCCGGTGTCAATCCAGGATGCCCAGAGAATTGTCGTTGGTGCCCATCAGCACCTGATGGTTGTTCTTGGTTGAGAAGACGTGTTCAGTGCATGATGGATAACCATGAGATACTATTTCTAAAACCACCTGTGCAGAAGCTGTGTGAAGATATGTCTAAACTGAAAATCGAAGATGTGAACGAAACTGCACCATCTGTGTGGGATACCTTGGGGCAGCCGAGTGGAAAGTATGATTACATGGTGAAGTACACTGTTCCTAAAAGCTACAAGATTCCTATTGAAGATGTTAAGGTGACCGGATGGGGCGACGATTTCCCAGAAGACTATGCTGATGTTAACACTATAAGAATTTCCTCTGCTGATCCTGTGCCTAGAGTGGCGCCTCTTATCATTACTTCTCCAAGACCAGTTCCGTATTCCTCTGATAAAGCTATTCCTTGGAATTATGGAGCTGATGTTTACTATCATGGCGTCAAGTAAGACCCTCTGACCATTGAAGATCTTACAGTGGAAGCTACCATTCCTGACATTGACAACATCACCAGATCAAGTAAGGTGACCAGAACCGGAAGGGTATTCTCTCTAGATATCTCTCCTCCAAAAGACATTGTGACACCAGCTCGCATTCCAGTTATTCAACCCATTCTCCAAGCTAGAGGGAAAGAACCGGTGACTCATCCTGCTCAGCCAGAAGTACCAAAGGAAGTTGCTAAAGACACCTCCAAGCAAGAAATGGAGGAAATTCTGAAGATTATTAAGAAGAGTGACTACAATGTTGTGGAACAGTTGGGACAGACTCCGTCCAAGATCTCCATGCTTGCTCTGCTCTTGTGCTCTGAGGCTCATGCTAACGCCTTGGTGAAGTTTCTAAAGAATGCTCACGTACCACAAGACACTACCACTGACCAGTTTGAAGTTTGTATTGCTAGCCTGGCTGCCAACAACGGCCTAGGTTTCTCGATCTTGATTTGACTCTGGGAAAGAAACAACAAAGCCTTGCACATCTCTTGAATGCAAGGCGTTACATTGTCTCATGTTTTGGTGGATACCGTTACGCTCGAATATCCTTCCGAAGGATGCTTTTGATCGACTTGATGTCGAAGGGTTGGTTCGAGACCCGGTGACATTATTGTGAGAGCTTTTGATGGTTCTAAGCGAATTGGAGAGCTCACTACTCACAAAGTCGGTTCCCGGACTTTTGACTCCACTTTCTTTGTCATGGACATCCGTCCGACTTACTCTTGCCTACTTGGGCCCTTGGATACATGGGCAAATTACCTCTACCTTGCATCGTGAAGTACCGGTGAAAGGGAAAGTTGTTACAATATGTGGTGAAGAAGAGTATATGGTCAGTCATCTACAGTCCTTCCGATACCTCGAGATGGAGGGTGATTTCTTTGAGACTCCTTGTCAAGCTTTTGAAACAATTCCAGTCATGCTGACTCTCCTCACTCTGAAGTTACACAAGCTCCGCCTAGGATGGCCTCATTGAAAGATGCACAAGTCTGTTGAACAAAGAGGTAGTGCTATTTGGGGTCACTCCCGATCTTCCTTTCAAATTTGACAAGACGGTTTAGGCTTCACCATCAATGGTCGAAGATGATACGCCGCGAACGTGCGCCAACTTCCTTTTCGCATCGGCCAGTGGAGTCCATGCTATGAAGATGGCGACAACGACTTGACATCGAAAGTGGATCTTCGACTCGGACAATGGGCTCAAGAATTGGAAGGCAAGACGTCATACCAATCTCCTTTAGGCGGAGTAATTGCTCTTGTTTTGTTTTGCTTTTCGATTTTCTATGTTTTGAACAATAAACTCTAAAGCCTAGTGCCTTACCCGGCATCATGGCTCGTTTGTGAGGTTATTATCATCATTTGCATATTTTCATTCAATAAAATCGTTGGAATTTTGCATTCAATTGTTTGTTTTTTACTTTATCACCCCTTCAAAAAGCTATGTGTTTCTCACACACACCCACGTGATACACTGCAGAATCACTCCGAATCTCGTTGATAACAGCTATGCTATTGCTAAATATGACTTCGATAATCCGATCTACCAAGCCGAAGACGAAAGTGAGGAAGATTGTGAAGTGCCAGGAGAACTTGTCCGACTTCTACAGCAAGAAGGACGAGTTATACAGCCACATGAAGAGCAAGTTGAGGTTGTGAATTTGGGTACTGATGAAGAAAGAAAAGAGATCAAGATAGGAGCGGGTCTTGAGAACAGTGTTAAAGAAAGGTTGATTCAGATGCTACGAGACTATACTGAGGTTTTTTCTTGGTCATACGAAGACATGCCGGGTTTAGACATTGATATCGTGGTACACCGATTGACGACAAAAGAAGGTTTTCTCCCCGTGAAACAGAAGGTTCGTCGCATGCGTCCTGAGATGTCAGAGAAAATCAAAGCCGAAGTTATGAAACAGTTCAACGCCGGCTTCTTAGCAGTTACTTCCTATCCACAATGGGTTGCTAATGTGGTTCCTGTGCCTAAGAAGGATGGTAAGGTACGAATGTGTGTAGATTACAGAGATTTGAACAAAGCAAGTCCGAAAGACGATTTCCCACTTCCTCATATTGATGTTCTGGTTGACAACACCGCTCAGCATAAGGTTTTCTCCTTCATGGATGGTTTCTCCGGTTACAATCAGATTAAAATGGCTCAAGACATGGAGAAGACTACTTCGTTACTGGGGCACTTTCGCTACAAGGTTATGCCGTTTGATGAAGAACGGCGCCACTTATCGCTATGGTGACATTATTTCATGACATGATTCATCACGAGATAGAGGTCTACGTCGACGACATGATAGCTCGATCACAGACTGAAGAAGAACATCTTGATCATTTGCAGAAACTATTTGACAGATTGAAGAAGTATAGACTGAGACTTAATCCTAACAAGTGCACCTTTGGAGTCAGATCCGGTAAACTCCTAGGGTTTGTTGTCAGTGGTAAAGGTATTGAAGTCGATCCTGCTAAGGTTAAAGCTATTCAAGAAATGCCAGCTCCCCGCACCGAGAAGGAAGTCAGAGGTTTCTTGGGCCGATTGAACTACATTGCCAGATTCATTGCACATCTGACTGCTACTTGTGAGCCAATCTTCAAGTTACTTAAGAAAGATCAAGTAGTAGAATGGAACGACGATTGCCAGATCGCTTTTGACAAAATCAAGGAGTACCTACGATCCTCCCATCCCGATGCCTTGCGAAGGAAGACCTCTTATCATGTACTTGCGGTGTTAGAGAACTCAATGGGGTGTGTGTTGGGGCAACATGACGCAGTCGAAAAGAGCAATATACTACCTTAGCAAAAGTTTACCGATCTGAAACAAGATACTCACCTTGACTAAACGCACTATATGTTGACTCACACTACCTTGTTGATTTCCATGATGGATCCGATAAAATACATATTTGAGAAACCAGCTCTATCCGAAAGAATAGCAAGATGGCAAATGATCTTGACCGAATATGACATCCAGTATACTTCTCAGAAAGCGATCAAAGGAAGTGTAGTAGCGATCACTTGGCTCATCAAGCCGTAGATGACTATCGGTCTATGCGTTCAATTTCAGATGAAGATGTTTTACTAGTCACTGATTGTGAAGAACCAGGCCCAAACGAAGGACCTGAACAAGGATCCCGATGGACCATGGTCTTTGATGGAGCCTCAAACGCACTTGGTAATGGCATTGGCGCCATCATTATATCCCTAGCGGACACCGCCTTTCACCGCCAGATTATGTTTCGATTGCACTAACAACATGGCCGAATCGAGCGTGCATCATGGGTATTAAAGTGCTATTGACTTAAGAATCAAGTTCTTGCAAGTGTATGGAGACTCGGCTTTGGTGATCATCGATTAAAGGCGAGTGGGATACGAAGCATCCGAATCTTATTCGATCGAGAGCATGTTACGAGTTTGATCCCATACTTCGAAGAGATCACTTTCAATCACATTCCACGAGAACAGAATCAGTTGGCAGACGCATTGGCTACTATGTCGTCTATGTTCAAGGTCAGATGGGACAACAAGGCTCCCCAGATCATCATTGAGAAGTTCGACGAACCAGATATCTGTTATGAGCTTGATATGTAAGAGAAACCTTGGTACTATGGCGTGAAGAGGTATCTTGAGACTCAGGAATATCCCGCAGGGGCATCTGTTAATGATAAGAAGTTCTTGAGGAGATTCGCTTCTAAATTCTTCCTCAGCAACGACATCTTATACAAGCGCAACCATGACTTGTGCTTACTCCGTGTAGACCGAGCAAAGAATACGTATCATGGAAGAGTTACACGGGCGCATTTGGTACCCACTCCGATGGACATCGATGGCTAAGAAGATTTTGAGAACAGTTACTATTGGTCCACCATGGAAGTTGTCACCTCACGCTCGATCTTGTCACAAATGCCGTTTATGCGACAAAGTGCACGACCTCCAGTACCTCTGAATGTTCTAATAGCTCCTTGGCCTTTTACAATATGGGGCATTGACATGATCGGAGAAATCAAGCCCACCGCTTCCAACGGACATCGTTTCATCCTTGTGGCAATTGACTACTTTACCAAATGGGTAGAAGCGCCTCGTTCGCATCGGTTACCAAGAATGTTGTGGCTCGTTTCATCAAGCATAATCTTATCTATCGGTATGGCACTCCCGAAAGGATTATCACAGATAACGGTTCCAATCTCAACAATAAGATGATCGTCGAACTCTGCACGCAGTTCAAGATTAAGCATCACAACTCTTCTCCTTATCGGCCTAAGATGAATGACGCAGTGGAAGCCGCCAACAAGAACATTAAGAAGATTATACAGAAGATGACTATGACTTACAAAGATTGGCATGAGATGTTACCATTTGCTCTTTATGGTTATCGCACTACAGTACGAACATCAACAGGGGCAACCCCTTTCTCTCTCGTATATGGTATGGAAGCCGTCCTACCAATTGAGGTTCAGATACCCTCAACCAGAGTCCTCCAGGAGGCAGAGTTAGGCGAAGACGATTGGGTCCAGACTCGCCTTGACCAGATTAATTTGATTGATGAGAAACGACTCGCATCCATCTGCCATGGACAGATCTACCAGAAGCGAATGATCAGAGCATTCAACAAGAAGGTCAAGCACCGAGTCTACCAAGTCGGTGATCTAGTAGTCAAGCGCATCATTCTTCCACAAGGCGATCCCAGGGGCAAATGGACTCCCACCTACGAGGGACCATTTGTAGTCAAGACAATATTTTCCGGCGGAACTATGATACTTAGCACCATGGATGGTGAAGACTTCCCACACCCTGTGAATGCAGACATAGTCAAAAAATACTACGCATAAGAGAGACCCGCTAGGTCGACTGACCTAGGAAAAAATAAGGGCATCCTGGCGAACCAAAAGTGTTCAGGCAAAAGTTAAGGATATATACAAAAAAATGTACACCCGACAAGTTGGAAACCTGAAAAGGCGGCTTGGGCAAAAAAGGGTATCCCGGTAGACTGAAAACCCGAAAGGGCGGTCTAGGCAAAAGTTAGGGATTTAAGCGTACGATTATGTCTCGTCCAGATCACCTATCTACTTCCAGACTACCATCAGCATTCAAGATTCAAATGGCGAAGATCAATTCACTCACTTTTTACTGATATCAAGGAGATGAGATAGTTGAAATATATGAGTACTAGCATAGTTGGAACTTAACGAGATTGTTTCCGCATAGCTTTTTACTTTTCTTGTGTACAAACTGCTTGGCCATACGCCACATTTCAAATAAATACAAGTTTTCTTTCTCTTTACTGTTGTTGTTTGCATAAAGTCCAATGTTTGCCTTGAATGATTATATGGATTTGACAATAAAAATCTAGTCACAAACATGCGAAAAGTGAACATGCAAAAGTGATTACTACAGGCTCCAGGAATTGAGATGACGACGAAAGTCACCAATACATTTCCCCACAGAACATGATCCCCGCAGAGGTGTCACTCACCACAAACCCTTCCCCAGCAAAGAAGAGGAGGATCCCCATGCAGTGATTCCACTTAACTTAATCGGGCCACATCCCCGGCCAAGGTACTTATCCCCGACGGATGTCTCTCAACAATTCCCCTTTTCTCCAGCAGCAGTGTCCGAACCCAGAACTTGGTCAAATAGTGCATCGGAAGAAACTTACATCTTTCTTTTCCCCAGCCAGAGATCCCAACGGGCTCCAGACTCTTCTAACCCGTTCTCCCGACAACTACAATTTATTCTCCAGTAGGATTTACGCGCAAAATCCCCAATAGAGTACCTCCCAGACTCTCCACAGCAGGGTTGTCAACAATATCTAGCCTCAAGACTTGGTCAGATAGTGCACCGGAGGAATCAAAGTTTCTTTCTTCTCAGGATCTCCATCCGTTCCGTCTCCAGACAGAAGTAAATCTCCAAGCAGAACATCTGCATCTTCTTCAAGATGGATGTGTTTTGAAATACCACAACATCTATCATTCATACATTTCTCATAAAAGTCATAATTTGTGCATATGTCATTCATACGCATCGTCATGCATCATAATTTGCATAAGACTAATCAATATTCTATCAAAATTTCTCTTGTTTTCTCCAAAACAGGTGAAAGTCACTTCTGACGCAAACAGGTCCAGGATTAAGACCCGAATCCAGACGGGAAAACTATCTGAAAGACCGCCCTAGTTGTCCTCCGACAACTGGTCCAGGATTAAGACCCGAATCCAGACGGGAAAACTATCTGAACGACCACCCTCGTTGTCCTCCGACAACGGATCCAGGATTAATACCCGAAGCTAGACGGGAAACCTTATCTGAACGATCGCAAGTTATCCTCTAATAACAGGCAGTGGACCAACACCCGATGCACAACAGGGAAGTTGTCCACACTTTGCCAAGCTAATATCCCCTCAGAGTAGTCATCACGAAGATCTATTCTAACTCCTTCTTATTATCAATAACAACTACAGAGTCTAGCGTACGACTCAGTTGCCTTGGATGGCATCTTAAGCCCATCTCCGACTACTTGTCAACATCTCTCCACTTTCAGAATGTTGCATATTTGGTTAAAAACCAATACAAACCAATAAATTCATTAAAAAATGAGCACGAGTCTAGCATACGACTCATTCCCCAGCGAAGTCTCTACCTTCCCAAATGGCATCTGTAAGCCCATTCCCGCATCACCAGCGAGTGCAAATTTTCAGGTGTACTCGAGTGTTCAATCATCTTCTACCTCCAGGTCACGAAAGGCGAGTTGCCAATCTAACCCTTCCAGTACAAGAAGATTGAACAGGGGCAGCTGTCATACCCCAACATTTTCCCTCCATCTTCTCAAGGTATTTCATACCTCCATATTCAAGGATTCCTCAAGGGTTGATCAGACAAACCCTCTCCTAGACAATCAACCCAAACCAGGGTTTGGTGACTCTCAGATCAAAATGGATTTCCAACATCCCCAATGTTCATCATGCCTCCTCATATGCTTCAAATGTTCTCCATGTCAAGTTTCAAGCTTCACAAGTCAAGTTTCCTCAGACAATTGCTCAGATGGTTGAAAATCAGTTGTATTGGACAAATAGTCAACTGTGGTCAACATATAGTCAAACTTCATAATTTTTGGTTAACATCCTCATTTTGAAGTTACATTCATCATTTGATCAGGGGTTGATCATGATTCACCAAGAAAACTCAAGATTTGCTCAAAAGTCAAACTTTCTAAATTAGGGTTTCTCAGTGAAAAGTTAACTGAACTTTGACTGATCATAACTTCTTCATACTTTCTCAGAAATTTTTCCACCACCTCTTGTGTTGAAGGAAATTCAATTCTCTACAACTTCATGTCTCACAAGAATGTTCAAAAAATGCTTCATTTGGAAGGTATGGATCAAAACATTACAGGTCCTTTTCAAAGTCAACATAAAGTCAACATTTTGTTTTGAAGATATATTGAGCATGGAAACTCCAATTGAGATGAAACCAAAGAGGTTGTTTAGAGGACACTTAGAGCTTTCCAAAAAGTCCAAGAACACTCAAAAATGTGGAAAATTGAGCAAGATGCACCATTCACAAGTTGGGCAATTTTGAAGAGATGCACAAAGAGAACCCAACAAAACACTCTTAAATTTTACATAACTACAAGAGTTGGTGAGTGCTAGTTTCACATTTGATATAGATAGATGAGAACACAACAAAACACCCATAATTTTTACCTAACTACAAGAGTTGGTAAGTGTTGGTTTCAAATGTAATTTAAATAGATGATAACACAACAAAACACCCTTAATTGTTTATCTAAAACTACAAAATGAATCATTTGCTGCAACAGAGCAACGTACAGAAATATGCTCAAGAGTTGGTAAGGATTAATTTAGTTTCACATGTTTAGTGATTTTTTCATCAACATTAACAACTCTAAGTTTTTGCTTATATAACCGCATAATATAATTCACAATTCTCATTTCCCCTTCTATTTACCACCACCACCACCTTCCACCACAGTCTTTATTCTCTGTCCTCTATAACAACATTTTTCATTTCATTTCTTTCAAATTCATAATTAAGATTCTAGTAGATATTATTTTGGTTTATTTCATCTTTGTCTTCTTTCTAATGACTTCAATCTCCATGTTATTAGAGAATTTTTTGTCTTTTTCTTTCAACTATTTTCTGGTATAAAGTCAAATTTTGTATGGGTAAAGCATATGATTTATTTGTTTATATGCAGAGTTAATTTTGTTTTAAAAAAAAAACTACATTTTTAAAAAATTTAGAAAGAGAAGACTAGACTTGAAAAAAATATACTTTACTAATGGATCGTGTATATCTATTTGTATATCTATGATTTATTTGTTTATAAGGATCGTGTATATCTATTTGTCTGAACAATATTCATTGGCTATTATTCTACTTTAGCTTATTTTAATTTTTTTTAAAGTTTCAACTTTTTATTTTGCTGTCGTTTCTATTTCCCAAATTTTAATAAAACATACATTAATTAATAAAAGTAGAACTAATCATCCTTAATAATTCATATCACTATGTGAATTGTGAAATTACGGATAATATGTTAACATAGATACTAGATTAACATAATAAGGTTAACTGGAATAAATGGAGTGTGACTTTTTTTCTTTTAATTAGTAGGTGTAAAAACCAAAAGTATTATTTTATTTTAATTATTAATTTTTTACTTAATTAATAGGTGAATAATCAAAATTAATATTTTGAAACAAATGTTTTTAAAAAAAATTATAGAATTAAATTTTGACATAAATATTTTATAAGATTAATGTGTCTTTTTATTTTCTTTTTATCTATCATTAACTTCAAAAGAACACTTTTGTATTCGTTAGCACAGATATCGTCAAAATAGAAATTTTGTGACATAAAGCAACTTATTTGTCAATCCATTTTTTAGTGCACAAATTTAAGATAAAAATATAAATGAATATTTTTTATTTAATTTAGTTTTTTAAATAATAAATTTTGTGATATACACCGTTATATTTGTCAATCTATTATTTAGTGCACAATTTTTAAGATAAATTAACATGTTGTACGATAGATTATTTTGCATCCCAATTTAATGTCTCTAATTCATGTACCTATGTTCTTACAAATAACTTATGGCTATGTCAAAAGGAGATCTCAAATTAAAAATATTATTATACTTATTCATAAAATTTTTATGTTTTAATCATATCATGTAGAGAGTTAACTTGTAAGATATATTACTCGTAATTCTATATTAAAAATATTATTATACTTATTCATAAAAATTTTATGTTTTAATCATATCATGTAGAGAGTTAACTTGTAAGGTATATTATTCGTAATATTATATATTTATGCAGTTAGTAATTTAAATAATACATAATATTTTTGTTAACTCTAGTTTTGCGTTATACGGTGTAGCGGTGAATAAATAATTGAATAGAAATAATAGAATTACATTTCACGAATGTTTTTCTGTTAAGTTATCAATTTCTTATCTTTTGTATATCTATTAAAAATATTAAATAAATTAAATGTGTTGAATATATCATTCTATGTTTATAATTCAGTTAAAATTCAATTATATATATATATATATATATATATATATATATATATATATATATATATATATATATATATATATATATATATATATATATATATATATATCATTCTTTTTTTTTTGCGTTTCCGTTCTGGCTAGCGTCCCTAAGTCAGTCGTCCTTGCCTATTGAGAACAAGTATCGCACTTGTTTTTCTTCTCATAATTCAACGTTTATTCTGAGTATTATTTTGAAGTCTGGTAAGCGTTGCTAGTCTTATTTTTGTTTTGTCACTATTTTTTTATCCTCTTCTCAAGTGAAACTCAGTGGAATCGAAAACTTTGTCGCGTATTTCGGCTCGACACCCGAAGTTCGCATTCATCCATGTTGATACAATTCAGAGTGTAAATTTTTGAGTTCACATTTGTATTCAATCAACTTTTACCACATCGCTTGGAAGGCAGGAGCCAACCTTGCTCCCGGTTAAAGGATGATTGAATAGGGGCATCTGTTGTACTCCAAAATGTTTTACCCTCTTCATTTCAATATTTATGGCTTATATTTCCATTATCCTAAACATACATGCATATCATTAATCTCATGGTCATGGGGTTACAAGCATCTTAAGTGTGGAAGAAATTATGCGTTTCAGACATTTCAAACTATTTCGAGCCATAAATTGGTATTTTTTAGTTCATATGCTTGAGGCAAGATTTTTTGGTCAAAAGGTCTTCTCGGGTTGGTTCCGCGGATGTTGGAACCATTTCAATATGTTCTCTAATTTATCTGTTAAGATCGGAGGACATTTTGTCAAATGGAATAAACTGAGTTTTATGGCTGAAATGTGTTCACGATTCACTAAGAAATTCATAACTCCTGACTGGAATATCAAAACTGAGCGGGGCCGTTGTCTATAATTCCGTCTTGAAGTCCTCTACGACTTTCATTCACAATCCTAGAGCTAATTTCTTACGGATCAATACTAGAATTTTGTTCTTTGAAGGTGAATTTGAGCCGAACCGAGCATTTTTCATCTAACGCGCCGTGTTAAAAAATTCATATCTCTCTTGATTTTTATTGAAGCGCGATGGGACTGGTGTCAAAAGTTCACGAATTACGTTGGTTTCGACTTTCATTCACATTCGGAGTTCGGATTTTGGTTAGAAGATCCTCATACGAGGCATTTTCCCCGAGTGGCACAATAAAAAATTTGCATGTGTCAGATACCCGAAACATGTGCTGAAACTTCAAAAATTCATATCTCCTGAACTGTTCATCCGATAAAGTCGAAATTTTGACTTAAGCAAGAATTTTTTTGTTCCTGACATTTTTCGTGAAGAGTTCGATTTCAAATTTTGCACGATGCTCGATGTTTTGGGCTGTGGACGAAAATTATTCAGATAAATGCGATTTGGGCCTAATTGTGAAATAAAGATAGTCCAAAGCCCAAAATTATCACCTATAAATAAAATTTTCCCCTCACAAATCAAAGAGGAGGAATAATTTGCTAAATTTTACACAAAAACTCTCACTTTTCTCTCAATTCTCTCTCAAGTTGAAAAGCCAAAACTCAAGAAGAAGCAAGCTTCCTCTTAAAGCCACCACCCTTGCCACCGAGCTCCTCCACGCTGGACAGCCTGCCACACCCGGCCACCTCACTCCGGCGACCGCCTCTCCTACCAGACCGATCTATTTACGGAAAATTCTCATCGTTGGACGCCCTTCCTTCTCCTTTCCAACCGCCCTACATCGTCGGACCTCCCTACTGGCCACTCTACCTCGCGCTCGGTCTTTCTCACTCTGGCCTTCCGACCTCCAGCCGGTCCTCCCTAGCCCGGCCAGCCTCCTCACCAGAACCGATCTTCCTCTGTCCAAGGTCTTTCGTGCGTCTCTTTCGACTGCCTCTCTTCACGATTTGGCCTCCTCTTCCAGTCAAACCTCTCCGATGGCTGCCTTCCTTACCGTGACTGACCTTGCTCTTCCTCTTCTTCTTAATTCCGGCCAAGCTCTTCTCTCAAGCAAGAAACCGACCTTCTCTCTATTTTGTTGCATCGGTTGGATCTTGCTTCTTCTTCAATTCAATTCTCCAAGAATTCATTTCAAGTAAGCTTTCTTCAAGTAAGTACTTATTTTAAGTGATTTTTTTTTGAAATGGCTTATTCTTGAATTGATTTGAGGAATTGCTTGTAAATGCATTATTGAATTCATATCTTGATTAATTCCTTGGAATTTGTTCGATTAAGGCTTGATTTGTGAACATTATTGTGTCGAGATGTAGAACTTTTGTACATATATTTGCTTGAAGCAATCACTTTGTACATAGTGCAGATGTGTTTACATTTGACTTGTAATTTTCATGTTCATGCATTAGTTTACATTAGTATTAAATAATTGAATCGAATTCATGTGTTTAGGCTTGATTTTAGGAACTCGAAAGTGTGTCGAGGCCTAATTTTTGTGCACATTTTCATGTGTTAATTGGTGCATTTTTGAAAAATTTGATTGATGCATTATAACATGTTAAATTCTTGATTCAAATTAACTTTAACTGATGCATTTATCTATGCCTAGATGTGGTATAGGTTGATCATCTCATTACTTGCATATTTTCGTATGTTCATGAATTTCATCCATAAAAGACATTAAATACATGAATAAACATGCATTTTCATGTATTGTTTCAATTCTAACTTTTCCGATTATTGCATATCACTTAAATATTCAATTGTTTAGAATTTTTTGCATCATGTATGAATTTAATATCCAATTCTCTTTCTTATTTCAAAACAAAAAACAAATGAGAATTGGAAATTAAATCGACACATGAAATTTCACTTTCCATAAGCATTTTTATGCATTTTTGTTCATCAAAATGCATTTTTCCTCAAAGGTTCAAGGTAACAATACTTGTCCCCAACATTCTGTCATGTTTTAAAACAGATTTTGATGGTTTGGGAATCAAATTTCACGTGCAACATGCCTAAACGGAGGTGCTGCCCAGCCATCTAAAACCTCCAAGAAATGTCACTTCCACTCGGAATTAATTAAAACTGCTCGTATTTTTGAATCCGTTGGCACATTTGTAAGCAACCATGCGATTTTTAATTAAATCCGACAAGTTAACTTTTTCACTTTGATTTTGAGTAAGTTCTTTCCCAAGCCGATTTTTTAGATTTTATTTCACTTCTTGTGTTCTTATACTAGTGTATTATCATTTGAATAATCGCTTTTGAGTTTTGTGCTTTCGTTAAAGCATTTGCCTTGTTATTTCTGACACTTTGTTACATGTGAGAGGTACTTTGAGCATTATTCTTGAGATTTGGATGTGTACGAACACACATCTTGATCTTGCACACATGTGTGTGCATTAATTGTTTGCATTTCTTGGTTTTCACCTTCTTTTAGGTTATCCGATTTGATTTGGATGTGTACAAACGCACATCCTGATCTTGCACACATGTGTGTGAACTCTATTGTCTGCATTGCTTGGTTTTCCCCTTCTTGCATGTTATCCAATTTCTTTTGGATGTGTATAAACGCACATCCCGATCTTACACATATGTGTGTACACTCTTTGTCTACATTGCCTGGATTTCTTTCTCTTGCAGGTTATTAGATTGTCTCAGATGTGTACGAACACACATTCTGATATTGCATACGATATGCGCACCATTTGTCTGTATTGCTTGGTTTTCACCTTCTTGCAGGTTTATCGGTTTGTCTCAGATGTGTACGAATGCACATTTTGATTGTGCATTTGAGATACACATCCTATGTCTATATTGTTTGGATTACGATCTCTTGCAGGATTATTTGCTTCGGATGTGTATGACATGCACATTTCGATCATGATTTCTATACCTCAGTGTATTTTCTCACCGGATTTCTTTTATTGCTTGTCCATAGAACACAAAGTTTTCTGGAGTATTTTATGCTTGCTTTTGCTTTAACGGATTGTTATTCATTTGGTATTTCTTATCCTCTTTACCGTATTCTTTTACCGTTTTCTAGAGAGCATTAGAAGTAGGGCTTTACTACTTTCTTTTGCCATGAGAAGTAGGAATAGAGATGCATGTGGGGCTTCCGTAGTTGGATCATATTCAGGAACCCCTCTAGTTTATTTGAAGACCCGTTTAGGATAATTCTGCATATTGTGTGCTAACTGTGTGTGATTTGTTTAAAATCCTTCAGTGCAAAGGAGGTACCTTTCAGTGTGTTTACATTTGTGCTTGCATAGGTTATGAGTGGTTAGGAAACCTGATATGGCACCACCAAGCAAAGTCTTATTAATGATAATGATGATATTGGTATATGATGATATGACAGGCACACATAAAGGGTTCGCAATCAAGCCCCACACAGCTTAGTCCGTATCAGCTCAGCTCACGCGAATCATGAAGCTTCCTTTATCGAGTCAATAAAAAAGTGGCAAGAGTACCTTATTCTGACTCTCCTTGATTTGTCATGAAGTTCGCATTCACATGTTGATAATCATACTCATATGCTCCTCACACTTGGAAATTCATATTAAGATGTGATACCTTTCTCCCATAGGAAACTTCTGGTTGTCAATGATTTGTCTCACCATTGGCTACGGTTTTCCTCCAAAAGAAGGCTCCTGGTTGACACGGGTGATTCGCTACCTTTGAGGCTATGGGAATTCTTTCTTCTTCCCCGCACATATGTGTATCATTCGCCTATGCATTGCATTGTTTTTGTGCTTCTGCCAAAGCACTAGCTTGCCTCCTCCCCTTGCATCCCTTTGGTTTGTCAACCGAAGCGGATATTAGGATAGTCTCCCCTATTACCGCTTGGCTAGGGTAGTTTTTGAGCTTATACTTTTTATCCTTGACATAGGGCCACTTTGCATGATAACATTAGGGATAGAACTAGTTAGTTTCCCCTAGATGTTTTCCTTCCCCTTTTTGCATAATAAAACTAAAACATTTTCTTTATCAAACTTCAAAACATTGTTAACAAACTTAAACCTTTTTCGCAAAGGTAAAAACAATCAACCTCACTTCAATTTATTTTTGTCTTCGGACCATTTTCTATGAAAACCTTTTCAATAAGGGTGTTTCCTTTTCAAGTGTGCGAGCGGCCGAGCATAAGACTTATGATAAGCTGCAACGCCAAGCAGAAGTTGAAATTTTGAGGATGCGGAATTGAACTTCCCATAAAAAACATTGCAACCCACCAAATATTTTTGAAGAGAACTACGTAGTGCTTTGTTTCCCAATTGCACGAATGGGGTATGTAGGCACAAAGGTTCGCAACCGCGTCAGACACAACTAAAAAAACCTTTCTTTTTGTACATAACATTGAGCATTCATTCATGTTACCTTAGGCATATGTTTTAAATATATACCCACACCCGATAGATTGAAAGTAGAAGTGGATACCATAGAGTACTACGGGCCTGTGGGGTGCTAATACATTTCCTTCGCATAACAGACTCTCTTACTCGATCTCTTGGTTGTAAGACTATGATTTCTCCCCCTCTGGTTTACTCAATGTTTTCTGTTCCTCGTGTGGGATAAAAAATGTTCGGTAGCGACTTTATTAATATTCTATCAAATGATTTCAGCCAGTAGTTTCAGTTTGCGACTTCATTGGGGATCGAAAGTTATTTGACAGATTATGGAAATTCAGATTGAGGTTGAATCCCAACAACTGTACCTTCGGGGTGCGATCTGGAAAGTTACTAGGCTTTGTTGTAAGTGAAAGAGGTATCGAGGTTGATCCTGCCAAAATCAAAGAGATACAAGAAATGTTTGAGCCAAGGACAAAAAAGAAGTACATGGTTTTATAGGGAGGTTGAACTACATCTCTAGATTTATCTCTCATATGATGGCCACGTGCGAACTAATATTCAAATTGTTGAGACAAGATCAGGTGGTCAAGTGGAATGACGATTTTTAAGTCGCATTCGATAAAATAAAAGAGTATTTATAGGAACCTCTGATCCTCATGCCTCCAGTGGAGGGTAAGCCTTTGATCATGTACTTGACAGTGCTTGAAAACTCAATAGGGTGCGTGTTGGGGAAACATGACGAGTCTGGTCGAAAAGAGCATGCAATATACTACCTTACCAAAAAGTTTACCGACTGTGAAACAAGAAATTCATTGCTCGAAAAAACTTGATGTGCTTTGGCTTGGGCTTCTCACTGACTAAGACAGTATATGTTGACTCAAACTACTCTGTTGATATCTAAGATGGATCCGATCAAGTATATCTTCGAGAAGCCAGCCTTGATAGGCCGAATAGCTAGATGGAAGATGATCTTGATAGAGTATGATATCTAGTATACTACTCAGAAAGCAATCAAGGGTAGTGTATTGGCAGATTATGTTGCTCATCAACCTGTGGATGATTATCAACCGATGAGATTTGAGTCCCTAGACGAGGACATCATGTATATTAGGGATTGTAATATTCCTGGTCTAGAAGAAAGACCTGAACCAGGATCACGATGGTCATTGGTGTTCGATGGTGCCTCTAATTCTTTGGGTAATGGTATCGGTGATGTTATCACTTCTCTAGGAGGTATCCATATTCACTTCACAACTAGAATCTATTTTGACTGTACGAAAAATATGGATGAGAAGTCAAGGAAAAGGGCATGAAAGGATAAGAAATCCAAAGCAAGTGAAGACTAGTAATGTGCCTACCGAGGATATTTCTGAGAAAAATTAAGAAGAAAACAAATTTGTTGAAGACAAGAATTCTAAAGAAGATGAAAGGATATTACATGAGTTCATAAAACAAGCTGCAAAGGACAAGGAGGAGTTGTTGTTAGAGGCATCTTTAAGGATGAAAAATAAAAAGAAGATTGTGGGAGAGGAAAAACTAGATGAGGATGACAAGGCTAAGGATGACAAGGTTGGAGATGAGAATGATGATGAGGAGGCATATGATGAATTGGATGACCGTCAAGAGGAAGAAAATGTTATTGATGAGGAAGAGAAGGTTGTTGAGGAACAAGAAGACTCTAGTAAAGACTCACATGAATCTTATTCTGAAAAAGAGTCTAAGAAGGAGAAAAGTGTTAATGTGACAATAATTGTCTCTTTGAAGAAAAAGAAGACATTTTTTTTAAAGAAAGCACCCTTTCCCTAATAAAGGTCACTCATAAGAAGAAATCCCCTGAAAAATCCAAGTCTCCAGCTAAGCCCAAGTCTCCCCTAAAAAAGGTCAAGCCGAGCAGATTGAGGTGTCGACAATTGTCCAGACGTAAGCTATAACACCCTTATAAACCCACATATATTTCGCATGTATTTCTACGAAAGTAAAATCAAATAGAGACCACATAAGGGCATCACAACTTCATAAAATATCAAAAACAAATTAAGCTTGCTCGGTAACATGGGTTGGAAAAACACTTTACATAAATAATACTTTGGTCTCATCTGATAAATCACTTTAAACATCGCAACAAAATTCATAGTCTCAAACCATGCTTATTATTAAGGTACTTCACATAATTCTTCAATTTAAACATCATATTTCCAAATAGTTATTAGTACCATGAAATGCGATTTAGAAAACTCAAAATAAAAATAGAGACATAAAGTTCTCAAGCAAATGATCCCAATCCTGATGTTACATATTAGAGAAAGACGCTCTTATTTTACTGAAAAATAGATAAACATTATCCTCTAAGCTTCATGCACTAATCTTGATCACCGACAAGTTACCCACGTCTCGAGGCAACATTTCCAAGCAGAAAGGATGAGTAAATCATAATCATTATAAAATACATAAGGAATAAATATAGTACTCAATGGAACAACAACATGAAAGCACATGTCATAAAGTCCTCATGTTATACTCACACCATCAAATACTTATGTTAGGCACACCATTACATCATTATATCAATACATGTCATCAAACTTCATAAATATCATCTCATCATTCTTATCATATAATCAATCACTATTCAATGTTATACATAATGCAAATGCTCTTTATTAGACTCATGCATATGGTACCAAAACTTCACAGATGACTGAGTCATCGTTATCTCCAAAGATCTCCACCAATAGGATCGGTTCCCACTTGGAACCATAGCACTTCACAATTTGCACTCAATCCACACTATGGAATTGATGCCTTCACTAGACTATTTATTTTTACAATATTGGAAACAAGGTCTTAATGGTTGATCAATGCACCTTCTTGTGTTGATGATATGTAACTAACTGTATGTGACTAACACCTAGACACAACAACTATATGTGACTAACTATAAACCTCTAACACACACTAGTACTAGACTTCTTAAGAATACTAACCTAACTAGTCTCTTAAGAAATAACCAAACAATTGTTTGAATACAAGTTTTGTTTACAAATAAATTCCTTCTACATAAGCTAAATATGTAAACCGATTTTTAGCATAATGATTTAAGAAAATTTACCGTTTTTAACAATAGAAAATGTGAGTGTTTGTGCGTAGTCAATTAGCAGCTTTTTCTTCAAGTCTTCAACCTTTATATAGAGCCATGCATGAGATGTGATTGTTGAAGGGTACATCGGGAATTATCAAGTTTATGGCGGCTTGAAAGAACGTGGGGGACAAGATCGTATACAACATCCGTCCTTTCATGGTATTGAAATGAAATGTTTTGTTTGTACGATGTACTATTCGTACAACATTAAAGTTATCTTGTAACCTTATGTACTTCAGAGGCTTCTAAGAGCATGAGTAAGAAGAGAGAACATAACTTATGGTTTATCAAAACTTCAAGTCTTTAGAGTCTTCGAATTCTGACTACTCAACAGAATATTAATTGGTGATTTGTGACCAACAGTTTACTTTGAAGTATTTTTGATAAAGGAGACGAAAGTAAACAAAAAACAGTAAAGATAAACTTAAAGTAAATTGATTGCATTGAAATAGAAATATGGTGATTCGCATACATCAAAGGCTTGGGTGACTCTTTCTTGCTTTAGCGCGAAATTGGGTAGAGTTTTGGCAAGCAGTTTGAGGGTACAAATGAACACACTAAAATTCTAACATACTGACTTATTTATAGTATTTACAAAGTAACTGCTAAAAATAATCAACGGACGAGATTTAAACTTAAAAGCAACCACCGCACACGATTTCGCCATCCGTTTAACGCTCCGAACCCACGATCATCTGAGGCAACTACCCACGATCTCCTTATTCTGACTTTTTCCCGCTTCATGACTTCAAAAGGAACCAACTGCTTTCGGTTTCGATATATTCTTAAGGCATAATAAAATTTCCTAAGTCCCCTGGCCTATAGGTTCGACAGCGCGACCATTTTGACTGACGCCTTCTTTCGATCCAAAATTATGTCGAATCGACCAACATATCACTTTGTCGATCAAATTTATTTTCGACGCCATCTTGTTCTGGCTGTTTGGTCGATTTGGTTTGGCTTTCTGACCCAGCTTCTCAACCGACATGTATTTTTCTAGTACTTCCAACTTGGATTTGTCAAGCGTTTCAAAAACTAACTTCAGTTAAGACTAGTCCTTAACCGGTAGGGACCTTTGCCTTTAAGAAATGCCCTTAAGCATACTTTACAAATTTCCAGTTAACAAAATGCCCCCCAGAGATACCATTTTCTAATTCTTGATACTTTCAAACATGAGACAATGGTATCTATGAAGTTGCACCTTCCGTCGGTTTAGTCGTTTCCGCTACCTTTTGAAGACAGCTCACTGTTCCAGTCTTTTCATGACGCCATGCAATCATCGAAACGAATATTGCTTTATTTCGAGACGTGGGAGCATTTAATGCTTGAACATCATTACTTAAGTAGCCAGTATGGCCCACCATGCTAGTGGCTTTATCTTCTCATACGTGTCCCTCGATGGACACGATTGAAAGCCTAGGGAATCGCCACGATTTCGTTTTTCCTTTTCATTCCCTTCATCTCTACGCTTATAAATAGGCATTCCTCCTATTCTCTTTCTTTTCTTCTGTGTTCTCATTCCTCAAACAGAAAAAACCCAGAAAACTTCATCCTTCATACTCTCAATCTTCAGACCAAGAACCCAGAAAACACTTCAAAACCCTAACCGCTTATTTCCTTTAACCCCAATTATCAAAGGTTTTCACCATTTTTAAAGCTTTCACCTCAAACCAGGAAGCAACAATCTTTACTGTTTTCATCCTTTCTCTTAGTTCAAACCCAGAAATCTTCAAACCCTCTGTACTTTCACCATCTTCATATTTTTCTCTTAAAATGGAAGACAAGAACATGTCAACAGCTCCCGCTGAAACTCTTCACCTCCGCCACGTTGAAGGCAAACCCTATGTACCAGAACTGCCGTACTCTGAAGAAAAAGCCAAGATTTGGCAATCACAGGTACTCATCCCTTTTCGGTTAGATGATGAACCTCACGCCTTTCTAGGTCCATTACCCATGGATGTTTCTTCTGAGATCTATGTAGATGACAAAGGGGAATTCTTTCCCACCAGTCAGCGCAGCCGCCCCTTGATTACCTCAACAAACCCTATTTCTCTGCAGTTTGTTGACAGGAACTTTCGCATCGCCCCCCCCCTTTGCATTGCCCTAAGTTTAGGGCTTGGATGGAAAGGTTGGAACCAAGTAAGGGCCAACAATAGAGGGAAATGGGTATCTATGACCTATTGGACCTCTCTCGTATCGGTACACCCTACTCTGGCGGCATGCTGTTAGCTGCCTTATACTTCTGGGAAGGTTCCACCAACACTTTCTATACAAAGTGTGGCATGATGACCCCCACATTGCTGGATGTGGCTGCTTTAACTGGCGTAAAGCCTACTGGAACCGTTTTCAACCATACCGACCACGAGCCAATTCACATCAAATTTGACGTTACCGACTCCAAACATCCAACCTATGCCAACTTTATCAACCACCATCTGTAATACGGTGAACTGACTTTGTAGGTTTTTGTATCGCAAATGTGCGGATAGCAAGAGTCGCCACCGACTTTTCTTTTATCCAATTAAGGGAAGGTGAAAAGAATAGGAAAAGACCTTCGTTAGATTCTGAGTAAGGGAGAAGGTTATGAAAAGGGAAGGTATTAGCACCCCTTTCCATCCGTAGTTATCTACGGGCTCTTAGTTGCTCTTAGATCACTTTAAAATTGTGCTTTCTGTGTGTTTGACAAAAATGTTTTGAAAAGGCATTTCGCTTTAACTTTGTAATGATTCATGTAGGAATGTATACAAAGTGTTTGGAAATGTTTCGTTTTTGAAAAGAGTTTGAACTTTGACAAAAGTGTGAGGTGCGAAAAGTATTTTGATAGAGCAAGCAACTAAAAGTCTTATTACCTGCTCAGAATTGGTCGTTTTCGTGTTATTTTACGTTCCTTTAGAATAGCGCTATCCATACCATTAGTTGGTAGGTAACTCTATTTGTTGGATGTAAGCGGGACATTCGAAGGGACATCGTATGGTCATAGAAAGCAACTTGTAGGAAGTATCCTAGCACATTCGAAGGGACTATCATCATTTTTCGTTGGCAACAATTGAGGGTCAAGATCATGTACTCGGAGGCGACATCGTGGGTCTATGATCTTTGTATCGAAGGGACTATGATGATTTGTTTTGAAGGCAACAGTGCTAGAATACCTCTACGTTCGAGGGACTTGACCATATTTGAATTCGTAAGGCAACGAGAGAGAATTACCCTAAGGGGTGCATGTGTGAAAGAGTGTGTTGTTTCAGATATTATATCTTGAAATTAGAGTGAGCTATGTCCAATTTTAGTCTTGCCATACACGCCTAGTTACTAGCAATTTATAGGGTGCGGAAATTAAAATGCGAAAATGTAAAGATGCGGAAAGATAAATGTCCTACGCTATTACATGGCTTTGGGACAGATACATAATTTAAACTTGCGGAAAATAAAAGCCCTAATTAACTATTACATCCCATGAACAGTTACATTATTGGAAAAAAAAAGAAACAATAAGAAAAAATCGTCCGAAACGGGATAACCTGTGAAAAGATGAGAAATCGGAAAATACGAGATGAATCGAATAAAAGGAAAATATTAGTAAAAATGCAAATTTTTGAATGAGAAAAATATGACATGCTGGAAATAACATAAATATGCTAAAATAAATTTTTGGGATTTTTTTGATGCAATTTAATAATTAAAAACTAATTAAAATTGATTTAAATGCTAAATTATGAATAAAAATAAATATGCATGCAAAATTATATTTTTTTAATTTTATAAATTAAATAAGTATTTTCTGAAAATAAATGCAAAAGGAAAAAATATTTTGATGATTTTTAATGCATGAGAAAAATTGTGGAAATTAATTAAAATAGATGCAAAAATATTAAATAAATAAGAAAATATAGAAAATAGTAAAAAATATAAAGTTTGTAAAAAGGATGCAAAACCGGTGCCAATGAGGATCGAACTCAGGACATGGGAGAGTATCTTTGCACAGGAAGAGCTTTTACCACTACGCCATCTGTCACTTGTTGTCATGGATTGGAAACGTGAGATCATGAGTGTACAGCGTCATTGTTTGGAGAAGTCAAGGCACGGTCATGGTGGACCCGGGTTGAATGAGAGCCAATCGATCGCCCGGAAGCATCATGCACGGCGGTATTCGCTGTGGTAGCGGAGCTAGGGCTCGTCATCTTCTCCGACTTTGTGATTCTCAAACACAAAATCGAAGATTGAAACAAAGAGATCTAGTCCACCTATTCGACCCTTGAACTCAATGGTGGTGTCGGTTTTGGCTAAATCGGTGCATGCAGGCGGTTCGAACAACGACAAGAAACCCTAAACATGGCAATCGGCGATTCCAACGTTCAAACCCACAAACGATGGCCCGGATCTCATCCATGGAACCTCATGAACACAATGAAAGCATTAAAATCGATTTACACGCAGAATAATAAAATGCAAAAATAAAAAAGTTTTGAATATGTATGATCATGTATGCATCGATTTAGCTTGTTTCAACCATTGGCAAGGATGTGTACTTACTCAAACCTACCTCCTGAAGACAATGGGATGGTTTTTGATGGCTGAAAGTGGCTGGAGAATGAATTTCGAATTTTGACAATTCTTGAGAAAATTTGGCAAAATAAGGGTTGTTGTAAGGGCTAGGGTTTCGTGTCTCTTGTTGTGCATAATGCTGAGTATTTATAGAGTGAATTAGGATGGCAAAGAGAGTGAAAAAAGATTGAGTAATGAATGTGCAATATTTTCTCTTTAAAACAAATCAAATTTTCTTGAAAATTTGATTTTCCTTCCATGTGCAAGCAAATCACGAAATTGGCAAGTGTTTTGGGCTTCCTTGGACCTCAAGTTTGATCAAAATCCAATCATCTTGAAAAAATATCTTATTTTTATATTTTATATAATTTAATTTTGAATCAAAATGGTTTAAAATTCAAAAATAAATTATAAAAATAGAAAATTTCCATGGCCAAGCATTTATGGGTCACAAATAATGTCATGAACAAGTTTGGATCAAAAGATTATAGGCCCATTTGGAAAATTTTGCATTTTGACCAAAATGTCCTTTTGTGCAATTATCCAAAATTGCCCAACTTCTGAATAGTGTATCTTGCTCAATTTTCCATGTTTTTGAGTGTTCTTGGACTTTTTGGAAAGCTCTAAGAGTCCTCTAACCAACCTTTTTGGTCTCATCTAAATTGGAGTTTCCATGCTCAATATATCTTCAAAACAAAATGCTGACTTTTTGTTGACTTTGAAAAGGACCTATAATGTTTTGATCCATACCTTTCAAATGAAGCATTTTTTGAACATTCTTGTGAGACATGAAGTTGTAGGGAATGGAATTTCCTTCAAAACAAGAGGTGGTGGAAAAATTTCTGAGAAAGTATGAAGTTATGCTCAGTCAAAGTTTGGTTGACTTTTCTCAGAGAAACCGTAATTTAAAAAGTTTGACTTTTGAGCAAATCTTGAGTTTTCTTGATGAATCATGATCAACCCTTGATCAAATGATGAATGTAATTTCCAAATGAGCATGTTGACCAAAAATCATGAAGTTTGATTGCATGTTGACCACGATTGACTTTTGTCCAATACAACCGATTTTCAACCATCTGAGCAATTGTCTGAGCAATCTTGACTTGTAAGGCTTGAAACTTGACATGGAGAATCTTTGAAGCATATGAGGAGGCATGATGAACATTGGAGATGTTGGAATTCCATCTGGAGCTGAGAATTGCCAAACCCTAGTTTGGGTTGATTGTCTAGGAGAGGGTTTGTCTGATCAACCTTTGAGGAATCCTTGAGTATGGATGTATGGAATGTCTTGAGAAGATGGAGGGAAAATTTTGGGGTATGACTGCCCTGTTCAATCTTCTTGTACTGGAAGGGTTAGATTGGCATGCGTGCCTTTCGTGACCTGGAGGTAGAAGATGATTGAACACTTGAGTACACCTGAAAATTTGCACTCGTTGGTGATGCGGGAATGGGCTTATAGATGCCATTTGGAGAAGTTGGAGACTTCGCTGGGGAATGAGTCGTATGCTAGACTCGAGAATGTCGTCTGAATAGGAAAATTGACGGGGATGGGCTTAAGATGCCATCTGGAAAGGTCGATGTTGGGGAGTGAGCCGTACGCTAGGCTCTGTAGATGTTCTTGATAGTGGAAGGAGCATGGAGATGGGCTTAAGATGCCATCTGGAGGGAGTCGTATGTTAGATTTCGTGCTCATCTTTGAATGAAGTTATTGGTTTGTATTGGTTTTTAACCAAATATGCAGCATTCTGAAAGTGGAGAAATGTTGGCAAGTAGCCGGAGATGGGCTTAAGATGCCATCCAAGGCAACTGAGTCGTATGCCAGACTCTGTAGTTGCTGTTGATAATAAGAAGGAATCAGAATAAATCTTCGTGCCGGTTACTCTGAGGGAGGTAGTAGTTGGCAAAATGTGGATATCTTCCCTGTTGTGCATCGGGTGTTGATCCATTATCGGAGGATAACTTGTGATCGTTCGGATAGGGTTTCCCGTCTGGCTTCGGGTATTAATCCTGGATCCATTGTCGAAGGACAACGAGGGAGGTCATTCAGATAGTTTTCCCGTCGAGATTCAGGGCTTAATCCTGGACCAGCTGTCGGAGGACAACTAGGGGCGGTCTTTCAGATAGTTTTCCGTCGATATTGGGCTTAATCACGGACTGTTGTCGGAGGACAACCGGTTATTCGATAGTTTTCCGTCGAGATTCGGGCTTAATCACGGACACCTTGCGTCGAGTGATTTCCCCTTGTTTTGGAGAAAACAAGAGAAACTTTGATAGAATATTTGTTAGTCTTATGCAAAGTATGATGCATGACAATGCGTATGAATGACATATGCACAAATTATGAGTTTTATGAGTAATGTATGAATGATAGATGTTGTGGTATTTCAAAACATATCCATCTTGAAGGCGATCGGAAGTTACGCTTGGAGATTTCGACTTGTTTGAGGATGGAGATCACGAGAAGAAAGATAACTTGATTCCTCCGGTGCACTATCGACCAAGTTTCGGGCCTAGATATTGTTGAGGACGGTGAAGTCTGTTGTCGAGGATCTTGTGTAGACCATTGGGAGAATCTTGAAGGTACTCTCTTGGGATTTTGTGTAAATCTTCTTTGGAGAGTACTTGATAATTTTGGGAGACCGGGTTAGAAGAATCTGGGGCCCGTTGTAATCTCTGACTGAGGGATAAGAGGTGTAGGTTTCTTCCGGTGCACTATCTGACCAAGTTTGAGTCTGAATCTGCTGCTTTGGGAAAAGGGAAATTGTTGAGAGATATCCGCTGGGGATAAACATCTTAGCTGGGGATGAAATGTTATTGCTTGAAGACAGGCGTAATCCGGTTAAGTTGAGTGGAATCATTGCTTGGGGACCGACGCACATTCCACTGGGGAAGGTTTGTAATGAATGACATTTCTGTGGGGATCCTTCTCTGCGGGGAAATGTTGGTGACTTTCGTCGTCATCTCAATTCCTAGAGCCTGTAGCAATTACTTTTGTATGTTCACCTTTCGCATGTTTGTGAATAGATTTTTATTGTTAGATGCATATAATCATTCAAAGCAAACATTGGACTTTATGCAAACAACAACGAGAAAGAAAGAAACTTCGTATTTATTTGAAATGTGGCGTATGGCGGTTTGTACATAAGAAAAGTAAAGGCTATGCGGAAGCAATCTCGTTAAGTTCGGCTATGCTAGTACTCATATATTTCAACTATCTCATCTCCTTGTCGTAGAAAGTGAGTGAATTGATCTTCGCCATTTGAATCTTGAATCTTGATAGTAGTAGTCTGAAGTAGGTGATCGGAAGAGACATAGTAAATGCGCTTGAATCCCTAACTTTTGCCTAGACCGCCCTTCGGGTTTTAGGTCTAAGGATACCCTTTTTGCCCAAGCCGCCTTTTCAGGTTTTCGACTTGTTGGGTGTACATGTTTTGTATATATCCTTAACATTTGCCCAAACCCTTTTGGTTCGGCAGGATGCCCTTATTTTTGCCTAGGTCAGTCGACCTAGCAGGTCTCGTTCATGCGTAGTATTTTTTGACTATGTCTGCATTCACAGGGTGTGGGAAGTCTTCGCCATCCATGGTGCTAAGTATCATAGCTCCTCCGGAAAATACTGTCTTGACTACAAATGGTCCCTCGTAGGTGGGAGTCTATTTTCCCCTGGGATCACCTTGTGGAAGAATGATGCGCTTGACTACTAGGTCACCGACTTGGTAAACTCGGTGCTTGACCTTCTTGTTAAATGCTCTGATCATTCGTTTCTGATAGATCTGTCAATGGCAAATGGATGCGAGTCGTTTCTCATCAATCAAATTAATCTGGTTAAGGCGGGTCGGACCCAATTGTCTTCGCTAACTGCGTCTGGAGGACTACGGTTGAGGTATCGAACCCGATGGGTAAGGCGGCTTCCATACCGTATCAGAGAGTAGGGGTTGCCCTGTTGATATTCGTTGTGGTCGGTAACCATGAAGAGCAAATGGTAACATCTCATGCCAATCTTTGTAAGTCCTTGTCATTTTATAATCTTCTTAATGTTCTTGTTGGCGGCTTCCCAGCGCCATTCATCTTAGGCCGATAAGGATAAGAGTTGTGATGCTTGATCTTCTTATCATTGACGGATGCCCTGGATATTCACGAGTCTCGAGATACCTTTTCACGTCATAGTACCAAGGTTTGTCTTAGTATCAAGCTCATAACAATATCTTTGGTTAGTCAAACTTCTCAATGATGATGCGGGGAGCCTCGTTGTCCCATCTAACCTTGAACATAGATGACATAGTAGCCAATGCGTTTGATTCTCTTCTCGTGGAATATGATTGAAAGTAATCTCTTGAAGGGGATCAAACTCAAAACATGCTCTCGTCTGAATGAGGTTCGGATGCTTCGTATCCCACTCGCCTTAACTTTGTTGATCACTAAAGCGAGTCTCCATACACTGTAAGAACTTGATTCTTAAGTCAATAGCGACTTTGATACCCATGATGCACGCTTCGTATTCGGCCATGTCATTGGTGCAAGCTGAAACATAATCTGGCGGTGAAAGGGTATGTCCTTTGTAGGGGATGTAATGATGGCACCAATGCCATTGCCAAGTCGTTCGAGGATCCATCAAAACCATGGTCCATCGGGATCCTTGTTCGGGTCCTTCGTCCTGGTTCTTCACAATTAGTAACTAGTAAAACATCTTCATCTGGAAATTGAGGCATATGGTGATAGTCATCTACGACTTGATGAGCCAAATGATCGGCTACTACACTCCTTTGATCGCTTTAAGAAATGTCTTTGGATGTCATACTCGGTCGGATCATTTGCCATCTTGCTATTCTTCTGAGAGAGCTGGTTTCTCAAATATGTATTTTATCGGATCCATCTTGAAATCAACAAGGTAGTGTGAGTCAACATATCTTGTCTTAGTCGTGACCAGCCAAGCGTTGCAAGTTTTCTCATTGTGAGTATCTTGTTTCACGATCGGTAAACTTTTGCTAAGGTAGTATATTGCATGCTCTTTTCGACCAGACTCGTCATGTTGCCCCAACACACCCATTGAGTTCTCTAATCTTTGTCAAGTACATGATAAGAGGTCTTCCTTGCGGCATCGGGATAAGAGGATTACTAGGTACTCCTTGATTTTGTCAAAAGCGATCGGCAATCGTCGTTCCATTCCACTACTTGATCTTTCTTTAGTAACTTGAAGATTGGCTCACGGTGGCGATCGGATGTGCAATGAATCGGCAATGTAGTTCAATCGGCCCAAGAAACCTCGACTTCCTTCTCGATGCGGGCGGGCATCTCTGAATAGCTTTGACCTTGGCGGGTCAACTTCAATACCTTTACCACGACAACAAACCCTAGGATTTTCGGATCGGACTCCAAAGTGCACTTGTTAGGATTAAGTCTTATCGTACTTCTTGACTGTCAAACAATTTACGCAAATGATCAAGATGTTGTTCTTGATGCGTGATCGAGCTATCATGTCGTCGGCGTAGACCTCTATCTCGTGATGAATCATGTCATGAAATATTGTCACCATAACGATAAGTGGCGCTGCATTCTTTAGTCCGAGCATAACCTTATGCGAAAGTGCCCCATGTGTAGCAGTAGTCTTCTCCATGTCTTGAGGCCATTTTGATCGATTGTAGGAAAAACCATCCATAAAGGAAAACTTTATCTTTGGCGGTGTTGTCAACAAAACATCAATATGAGGAAGTGGGAAATCGTCTTTCGGACTTGCTTTGTTCAGATCTCTGTAATCCACACACATTCGTACCTTACCATCCTTCTTAGGCACAGGAACCACGTTCGCAACCCATTATGGATATGAAGTAACAACTAAGAAACCGGCGTTGAATTGTTTCATAACTTCAGCTTTGATTTTCTCTGACATCTCGAGGCGCATCGGCAGACCTTGTTTCATTGGGAGAAAACCCTCTTTTGTTGGCAACCGGTGTACCACAATATCAATGTCCAACCCTAGCATGTCTTCGTATGACCAAGCAAAAACCTCAATATAGTCTCGTAGCATCGAACCAATCTTTCTTTAACTTTGTTCTCAAGACCGCTCTATCTTGATCTCTTTTACATCTTCATTAGTACCCAATTCACAACCTCAATGACTCTTCGTGTGGGTGTATAACTCGCTCTTCTTCTTGGCGATCGACAAGTTCTCCGGCACTTCACAATCTTCCTCACTTTCGTCTTGGCTTGGTAGATCGGATTATCGAAGTCATATTTAGCAATAGCATAGTTATCAACGAGATTCGGAGTGATTCTGCGATGTATCACGTGGGTGTGTGTAAGAAACACATAGCTTTTGAAGGGGTGATAAAGTAAAGAAAAACAATCAATTGAATGCAAAAGTCCAATGATTTTATTGAATGAAAATATGCAAATGACGAGATAATAACCCTCACAAACGAGCCATGATGCCGGGCAAGGCACTAGGCTTTAGAGTTTATTGTTCAAAACAAAGAAAATCGAAAAGCAAAACAAATCAAGAGTGATTACTCTGGTGAAGGAGATTGGTATGGCGTCTTGATCTTCCAATTCTTTGAGCCCTTAAATGCAGGTTGGGAAGATCCACTTGCGATGTCGAAGTCGTTGTCGTCTTCTATAACATGGATTCCACTACGGGCGATGCGGAAAGGAAGTTGGTCGGCGCGTATCATCTTGAACTTTGATGGTGAAGCCTAAACCGGTCTTGTCGGTTGAAAGGAAGATCGGGAGGCGACCCCAAATAGCACTACCTTCTTTTGACTTGAGCATCTTTCGGTGAGGCCATCCTAGGCGAGCTTGTGTAACTTCGGGAGTGGCAGGAGAGTCAGCAGGCATGACTGCGGGTATTGTTTCAAAAGCTTGACAAGGAGTCTCAAAGAATTCACCCTCCACCTCGAGATATCGAAATGATTGTAGATGAGTGACCATATATTCTTCTTCACCACATCTTGTAACAACCTTCCCTTTCACGGGTACTTGACGATGCAAGGTGGAAATGTGGCCTTGCCCATGTATCCAAGGCGTCCAAGTAGGTAGGAGTAAGGTGGACGGATGTCCATGACAAAGAAAGTGGAATCAAAAGTCTGGGAACCGACTTTAACGGGAAGAATGAGCTCTCCAAGTACTATTCGCTTAGAACCATCAAAAGCTCTCACAATTATATCACTGGGTCTCAGAACCAACCCTTCGATATCAAGTCGATCAAAAGCAGTCTTTGGAAGGATGTTGAGGCGGAACCGTATCCACAAGACATGAGACAATGTAGTACCCTTGCATTCAGAGATGTGCAAGGCTTTGTTATGTTTTTCGGCGAGTTAAATCGACATCGAGAGAAGCCTAGGCCGTTATTGGCGGCCGGCTAGCAATACAAACTTGATGGTCGGTAGTAGTGTCTTGCGGTACATGAGCATTCTTGAAACTTCACCAAGGCATTAGCATGATCCTCGGAGCACAAGCGAGCAAGCATGGAAATTTTGAAGTCTGTCTAGCATTCCACAACATTGTAGTCACTTTTCTTGATAATCTTGAAATTTCCTCCATTTCTTGTTTGGAGGTGTCTTGACAACTTCCTTTGGTATACAGGTGGCGGGATGAGTCTTGGTTCTTGGGGAACTGATGGAATAATTGGAATCTGTTGGAGTCGCGGTGTCTTTTGGAGGAGAGATTTACGGAGAAAACCCTTCGGTTGGTCACCTTACTTGATCCGTGATGTTGTCAATGTCGGGAATGGTAGCTTCATGTAAGACCTTCAATGGTCGGAGGGTCTTGCTTGCGCCATGATAGTAAACATCAGCTCCATAACTCCAAGGATAGCCTTGTCGGAGGAATATGGGCTGGTCTTGGAGAAGTAATGATGGGTGCCACTACGGGCACGAATCGAGAGGAAATCCTTATTGTGTTAACATCGGCATAATCTTAGGGAAATCGTCACCCCATCCGGTGCCTTAACATCTTCAATAGGAATCATGTAGCTCTCAGGAACAGTGTACTTCACCATGTAATCATACTTTCCACTTGGCTGCCCCAAGGTATCCCACACAGATGGTGCGGCTTCATTTGCATTGTCAATCTTCAACTTAGACATATCTTCACACGACACGCATTGGTTTGAGAAATAGTATCTCACGGTTATCCATCATGCCTTGAACACGTCTTCTCGACCAAGCACAACCATCGGTGCGGATGGGCTGCGGCAATTCTCTGGGCATCTGGATTGACACGCTTGCAGCAAATTCTTCTTATCATCGGAGGAATGGTCAAATCATCTATGTTGAAAACATAAGTATCTTCCCAACGACATTGGAACTTTTGTCATGGTTAGGCATAGGCGCGTTGATCACATTCGTCTCAGCGGGAGGATCAAACTCAATCTGCAGCCTCGATCATATCTTGAATCTTGTTCTTGAGCCCAACAATCATCGATTACTATGTCACGGGCTATTGGAATAGTAAGCACACTTAGCATTAGGATTGTATCTCGGAGAGGAGGTATTGACATTCGAGGAGGATCCTCAATGTCAGCTCTGCTTTCAACATGTGTTGCAAGGCTTGCGACAATGGCATGTTGATCTTTATAAGCTGTCTTCGTGGCGCGTTACGGCTCGTCGTTGTCTCGAGGTTGTCTTGATGTAGGATTGGAGATCCAATGCCCCCAAATTGAGCATGGTCGGTCTTGGCTCGGCTTTTCTGACCATACACAACATTAGTTTCTTTCTTACCACCAAAAGATCTCTTCGCAGCATTTGAAGATGACTCTATCTGAATCTTCCCGCTCTTGATGCCAACTTTAATACATTCTCCTGTCAATATCAGCTCGGTGAATCCGGCTGATGAGTTTCCAATTAGATGATTGAAGAATGGGCCCGTCAGTGTTCCCATAAACATATCAACCAATTCCCTATTGGACAAGGGTGGCTGAACTCTGCCTGCTAGATCTCTCCACTTCTGAGCATACTCCTTGAACTTCTCATCACGACCCATAGACATGCTTTGTAGTTGCATGCGGTGGGTGTCAATTCGACATTGTACTCATCTTGTTTGTAGAAAGCATCTTCTAAGTTACTCCAAATACGGATACGGTCATTCTCTAGTGATAATACCATTCCAATTGGGTTCGGACAAACTCTCTTGAAAATAGTGCATCCACAACTTTACATCATCGGTGTGGGGATTGATCTTACGGACATAGGACTTGATGCGATTTCGGACAAGACATGCCATCATACTTAGCAAAAGTTGGAACTTTGAACTTGGGAGGAATCACAACACGGGGACAAGACTCGGATCATCAAAATTCAGCCGGACATTTTCAGTTTTCCACGACATTCAAGCGGTCTTCAAGTTGTTTGTACTTGTCATGTTCATTAGAGTATTGGCCATCATCATAGACTTTTTCGGGCTCATCTTGACTACCTTCACCATCACCTTTGTCACTTTGCTCATCCTCCTTCTTGACACTTCCTTGAGAGCTCAATTCGACTAACCACTCTAGGACCACCTTTGTAGCGTACGCCCATGTTGAGAAGACCAACAACCTTCTTCTTCACATTGATGAGCTTCTTGGATCTTCTTGGCCTTGGACCAAGTGGTAAACATCTGCTGGC
Organism: Vicia sativa; assembly: GCA_021764765.1. Lineage (NCBI taxonomy): Eukaryota > Viridiplantae > Streptophyta > Magnoliopsida > Fabales > Fabaceae > Vicia > Vicia sativa. Next base: position 257,582,115 of record CM038795.1, read on the forward strand.
CAGGCATTACGAGCTTGAAGATCTTTGTGATTGTTCAAGAGTCATTTCTCCTAAAATAAATAGCGAGCAAATGAGAAAACCAATCTTCAATGTACCTGTGATGCAATGTTATGCTATGATATGCAATGTTTATGCGAATGCAATACAATGTTTTCAAGGACCTTAGAGATTTAAATTTGTTAAACAAGCAATGAACAAACATTTATTAGTACTCTTTTTATTCTTTTTTCTTTTTAAGTACAAAAGATAGTTCAAACAAAATAGAAGAAAACATATAAATCCCAAAGCTCTAAGTCTCCCATGGGCGCTTCCTCTTGGTGTCAATGTAGGCGTTGATGTTTCGCTCCTCGTGAAGTAGCTTTGTCAACTCTAGCACTTTCTTCTCACTTGCATAACACTGAGCTTCAAAGGTATCCTCTCTTCTTTAAAATGAATCGGGATCTCTTCAAGTCTTCAAAATCGGTAGGCATGTCGGATGGAGAACGATTATAGGTCGTCACTTATAGCAACAGGTTCCATAATTCTTGGTAAAGCAGTGAATGGCATCATGAGGTTTTGAGCTCGAGCTCTCACCCATTTGAGGTAAGGTTCCCAAGGAATGGAGTTCTGGTGCCCCAAAGTCTTGGTATCAGTCTTCTTTACCATGCCCCAAGCATGTATAAACCTTCGTCGGTAATTCTGGAGATCGTGATTGTAGTCGAACACAATATCTTGGAGAAGCATATCATGTGGACCATCTCTTCGGGCAAAACCAAACTGACGTAGAGCTAGAGAAGGGTTGTAAGTAATACCTCCCCTTATACCAAGTAGTGGTACATTAGGGAATTCTCCATAACGCTCAATGAATGTGAAGTCCTTTTGAGAGAAAAGACTCCAACGGATATCTGAATGAGAGAGTGACATTAATCTTTGAGACCATCTCAACCTTTGTTCGTTCTTCAAAACTGATGAAGGAAGGTGCGAAATAAACCACCTAGAAAGTAACGGTATACAACACATGAGAGTTCCTTGTCTTTTGATAGTACGAGTGTGGAGAGAATGTAGGATGTCTCCAAGTAAAGTAGGCACAGGATTGCGGGTAAGAAATAACTTGATGGCGTTGACATCTATGAATTGATCCGAGTTAAGAAATAGAACCAAACCATAGATTAGTAAGGCTACAATTTCTTCGAATGCATGGAAACTCATAACCTTGAGGAATTCTCGGGCTTTCTTAATTAAGAACTTAGCAAGTAAACCCTTAACTCCACTTCTTGTTTCCCAATTGGCTTCAACGTCTGAGCGCTTTAGATGTAAGGCGGATGCGACGTCTTCATACTTAGGAACCTTTTCTAAACTGGTGAATGACATTTGGTCAAGAATAGGTATCCCAAGTAGCTTAGAGAACTCTTCCAAGGTAGGAACTAACTGATAATCTGGGAATGTAAAGCAATGGTGTTTCGGATCGAAGAACTGGAATAAGACATGCATCATATCTTCTTCAAAACCGGAGATAACCAAATTAAGTAGAGAACCATGTCTTTTGATGAAGAGCATGGTGGGAATTTACGAAACCAATTCTTTGGTGAGAAGGTATACCCATGAAGTTGATTGGATAGTCTTTCTAGAAGCCATAATACCTCCTACAAAGCAGCAAAGATAAATCCCTAGGTCCTTGAAATAGTTAGAAATGATATGCAATGCGAGATGATGTCATGATGTCATGTTTGGCACACAAATAATTCACACAATGATCCTAGGGTTAAGGCTTGCATGAGGTATAGGTGATTACCCACCAAAAGTTTGAGTTGGTTCATCTGTCCTATAATAGTAACGGGTTCTAGGAATCTCAAATCATTGATCTTTCTCGTGGCGTTTATTTCAATCGACTACCAAGTGGTCGATCGAAAATATCCCAAAGTCGATCTCAATGAGCGTAGCATCAGTATCAACCAACCTTAGTCGCACAAAGGCCATCTCACTACCTTCTAATAGCCAAGATGGGTCAATTAAGGTTCTAAAAGTTTAGTTAGTGCTTGATGACACCAAGCCAAATACTATCCTCGACTTGGAAATGAAGAGTATCGGGACATCCAAAGTGTCACACTAACGTAGCCATCATGTTGACCGTTTTGATATACGTCTAACGGTCGCGATGATTTATTGCTACTTACCTAAAAGGAAACCCGGATCCGGGTGTAGGATCCCCCACAAATATAATACCCAAGCAACCCTTAAAGATAAAGCATACAAATCAAACAAAAAGCAATAAAGGTGATCTAGAAATCCCTAAGGTAATTCTCTCTTTAGGGTGTGTCCCCGGCAGAGTCGCCAGTTCTCTTTAAAACAAATCAAATTTTCTTGGAAATTTGATTTTCCTTCCATGTGCAAGCAAATCACGAAATTGGCAAGTGTTTTGGGCTTCCTTGGACCTCAAGTTTGATCAAAATCCAATCATCTTGAAAAAATATCTTATTTTCATATTTTATATAATTTAATTTTGAATTAAATGGTTTAAAATTCAAAAATAAATTATAAAAATAGAAAATTGCCATGGCCAAGCATTTATGGGTCACAAATAATGTCATGAACAAGTTTGGATCAAAAGATTATAGGCCCATTTGGAAAATTTTGCATTTTGACCAAAATGTCCTGTTGTGCAATTGTCCAAAATTGCCTAACTTCTGAATAGTGTATCTTGCTCAATTTTCCATGTTTTTGAGTGTTCTTGGACTTTTTGGAAATCTCTAAGAGTCCTCTAACCAACATTTTTGGTCTCATCTAAATTGGAGTTTCCATGCTCAATATATCTTCAAAACAAAATGTTGACTTTTTGTTGACTTTGAAAAGGACCTATAATGTTTTGATCCATACCTTTCAAATGAAGCATTTTTTGAACATTCTTGTGAGACATGAAGTTGTAGGGAATGGAATTTCCTTCAAAACAAGAGGTGGTGAAAAAATTTCTGAGAAAGTATGAAGAAGTTATGCTCAGTCAAAGTTTGGTTGACTTTTCTCAAAGAAACCCTAATTTAGAAAGTTTGACTTTTGAGCAAATCTTGAGTTTTCTTGATGAATCATGATCAACCCTTGATCAAATGATGAATGTAACTTCCAAATGAGTATGTTGACCAAAAATCATGAAGTTTGACTGCATGTTGACCACGATTGACTTTTATCCATACAACTGATTTTCAACCATCTGAGCAATTGTCTGAGCAATCTTGACTTGTAAGGCTTGAAACTTGACATGGAGAATCTTTGAAGCATATGAGGAGGCATGATGAACATTGGAGATGTTGGAAGTCCATCTGGAGCTGAGAATTGCCAAACCCTAGTTTGGGTTGATTGTCTAGGAGAGGGTTTGTCTGATCAACCTTTGAGGAATCCTTGAGTATGGATGTATGGAATGTCTTGAGAAGATGGATGGAAAATTTTGGGGTATGACACCATCACAACGACTTTGAGGATATCTCTGATGAAGAGCATATCGCTTTTTTGACTCTTTGGCTGTCTCGCTTTGTGTTTTGCTCGAGATCGATGCAGATAGCCAAACAATTCGCCCATTTGGCCGCTCTGTTGTATAGTGGCGAAAATGTTGCTTTAGGCCATTTTGGCCTTTATGACCGAAGTGGTCAACCAAATAAAGAGCTTCGACCCCAATAATCCAAAGAAGAAAAGTGTATTGGTCCATGGTCCCTTCTGGCTCTTATAAATGTGGTTAAATGCCACTTTCTCTGAAGACGTGAAGCCTTTTCGACAGAAGAAGGTTTCAACTTCTCAAGACAGAAGCAGGGCCATGTGGCCATGTTATTTGCCCTTAACTCCCATAGACAAAACTTCTCCAAATGACGAAGTCTTCAATATGCTTTAGGACATCATGCTGATGCGGGAAGATTTCAAACCTTTTATGGCTCCATTTGCTGATGGCAAGAGTGGGCCATTATGGCTTATCGAATCTTTTCCACCCGTCGAAGCAAGAAATCGACAGTAGTCTTTGATCTTTTGGAGGCGTTTCTTGACCCCCCAGTTTCTCACTTACGCCATCACTCACATGAGTCCTTGCTTAACAGCCTACCAACCCAACTTGGTGGCTAGATAGTTTGGGCTTTGTTAGATTGTGCCTAAGTCATTCTATCCGTCTCATGAATTACTCATTGATGTTTTAGATGACCGAAGCTGAGAGGTAGTCAAGGAGAATGTCGACACCATTTGGGCTCGACGAGCCAAGCTTACATTCACTCTGTTCAAACCAGCGTTCTTCTGCACCCAAGAGTTTAGAACTTGGTGGCAGTCATATCTCGTTACTTTTGTGAATGATGCTGTTGGCAAAATGAACGAACTAACTGTTGCTTTCAATACTTTTCAAGGGAAGACAACAAATTGTAAGGCAGTTCACATCATAGAAATTTAAGTTTTCTAGAATTTTTTCAAAGTGGTGTACTTGCCAAGCAATCTTCGTCGAACCATCCATGACGCGGCCCAAGATTTAAAGGAGAAGGTAACTGAGAGGATTCCTCACCTCAAGATCCTAGTTACGCGAAAGACAAATATATTTACGCACTTCACTTTGGAAAAATCAAATTTCCTCCTTTGCCTAGCGCTTTGGCCACAGCTTTTCGACCGCCTATGCATTGGTGGTATAGCTCTTGGTCGAACATTCAAAATCTTACAAAAAGACCCGGTGGTTACGGCGAAGCATTGGTTGCATGACTACCCAGGCTTTCTTCATATCGACCTTTAATATGTGAGAGAGCTTGTCGTAGTACCCAAGGGTAACCACTTCTGGAAAGTTTCGTTTCCTTTCACAATTTGGCTCACATCTTTATTTGACTTAGCTTCTTTTCTAGCTGTACCTCTGCCATAGGTAGTTGCTCCTAGGAAAAAACCTGCTGCTATTGAAAGCCAAGAAGGGCCGTCGACCGAACATGTCAAAACTAACACTAAAGGAGGCCCTCACAGTCCAAGGTATGTTTTACTCACACCTGTGTTCAGGTTTTTCTTATTCGACACCTCACTTATATTTGATGCCTTGAAGTTCACACCCATTCATACCCTCTCCGATGACGAACCCATTTCTACTTCTATCAAGAAGGATGATTCTTCTGTAAGTGTGAATGTCTATGCTTCGACATCTTGTATTTTACCAACCACTGACGTTTCTATTTCTCATGTAGCAGAGTCGAAAACGCTCAACGGATTCGCCTGCTCCCTCCAACATATCTAAAAGGTCCAAGAAGGACAAAAAGTATCACCACAGTGGGAGGATGAGGTAAACATTTTATTACTTTTGACTGCTTTGGTAAATGGTTATGGTTTCCCTTCTGATATAATCTTTATTTCTACAGCCATCACCTGATACTCAGTCTCCCTACTCCTGAAAATCCAAAGACCACAAAAAGAAGCACGCGTCCTCGCCTGAGGAAAAGGCAATAAAGAAGAAAAATAAAACCCCCACGGCCGAAGACCCAGGAGTGAAGGTCGATAATAAGGTGGAGCCGACAATGGTCGATGATCAACCACTCATCACTAGACGGTGAGGTAAAGTGCTCTTAACTACTTGTCACGACATTGCCATACTTTCATATGATGATAGTAATATCATAATAAATACAACCATTGTCACCCCCGACCCTACGCTCGTACCTAGCGTCAATAAAGAAACAGAAGAAGACGCTGCTAATGCTTCCACTAGGGGAAACAAAACAATAATCCCCTCACCACCACCACAGGTATTTATCGTATCCTCTAAGGTGTTTTGACTACTGAATTACACATGTCTGATGTTTATACTCTTTTTCAGGTCGAAGCTTCTAGACAACACCACAGCGTGCAAGACTATACTCCGTTTTCAGAAGCTTCTTCTCCTCATCACCAATAGGCTCCCAACGTGGCCGCTGGTGAGTTTGTTGAACTCGATGTTTGGGCTTCTCTTAGTGATTTTGATTCAGTCACTAGTCCTGCCAGGCATGAAGGTTATTGTTCGACTAGCTTTGACTCTAGTCTTTCAGATTCCCTGCAGGATTCGGAGACTCTTCAAACTGTCACCATGCCACCCCAGATTCAGAGTCTCTCTGAGAGGGATGATTCATCTGGCCCCTCTGGAGAGAAAGATATTTCGGCCGACATGGATGTCGATGATGTCAATGCCGATTTGGAAAGATTGGATCAATTTGTAAATTGGTACGTTTCGTCTTCAGATTCTGACTGCTCCCAGGTCTATGGTGACAAGCTGGGACATGAAGCAACTAAAGTCAAGAAATTGACCGACACCATTCGTACCTATGTTTTTTATCCTAACTTGCCTCATTTGCTGCATGAGGATTCAACCCTTGGACCAGACCTTCTGGATGCTATCGCTCAGTTAAAGGGTCTTGAGATTTCTGAATTCTCAAAGCTTATGATAGCAGCATTTGAAGACATCCTTTCTCCCCTACTGGCAAATATCACTCAAATGAAGGAGGCTGAACAGTTGGTCGACACCAAACAAGCGACGATGAAGAGGAATGTGGAAATGGTGAAGAAGACCAAGATGGTCGACGAAGGGCTGAAAGCTCGCATTAATCAGAGACGAGAAGAGCAAGGTCCTAAAAGGAAAAGAGCTGCTGAAATACGCAGTCAAATTGTCGAGTTAACGAGGGAATTGGAAGCTTTAAATGCAAAGTTGGAGCTTGTTGTAAAACAAGATAAAGAACTTGACCAGGCTAACATTCTTGATAAAAACGAAATGCTCCAATTTACCAAAGATGCCCTTATCGTCAGTACTGTCACAACCCGAGTCAAAGAGGAGTTGCACACTCTTAGGATAAGAGTTGATGGGCTAAGTAGTACTGTTGTTCGCCTCGAAAGTGATTTGGGCAGCTTCCAACGAAAATTCGGCAACTTTTGATTAATGTAACCGTCTTGATGTATTTGTTTTGTGGTTCCTCATCTTTTGTAATAAGAATTATCATCAATTTTATGAAATACCATCTCTTTTGGCATTCTTGTTTTATAATTATGTATAATTAATATGCTGGCTCTATTATTACTATGTTCCAGCTCTGTTCGACACACATGCTTTACGTGGTCGTAATTGAGATTTCTTGAAGACTGGGTTTATATTTCTTCAAGTATTTACCATTCACCCTCAGAATACGTCGATCTGGGGCCAATTCTTCAAGTTCATATGCGTTGATGGAAAAAACTTGGATTATTTTGAACGGTCCTTCCCAATTAGGAGACCATTTCCCTAACACCCTATCGTTTCTGTCCATAGGCAATATCACTTTCCAAACTAAATCATCAACATGAAATACTTTATCCTTTACCTTTTTATTATAGGCTTTAGCCACTCTATCTTTTTGCCTCCTCAAGGCGTCAAGGGCCAACATCCTTTCTTCATCCAAATCGACCAACTCATCAATCATCATATTCCAATAATCTTCAGATGGTATTTCATGTTGTCGTTGAATCCTTACAGATTGCACATGTATTTTGACTGGTAAAACACCAACATATCCATATGCCAATCGAAATGGGGTTGCCCCCATTGCCTCTTTAGGAGACGTTCGACATGCCCACAGAGCTTGATCTAGCGTTTGGTGCCAATTTCTTGGCTTTTTACCCACATGCTTCTTGATCAAACCAATTATTAATTTATTGGCAGCTTCGACTTGGCCATTTTCTTGAGCGTAATAACGGGTAGAAGTCAGTAGTTTTATTCCAACTTCTTTCGTGAATTCTTGCATTTTCTTCCCCATGAACATTGTACCTTGTTTGGTTGTAATTGTCTCAGGAATTCCAAACCGACACATAATATGATTTTGTATAAAATCAATCACAACTTCTTGGTCAACACTTTTTAAAGCTACGACCTCGACCCACTTTGTGAAATAATCAATACCGACCAAAATGTACCTCTACTGTTTAGATAATGCTAGTTTTATTTCCCCGATCATATCTAAGGCCCATTCTCTAAATGGCCAAGGTTTTACAATGGCATGCAGTTCGCTTGCTGGCACATTCTGGATGCCCCCATGCATTTGGCATTCTTGGCATCCTCTAGCGAATTTTGTAACACCCCTTCTAATTTCCCTGCGAATTATAAATTTAATTAGAGTTTTAACATAATGAAAGGGCGTCACAATTTAAAAATTATAAATAACCAAATAACCAACCAGTAGTCATGCTTTTACTGAAGAGCTTATTAAATATAATTCAAACCAATGATTATGTTTTACACAGCAGAATTGATATAAAACCCGGAATAAACTCAATTCATAGTTATTCCAAAACATAAACTCAAAAGAAATAAGTTTCATCCTTAAAATTCCAAACGATCGTTCCCTAGTGTTACAACTACTAGAGCATGACACTGACAGCGGACAAATTAAATAGCATAGCTCAAGGCTATTCTCACTAGCTCCTAAGCGGCTAACCCTTCAATCTGAAATCATCAAAGTAAGAGTGAGATTTCATCAACAATTAAAATGCACTATACGTTTCTTTAAAAACAATAAAACAATCAATACATTATTCCTAACCGCATTAGCATAACCAGATTAACCAATCCATAATTACATTCCATACAATTCATTATGCACATAACAAAATCAATACAATTATAACACTGGAAACCATCCTAACATGTTATAATTACATATGCAATGCAGACTCAATGCATGTGGTACCAAACGTGAACCAAGTTCACACCTTGTTCCGTTTATACCTCGGAAAACAGCGGCAATCAACGATTCGCCCATACACCACTGAGTCAAGAATCTAGCCTCACCACCACTATCCATTGGGTACGGTTAGTGGCCCTGCAAGTCCAATTCCACACAATGGGAATGAACCATCTCTAGAATGTTCATGCATGCACATCAGAAGCATGCAACAATCCAAATACGGAATATGATCACACATCATTATTCCACTCATAACCAATAACAACAACAGCACATGATAACAACAAATCATGAACATATAACGTTAATTACAACACATGGAATTAACATACAACAAGTATCCACAACAAATAAATCACGAATTACAATGAATTCTTGCTACGAAAGCTATATTAATCCTTCAAGATCTCAATTACTGGTTTTGAAAATGTTTTTAATAGATAGTACTCGTTCTAAGCTTTCCAACGATACCAACTATGCCTAAATCGGAGTTACGGTCGCAAAGATATGACCGAAACCGTTTTCAGAAATTTATGTTCTGTTTTCAAACAGTATGCATCGATGCATAAGCTCATGCATCAATGGATAACTAGCTTGCGTCGATACAAGTATCGTATGCGTCGATGCATACGTTCTCAAAAATTATATTTTTCCATTTTTCTTCAGTATGCATCGATGCATAACTGTTTTGCATTGATACATAACCCACTCGTATTGATACATAACCATTTGTATTGATGCATAGACCATATGCATTGATGCATAACCACTTGTATTGATGCATAGACCATATGTATTGATGCATAACCACTTGTATTGATGCATAGACCTTATGTATTGATGCATAACCACTTGTATTGATGCATAGACCTTATGTATTGATGCATAAACCATATGTATTGATGCATAACCACTTGTATTGATGCATAACCACTTGTATTGATGCACAAACCATATGTATTGATGCATAAACCATTTTCCTTCAGTATGCATCGATGCATAAAACGTATGTGTCGATGCATAGCTTCAATTTTTTGCCACATGAGTCGATGCATAGAGTTATGGGTCGATTCATAGCTTATTCCAGTTTCTATTTTTTCCAAATTTTGACCACTTGCGTCAATGCATAAACCTATGTGTCGATGCATGCTGTGTTATTTTCACCAAAACCAATTTATTTTCACTGTTCTCCAATTCCAAATGATCCCATCCAATACCAAACTTCATATTACAACAGAACATAATTAAATCATGTATTTTCACATCCAATTGACCACAAATTATACTTTCTACATAGCCTACGATCATCCTACACAATTTAACCATTCATAACAATTCCAATTGAAGTTTTTACGTCGGATTATATCGTTAGGGCACAACCTAGAATTCCTAATTTGGGATTCCAAACGGATCAAATCATTCTATTGATTATCAAAACCTATAAGGCATGTTAATCAAACCAAATCACCCCTTACCTCGCGATGGATCTTCGAACTTCCGACGCCTTGACTTTTCCTCTTTTCCTCTTCTCTTCCCAAAAGTACGTAGAGTGGAACTTCTCAAATCCTTCTCTTATTTCCTCTATTCCTTTATTTATTCCTTTTATTATTCCCCAATAATAAAAATAACATAATTAGGATAATTAGAGCCTTTTACTCTACACACCTCCCAATTCCACTTCACACCCCCAACACTCCCATTTATTTAATTAAATAATTAAATCCATTAATTCAAAAATGCCAATAATTAAACTTATAATTATTTAATAATTGAATTATTTGGGGTGTCACAAATTCGAGACAATCTTTCAACATTGAGGGCCAATAAACACCTATTCGCATCAACAACCATTTCATATGTTGTCCAGCTTGGTGTGCACCGCATGCTCCACTATGCACACTCGACACTATTACATATGCCTCACTTTCTCCTACGCACTTAAGTAATACCCCTTCGACAGTTTTCTTAAATAAATCATTTTTTATCAAAACAAAACTCAGGGCACGATATTTTATTTTACTGTCGAACCAGTGGGCGAATGCAAGTAGTCGACCAAGGGTTTGCGCTTGTCACTGTCTTTCCCATTATCAATTGCTAAAATTTCAAAATTTTCGGTATCTATTGCACTTAATTTTATAATTGAGTAGGGGGCAGAGAAGTAGCTCTAACCTTTTTCTTTACTTGAATAGGCTCTTCATCTTCATTCTTCTTATATCTTGAGGCTTCTTGCGCTAGATCATTAGCTTCTTGGTTTTCTTGTCGAGGTATGTGGCGAAGACTTACTTGTTCGAACCGTTTTAACAACCTTATGGCAATCACGAAGTACATGATTAAATTCTCTTTAACTCATCTATACTCTTTTGATACTTGTTTGATTACCAATTCAGAGTCTCCTATAATTTCGACATTTCTTGCCCCCAATTCTAGCAGCAGTTCAAGTCCACTAATAAGGGATTCATACTTTGCCTCATTATTAGTGCAGATGCCGTCAATGGTATATTTGAACTTTGTTGGAATTCCACTGGGAGAAATTATGACTCCTCATATCCCTACACCATTTTTGTGACTGGAACCATCGAAATATAATTTCCAAGGCACTAGATCGACAAAATTTTCTGGCATAGCCACCATAGAATGGTCAACTAAGAAATCTGCCACTATTTTCCCTTTCATTGCTTTCAAAGGCACACACGTTAAGGAATATTTAGTTAATGCTAAGGTCCATTTACCAATTCGACTGTGTAAAATTGGTTTATACAACATATGCTTAATAATGTCGAAATGAGAAGAAACGTAAACATCAAATGGCTTTATATATTTCTTCATTTTGATACAAGAGAAATACAAACACAGGCATAGTTTTTCTATGTCACTATACCTAGTTTCAGGACCATTTAACATACGACTAAGGTAATACATAGGGTGTTCGACATTATTGTTATCCTCTTGAACTAGCATACTACCTATGGTCGATTCTAAGGCTTCTATATACAACCACATAGGCCTATTTCTAAGTGGAGGTGCCAATATAGGAGGCTTTACCAAATAATCTTTTATTTTATCGAAAGCCTCTTGATGCTCCTCTTGCCAGATAAAATCCTCATTTTTTAGTCGAAGTAGTGGTGAAAATGCCTTAGTTTTGCCACTTAAGTTGGAAATGAATCTCCTCAAGAAATTTATTTTGCCCAACAGTGACTGAAGCTCCTTTTTGGTTGACGGTGGTTTGACGTCCATGATAGCTTTGGTCTTGCTCTGATTAACTTCAATGCCTTTCTTATGCACAACAAAACCAAGGAAATCTCCTGCCTGCACACAAAAAGCACACTGTAATGGATTCATTTTCAATCCATATTTTCGCATTCTTTCGAAAGATCTCCGAAGGTGATCTAAGTGTGTAGATTTATACTAGACTTGATTACAATATCGTCGATGTAAACCTGCATGGAATTTTCAATGAAATCATGGAACATATTATTCATTACCCTCTAGTACGTTGCTTCAGCGTTCTTCAAGCCGAATGGCATGACCACCCATTCATAGGTGCCTAATGCCCCTGAGCAACGAAACACTGTCTTCGGCACATCATCATCTGCAATAAAGATTTGGTTATTACCAGCATAACCATCAAGCATACTTAAGTATTCAAAACCAGCAGCCGAATCAACTAGCATTTCAGCCACTGGCATATCATATTCATCTTTAGGAGTGGCAACATTTAAATCTCTAAAATCGATGCACAGTCTTAGCTTTCCATTTTTCTTAATAACTGGCACAATATTGGCCAACCATTCGACATACCTTGCAGTTCTGATGAACTTGCTTTGGAGGAGTCTTTCTATTTCCTCCTTCATCTTCGACATAACTGCAGGCGTAAGTCGTCGAGGTGTTTGTTTTACTGGCTTTTTCCCATATTTTATTGATAATTTTAATTCGACCAATTCCCTGCTCAAACACGGCATTTCGTTATAGTCCCAAGCAAAACAATCTTTAAATTCTTTTAGTAAAGATATTACCTCAGATCTGAGCTTTTGGTCGATGTTGGCGCTAATGTAGGTTGGTATTTTATCACCCTCTACGCCAAGGTCAATTTCTTCAAAAGGATCTTGTGGTTGCATTTTTTCAGGTGCCATAGGATCCTTTTCGAAACCTAGCGGTTCGTCGTCGTATATGCAATCCAGACGTTGCTCATCGACGCTTCTATTGACCAGCTTGCTTTTATCTGGTGGTTCTGGCTCTACAGCCATAATTACTTCCTCTAGGACGGGGAGTTTAGCAGCTTCTGTGGCCATTTTTTCTTCTCCAGCTTCTATAGCCGAATTTATTTTATTTTCGATAATGTACGCCGAAATCCTTCTCAGAGCCTCTAGCTCAGACATCACTGTCGTGATGGTTTCCCTAGCCTGTCAGCACGGGTTCCTCTACATAGGGATCCTCCAGAGGTTCAACATCCCACACAAATCCGTGGGTTTCATGCAGTTTTAGAGAAACGAATGCCTCATTTAAGTTGGCATACACTTCTTCCGCTGGATGGCAGGGAGCGATATTGGCCAATTTCCCGTCGAACTGATTTTGGCCAACAACATTGACATCTACCATAAAGTATCCTTGATCAGCTTTGATGTTCTCTATGATGCCATCTTCTCGCCATATGATCAGGTGTTGATGCATAGAAGCAGGAATAGCAACGACTCCATGCAACCATTCTCTGCCAACTAGCAGATTATAACTTGGATGACCATGAATATTGTCGGCCTAGTGACTGAGTCGACAGTAATATCTACCTGGATTACCCCCATGGAAGTTTTCGTTCTTCCTTCGTAGTCTGACAAGACCACGTTATGAGACCTTATATCGGTGTCGAACTTACCGATTTGCTTCAGAATATGATGTGGCATTATGTTAATAGTAACGCCACAATCCACTGACACCTTGTTAATGGTTGTTTCTTCTACCTTTGCTATGATCAGCAAGGGCTTCAAATTGATCCTTATAGCCATATTGGGCCTCTCAAAAAAGGCATCTTGGCTCTCAATTGAGCCATTGTTCATCACAAAGAAGCAAGTTGGCTTGTGTAAAGCCATTTCAGCAGCATCCAGATCATTAGTATTCTCTACTTTTGTCGGTATATTATATTCTTCTGGGAGTATAAAAACCACGTTGACTAGGATGTCTAAGCTTGCTTCAGAATCAAAGGAAAAATCATCAGTTGCCTCATCAGAGCCATGGTTGACTGGCTTGTTAACACATTCCTTGATCTGTTGATTGACAGCAGAGTCGAATTTTGGCTTGTACTGCCGTGGATTCTTTCCTTTGTTGATAGCAATCTGCTTAGCAGCAGCCGCGGCTTGTCTTTCAGCCTGCTTCTTTCTTTGGAAACGTCTCCACTAGTTTGACTCATTGGATTTTTTCCCATGTAATTCTCAAACACATGGCTTTTCTTCTTAGAACGCACCTCTAGTCGATAGCTCATGGGTGTTTTCCCTTTCGCCTCTCTTATAACACCAACAGCATTTGATGGCCCAGCGGCCATTTGAGGCTTGATCCATGTCCCCTTGGGTGCAGTGGCCGACAGAACAAAAGTTTTTGGCCTAAATTGGGATGACTGCCTTGGGTCTCTTTTGTTCCATTGGGCCCTTCCCCTCTCCAACTGTAATTTCTAGAAATTTTCAGCAGCGACTCTGTCAGTTAGCGCGCTGCATCTAGGGCACAAACCAACTTGAGCACCCTTGATTTTGCAACAATAAAGAAAACTCAGCAAGTCTTCATCGTCTCTTGGATAGACGTCAGATAAATTGACGTTTGGACTCTCATTAGTGCTTTCTTCCAACATGGTGTTGTCAGGCACTTCAGTGATGTCGACCATTTTGATGTCGATAGGTTTAGCAAATAAGGCTTCTTCTTGCCTCAGAAGATCAGTATCAATCTTCTGTTTCTTGCAGCAAATTTCAGACGACCCTCTTGGAGAGACTTCTGAACCATATCCCTGAAAAGAAAACATTGAGAGGTTGTGTGATCAAGATAATTATGACATTTACAAAAACCTCTCTCTTGTCTTTGTTCTAATGGTGGTAATTTAGCAGGTACTAAAATTTGACCATCTTTGACTAATAAATCAAAAATCTCCTCGCATTTGCTAACATCAAAAGTATAAGTTTTTGCAGGAGTTCTTGAACTAGTTTCGACAGTAGGGCTTTTCCCTTTGACAGGAAACAACGATTTACATTCATATGCTGGCCCTGAATTTAATTCAGCCACATCCACGTCTGCCTCTGTCGGTGGCACGTAATCATCCTTGTATATGGGATCTGTATCATCGAAGTCGACATAGGCTACCTTCTCTTTCTTTGACTTAGCCCTAGTATGTCTAACTTTCTCTAGTCGAAGGCGCTCAAGGTGTCGAACCCTCTCAGCCAATTGTGACATGCTCTTAACGAAGGTTGGATCTATTTTCTTCCTAATGGAGTAGTCCAAACCTCCAGCAGCCATTTGAACAAGTTCATGTTTAGGTACTTGGGTAAAGCACCTTGCTTTTAACGATCTAAATCTATTTAGATAATCGTCTATTGTCTCAACAAACTTTCTCTTAATGCTTGACAATTCGACCAAACTAATTTTTGAATGCCCCTCATAAAACTGTTCGTGGAAACGTTTCTCCAACTTCGACCATGAGTTGATCGAATCAGGGGGCAAGGTAGTAAACCACGTAAAGGCTGCTTTAGTAAAGGACGAAGGGAAATGTTTCACCCTTAAGCCTTCATTATTTTCCATGTCTCCCGACTCAGTCAGGTATTTGGCGATGTGTTCGACCGTCGACTCACCCGTTTCTCCTCCAAACTTGGTGTATTTAGGAATTTTCCATCCTCTAGGGTTTTCGGTCTGTAAAATGTACTATGATAATGGGGAAGAGTATGTTGGCCTTGGAATTGTATTCATACCATTTCGGGCCATAATTCTCTCGACAATGTTGGTTAAGTTATTCTCGACAACTAAATCCTCCTGTCGAACTTGATCAAGGACTTGGTCAGCCTCCTGATGTCTATGCACCAAAACCCTAGGTGGGTTGACAACGACATTTCTTTGAGGAGTTGCAGCTTGACCTTGGTACACAGTTTCTTCTTCTACTTCCCCCATGTCTCCTGGACATGTATGGTTTGTCGAACCGGATGCCCATGTCGGGCAGCCGCTATGGGGGAACCTAAGAAGTTACACATGTGTGTTAATTGTGAAATAACCTATCGATTTGTTTCAGCGGACTGCCTATTAGTCTCGACCGATTCTTGCACTATGGGGTTAAACACATTTCCCATTTGGTTAGTTAACATATTAACTAACTCATGGTTGCTATCATCCATTTGTTGCCTTAATACTGCCACAGAGGTAGTATTTAGATGTTGCGCAAGCATTTCCCTATTCGCCCCTATTGTAGATCCTTGTAAAGGGGCGTTTGTATTCTGCACGTTATTAGACACTATTGCTACACTTGGGGTCGACTAATACCCCACCATTAAGGAATACAACATTCCATAAGAGGGATTTGTAGCAGTACCAAATCGAGGTATCGCTGTGTTCGGAATGGCACTCGTGGCCACCACAGGCCCTGGACTCACCGGTGTGGTCTGGGGAATGGGAATTGACACTAAAGCAGTTGGCCCTGAGGCAGTTGTGCTGGTCAAAGGGGAAAATGACACAATTTGTGAAACAACTGGGTCGGTAACACCCAGCGTTTGAGATGGAACTTTATCCGCATTCGACGCGGGAGTATTGTGTGTCATCTTAGGTGTACGTTTCCTAGTGGGTGGTGGTTTCTTACTTGTTGAATTTCCACTTCTAAGTTTCATGCACGTCTAAGACAAACTCTAACAAACTAGCACTTAGCACAAGGTCCCACCAGGTGTGCCAATTTGTTTACTGTGGAAAATGGTAAACAACTGCTGGTCCTCCCTAAGTCCTCAAACTAAGGGTTACTCGCGAGATCGACCAGTTGATCTCAAGACACGTGCTAAAGTTTTGGTATATTGTACTGCTTCTGTAAGCGAAAAAAGACCTTGGCCCATAAACGGTTTCTAGAGCCCAAGGGAAACAGCACAATGGCTTTCCACACACACTGAATTCTAACTACTCAACAGAATATTAATTGGTGACTCGTGACCAATAGTTTACGTTGAAGTATTTTTGATAAAGGAGATGAAAGTAAACAAAAAACAGTAAAGATAAACTTAAAAGTAAATTGATTGCATTGAAATAGAAATATGGTGATTCACGTACATCAAAGGCTTGGGTGACTCTTTCTTCCTTTAGCACGGAATTGGGCAGAGTTTTGGCAAGGAGTTTGAGGGTACAAATGAACACACTAAAATTCTAACATACTGACTTATTTATATTATTTACAAAGTAACTGCTAAAAATAATCAACGGATGAGATTTAAACTTAAAAGTAACCATCGCACACGATTTCTCCATCCGTTTAACACTTCGAACCCACAATCATGTGAGGCAACTACCCACGATCTCCTTATTCTGACTTTTTCCCGCTTCATGACTACAGAAGGAACCAACTGCTTTCGGTTTCTATATATTCTTAACGCATAATAAATTTTCCTAAGTCCCTTGGCCTACAGCTTCGACAGCACGACCATTTCGACTGACGCCTTCTTTTGATCCAAACTTATGTCGAATCGACCAACATATCACTTCGTCGATCAAATTTCTTTTTGATGCCATCTTGTTCTTCCTGTTTGGTCGATTTGGTTTGTCTTTCTGACCCAGCTACTCAATCGACATTTATTTTTCTGGTACTTCCAACTTGGCTTTTTCAAGCATTTCAAAAACTAACTTCATTTAAGACTAGTCCTTAACCTGTAAGGACCTTTGCCTTTAAGTAATGCCCTTAAGCATACTTTAAAAATTTCCAGTTAACACTTGCATACCAAGAATTTGATCGATTCAATCTATTCCAAGGTGTCCATTAGCTTCATCGGTGCCATCTGATCAATTCCAGACATTCACAAGCAATTGAGACATCCAAAATTCAGAAATCACGATTTTGGTCAAACACTTACTTTTCAAATTCGATTACGTATTTTCATGCATATTTAACATGTTTTGATTATATATTCATGCTCATAATGTTGTTTCGAAGCTATCTGGATAGGTTAATTCAAGTTTGAGTACAGGTACAAGGATTCACCATTGTTAGGGTTCTAAGCTTCGATTTACGGCTTTACAAAATAACCAAAATTCGACAAAACTAAGGGCATGGTTGCGTTCAGGAACTCAAAACCAATCGATCCATGGTCTCATAACAAATTTATATTGCACATTTCATGAGTTTTAATTCGCAAATATTGTAGCTATGGAAAAAATCCTTAGGTAAAACCTTTACGAACATAGGCGTCCGTAGGTAAAGGCCTGGTTCAGAAAAAACACGTAGGGACGATGATGAACAGTGCACGCGCGTTTTTTAAATTCAAATTTTCAAACTTTTTGTTTTTCCATATATTATATTATTGTTTCATTTCACTAACACCATGTGCAGGTGACTCAGATGGCAAGCGTGTTGACCTTTCACCCTGGGGTCCCCAATTCGACCCCCAACACCACAACCCTATTTTTACCATTTTTCAAACTAACCTATTTCCTCTTATTTTCTAATTTTCTAATTTTTCTAATTTCTTTTCTAATTCAATTTTCTTTCAAATATTTTTTTAAATACAATAAAAAAGCAAAAAAAATATTTTCTTTTTAGAATTAGCTAAATAAAATACTTATTTAATTTTTGACACCAAACAATATTTTTCCTTTATGTTTAATTAATTGTTTAATTAACCTTTAATTTAGACTTTAATCATTTTTCTCTAATAAAATCAATCCAAAAAATACAAAAAACTATTTTCTTTCTAGTAATTAGGGTTTACACTAACCTTAAAGTTTTATGCTAAATTTTAAAACCTTTTTCTGAGTAACACAAAACCTTTTACTAACATTATTTCCTCTTATTCCGATTTAATCTTTATCGCAATATTTTTCTGATTATTGTAACTGCTCACAAGTTGTAATAGTTAGGTTTAATTTCCCATATTTTTTCCAATATTATATATCTGCTCACAGTATGTAATAGCTTAAACTAGGGTTTATTTTCCGTACTTTCTATTATGTAACAACCCCAAAGCCATGTAATAGCGTAGGACTTTATCTTTCCGCTTTTACTTTCCGCGCCTCTTATAAACTATATATTAACTGCTTAGATGTATGGCTAATAGGATCGTATGGCAAGATTAAAATCAACCATTAGATCACCCTAACACTCAAGATAAAGTATCTGAAAAACACACTTTGCACGCTCACACCCTCTAGGGTATCCTCTCTTGTTGCCTTACAAATACAATGGTCATGTCCCTCCAACATAGGGATACCATTAACAAACGTCACTCAATTCAAAATCATCACAAAGATCATAGTCTCTTGATGACCCTTGATGTTGCCTATGAATATATGATCTCGTCCCTTGATTGTTGCCTACGAATAAGTGATTATCGTCCCTAAAATTTTTCTAAGGTATCCTTACAATGTTGTCTTAAATGACCATACGATGACCCTATGCCCGTCCCTTCACATCCAACAGATAGGGTTACCTACCAACTAATGGTATGGATAGCACTATCCTAAAGGTGAAGGAAAATAATAAGAACGACCATCTGAGTAGGTAATAAGACTTTTAATTGCTTGCTCAAGTCCAATCAATTAAATACTTTTCACACCTCACAATATTTTTCAAAGATACTTTTCAAGCAAATCTTTGTATACATTCCAACGAGAATCATTACAAAGCTTTAAACTTTCAAAGAAACATTTCCAAACACTTCGTATACATTCTTGAGGACTGATACAAGAATCATTACGAAGTCAAAGTGAAATACTTTTCAAATAATTTTCAAAATACTTTTCAAATCACACACACATAGAGAAATCAAGTTTTCAAAATTGAGCTAAGCAATTAAGAGCCCGTAGATAACTACGGATGGAAAGGGTGCTAACACCTTCCCTTTTCATAATTACCTTCCCAACTAAAAATCGACAAAAGGTATTTCTTGTTCTTTTCACCTTTCCTTTATTGGATAAAATAAAAGTTCGTGGCGACTCTTTCTATTTGCAATATTTGCGATAAAATGCAAAACAAACAAGTCAGTTCTCGTACCGTGTTACACTTAGCTTCAAAGCCTTCTAAAGATGTCCTCTCTAGTTGTTCATCAGAACCGCTGTAGCTTAGATGCAGAGCATTTTCTATTCTAATGTCTTGGCCACTCCATTCATCATAAGCATAACCTGTTTGTTTATTCTTTAAAATACAACAAACATTAGAGTAACAATTTTTTTTAATAAAACATACTCTTTACTATCATCAAAACTTAGAGACATAATTGCATAACCAAATCTTGTTCTAACAATCTCCCCATTTTTGATGAAGAAAAAACTATGTATTTTGATGACACAATTTTGTATAATATCAAGAAAAAGTATAAATGAGAAGAGTAAGGATTACTTAACCTTTACATAGAAACTCTCCCTGAATCACAGACTTGGTAAAGATCAGAACTTCTGACTAAGGACCTTTTGAGCAATAGCTCCCCTTGGTTCCAACAGATCAGATGGAAAGATCTTGAGAGTCTTGATTCTTGAAGACTTAACTTCTCAATTGAGATCTTGAACTTTTAAATGTCACTCAGACAAGTTCCAGATTCTCTAGTTAGAACTTGACTTCGAACTAACTCTTCCAGAGTCTAGTGTTAGGAGTCAGACGCATGACTTTTTTCAGATTCCATAAAAATCCTAAAAAAGAAAAAGCAACATAATTCTACCAAGAAACAACAGTTTATATTTGGTTTGAATGTAAGCAGCATTTTTCAAAGAATTTGATCATTAAGAATCAAAATTTCTTCTTTAACTACTCCCCCTTTTTGTCATAATCAAAAAGTTATATTTTAAAAGTGTGAAAAACACAAAATAAAATAATAAAGAATAAAGAAACTACTTTCATTCATTGCAAAAGCTAATTTGGAAAACATAAAGTAAAAACATCCATATAGCCAACAGAAATCAAAACAACAAATGAAGTTCTTAATCAAAAGAGAACATTAAAACGATTCAGAAACATCGTTTCTAAGAGTTAGAAGAAGAGGGACCTGGTCCAAAAATCTTCTCGAGAATCAACTCCAACATGTTTTGAACATTGTCATTGACCGTCTTATTCTCTTTACGAATCCGTTTCACTTCTTTATGTTTCGCTCTAATCTCTTCAATAGAAGTATTCATAACCTTGAATTGATGTTCTGTTGAAGGCTCAACCAAAGCAACTTGAGAAGAGTCTTCTTCCTTTTCTTCTTCAGCCAGCCAATCTTTCCTTTTTACCTCTTTAAGCTTCAACTTTCAACTTGGCTTCTTCCTCTTGAGCACAAAGAGCCTTTGCTTATGCTTCCTTTTGCTTTTGGGCAATGAGCTGGAAGGCACAAATTCTTTCTATTTCTTCTTCCTTCTACTAGAAAAGCTCTACTGCAATCGTCCTTGAAGTTGAAAAGAATTTGAATATTCTTTCAACTTCAGATTTCATCCATTGCTCACATTTTTCCCATGAGGCATCAAGGTCTTTGTGGGAAGAGCTATCCTAGCCTCTTCATAGAGCTTGATGATCTTCTTTTGTGCCTTATTCTTAAACATGTTGAGGCACTCAACCAAGGTTTTGGGGATAGGTTTCTCATAAATTATCAATGATAATTCAGAGGGGAATGGTTCAGATGGATGAACAGCTTCTATGAGTTCCAAAAGTTCAGACATTGAGTCTGGTTCATTCAAAGGAATCTCAAATATATCAGGATGATCAGATGTCAATCTCTCAGACTCAACATTATTGTTTGGTGAAACGGGATCAATATAAAATGTGTTTTGATCAAAATTAGATGGTTGATCATTAACAGAAGCAAAATGGATATTGGAGTGATTAACAAGAGACGGTGGTGTTTGAAATTCGGGTACAAATGTTACAATGGGAGAGGTGAAAGTGATTATGGGTGTTGATGAAATAGGATTCGTGACAAATTGAATTATTGTTGGAGATACAATAGAGTTAACTCTTTGATTGGTGAATTAACAATATGGATTTGAGAATGAGGCAAACACATCAGAAAAGGTTGAAATTGTTGTAATGGTGGGAGTTAAGATGGTGGATATAAGATCATACAAGATTGTTGAGGTGAAGGGTTTTGAGAGTGTTGTGGTAGAGGGTAGTGATACAGATGGTGGTAATGAATTTAGGGGTGATTTAAGAGGGGCAGAAGAACTGGGTTTGGAGATGATTGATGAAGAATTTAGTGTTTTAGGGACAAAAATTGAAACAGAAGTCGTAGAGGATGACTTACTTGGGCGTTTCTCAGCCAGAATAGCATCATTAAGAACCTTTGACTTCTTCTTCTTTTTCTCAAAATCAGAACCATTCTCCCTTTGCTTTCTTTTACCTTTACAGAAATCCTCTTCTTCTTCATCAGATGTGATGGATATATCATGATCAACTTTGCTCATTGATTTAACATATTTAGTCACTTCTATCAGATTTCTTGAGATAGTAAACAAAGGAAAATTATTAATAGGAACTATATCTAAAATTCCAGTCATGTCAGGCTAATGTATCTTTTTTATCTCAAAAATAATCTTCATATTTTTTAGAGTTTGTGTTGTAAATGGTTCACCAGTGCTAGTAACCAGATAATCAGTAGACTTTGCTTCTTCTATCAGAAATGCTACCAGAATGCTTTCTACAAGAATATTTGTTATCAGACGATCATATATAATGTAATTAGGATTCTTCTTTGTTGGGTTTTTTGTGGTTCAAGTTTTTCTGGTCGCTTCTTTCCTATGGCTAAAGAGAGCAAAAGGAAGATTTACCTTATTTTTTATCATTAAATAGTACAACATGAATTAACGACTGATGTTGAATTAATGAGCAGAGCTTATAGAAGGTCTAGGGTTTATGCAACCCAGAATGATTTTGTGCCAAATTCACAGATTGTCACAAAGATCCTTGATCTTATAATCCTTCTTTTCAATGGAGTAATCTTTAAACAACAACATTTGAAGATGGATCTTGTGATCTTTAGACTTAAAATCCATTCTAGGTGTACACTTTCCTTCCAAGAATCTTACTCCAAGTAGTTTCACTTTGGATTCTTCAGTGATGATAACTCTTTGCCCGATAACATCGGAGACGATATGAAGATCATCGCAGTCTGCATTTTTCCAGAATTCCTTCACTAAGAGTTCATAGGTAGGACCATGAAGCCTTTTGAAGAATACTTACCAACCTTGAGCCTTCTATTCTTCGTTTATGTTACAACCGTTGTTGGCAAGATTTTCAAAATCAACCATGAACTCCTTAAGTACTATAAAGTGCTTTGGATCTAGGTTGTAGTGAACTTGAAGCATTTTCTGCGTGATATGGTTTTCATCAATTATTTTACTAGAAGATGAATCAACCTTGATAGAAATTGATGGAGTAGAAGCTAAGGATGATACAACGGATGTTGTAACTGTTGTTGACGAGAGAGCCCTTGTAGATGCGTTGAGTTTTGAACCTTGTTCCATTTCCTTTGCAAATTTGACAGCTTCTTGTTTTTCGATATTCATCATGAAAGAGAGATAGAAGAGATGAATGGATGAAGATTTCAGGAAAAAAAGTCACTTAACAACTTGAAAGAAAATGATTTTAGGGTTTAGGGTTTTAAAGCGTGAGGAGGTGAAGGAGTAAGAAGCGAAAGATGCGATATATATATATATATATATATATATATATATATATATATATATATATATATATATATATATATATATATATATATATATATATAGAGAGAGAGAGAGAGAGAGAGAGAGAGAGAGAATATTTTTAATAAATAGTATTGAAAAATAATTTTAAGACTAAAAATAATAAAACAAATAAAATTTTAACAGAATGTTTTAAAATTATTTAAAATAAAAAACATAATCACGAGAAGAAATTAATGAAGGTAATCATGAAGGATCAATTCTAAGAATTAGCAAACTGTTCATTATCTAGCTTAGATAGCGTGTGATGATTAAGGATAACCAAAGGTTACACGCATTAATCATTTCACTTACTAAGAGACACGCTTGATATTCTCAAAATCTAGAAAACCAAAGGGTTTCCATCCGATCAGAGACACTTCTGATCGAAGCATCTTCCGATGTTTGAGATTAAAGAGAAAAGAATAGAGAAGTTACACTATTAGATCTGATGAGTTTCCTTTTGACTCTTCACAGTTTCTTTCAGAAAAACTTTATTCTGAAAAATCTTAATGCCTTGTAAATTTAAGTTTCAAATATTGGAACATAGATTTTCTTTCCAACAAGTGTGGCAAGCATCCATTCTCCAAGTGCAATGACTGGTGTCTCAGAAGCACTGTCTAAAACATCTGCAACATAGAAAATCTGATCTTTTGGTACCCATACTTTGGGTCCTTTCTTGTTAGTTTTTCTAGAGGTTTTTACACCTTTGGATTTTTGTGCAGTAGTATAGTTGTATGGAATCTATGCATTATATTTTGGTTTAGAAGTTTCCGCTTGTGTCAGTGATTGTGGTGCATCAGAATTTGATTCTTCTGATTTTGAATATTCTAATTCAGTTCCAGCAAGCACTAATTGTTAAAATAGAGGTATTAGCTTTATACTCTCAATCTGATCCATTGGCTTGGGTGGTCCAGAGTATCACAAACCTCTACTTTCATTTAACTCCATAGATCATTGAAGCAATTTTTCTTCTATCTATGCTTTTATTAAGACATTGTTGAAAATCTCTATCATATCTAATAGTTTCATCAGAGTCATATATTCTAGAAGTGATCTCTTATTCTAGTTTAGACACTTTACTTTTAAGAGAAGCATTTGATCTTTCTAAAGAAAATAATTTTTCATTTAAATCTAAAATGTTTGGCTCACTCTTAGTATAAGTTTCAGAGGCAGTCACAAAAGTATTTTTCAGATCTTTGTGCTTGCTTAGAAGAAACTGATACCTTTTCATGAGTTTAGCTAATCCTAAATTTAGTTCAGAACGAGAGAGGGAAGAAAGTACCTCATTATCATCATCAGAATATGAGTCTTCATCAAGAAATAGTTCGTCTTCTGATATTGATCCACTAGTACTAGTCTCCATCACAAGAGCCACGTTGGCATATTCTTCATCAGAATCTTCTTCCTCTGAATCTGAATCATCCCATGTTGCCATGATACCTTTCTTGGCTTTGAAAACCTTCTTTGGTTTTCTTTCTCTTCTAAGCTGAGGAAAATCATTTTTGTAATGTCTAGGTTCTTTGCTTTCATAGCATATGACTTCTTTTTCAGAATCTCTTCTTTGGTAAGATGTAGACTCTTGTCTATCTTTAAATTTCCTTGACCTTCTGAACTTACTATGTATGTGTTTCCACTGTTTTTTATCTTTCTAGAGATCAAATATAGTTCATCTTCATTTGAGTCTTCTTCAGACTCTTTTGATTCCTCCATTACTTGATAAGCCTTTGCCGTCTTAGAATTAGACTTGAGAGCGATGGACTTACCTCCCTTATGAGGTTCATCTTGTTGAAGCTCAATTTCATGACTTCTTAAAGAACTAATAAGTTCTTCAAGACTGGTGTTGTTTAGATCCTTCACCAGTTTTAATGCAGTTACCATGGGTCTCCATTCGGCAGGAATACTTGTGATAATCTTTTTGACATGATCGACAGTAGTGTATCCTTTGTCCATAACTTTGAGTCTTACATAAAGCGTTTGAAATATCGAAAACATTGTATCCACAGACTCATCTTCTTCAACTCTAAAAGCTTCATACTTCTAGATTAAGGCTAACGCCTTTATTTCCTTGACTTGAGCATTTCCTTCGTGAGTCATCTGAAAAGAATCAAAGATAGACTTGTCATTCTCTTTACCTGTGATCTTTTCATACTTTGTATATGATATTGCACTAAGAAGGATTATTCTTGCTTTATAATGGTTCTTGTACATCTTCTTCTGAGCGTCTGTTAGGGCACTTCTGGGAACTTCTTTTCCTTCTTCAGCTATTAGTAGATGTAGTCATCAAATACAATATCCCATATATCTAGATCGAATCTAAGAATATAACTTCTTATCTTGTCTTTCCGTTAGTCAAATTTCTCACCATCAAAGATCAGAGGTTTTGAACTATAAGAATCTCTTTCTTTATCATAAGCAATAACAACGACATTGTTGTTGGTAGAAGCCATCGTTGTTTTTCACACACTGGATCGACATTGAAATGAGGGTTTAAATTGGGTTTTATACATTGAAAAACTTTTCTTTTAAAAACAATCCCCTTTTTAAAAATGCTTTGCTCTTGATAAAGATTGAAAGAATTGGAAAGCAATAAAGAACACAATATTTTTATACTAGTTCACTTGAAATTTCAAGCTACTCTAGTCCACCCTTCCGAGGTGATTTTCCTCTCTCCAACGAGGACTTAATCCAATAATCCAACTGATTATTAGACTTGAACAACCCTACTGGAAGTGACTAACACCTACTCACACCAATTGTGTTTGACTAACAACCTCTAAGACTAACTGTCCTAGACTTCTCAAGAATACTGACCCAACTGTTCTCTCAAGGAACAATCAAACAATAGTTTGATAACAAGTTTTTTTACAAGTAAATATGCTTCTACACAAGCTGATATGTAACTAGATTTTTAGTACAAATGACTTGAAATAATATACAACTTTTTACAAAGAAACAATAGTGTTTAAGCCTAGTGAGTTTCCTCGTGAATTAGCAATTGTTTCTTCAAGTCTTCAAGCCTTTATATAGACCCATGCATGTGATGTAACAGTTGGAGGGTACATCTGGAAATATGAAATTTATGGCGGCTTGATAGAATGTGGGGGACAATATCGTACGCATCGTCTGTCCTTCATGGTAGTGGAATGAAACTATTGTTTGTACCATGTACTATCTGTACTTTAGAGGCTTCTACAAGCATGAGTAAGAGGAGAGAATATAACATCTGGTTAATCAAAACGTCAAGTCTTCAGATCTTCCTATTCAAAGTACTTAGCACTTGGTTTTGAAGAACATTGTATCATATCATAAGTTTGAAAGAAATTCAAGTCTTCATATTGTTCAGAGCCACGTCTTTAGAGTCTTTAAGCACTTGGTCTTCAGAACCCTTTGTCTTCTGAAACTTAAGTCTTCAACATCTTTGACTATGTACACTCATAACTTTTGTCTTGAGATCTTCAGACTAACGTATCAGAGCAACTTAACTTCAGAGCCTTCTGGATCTTTCCTCGCTACTTGTTCATCATAACCACTGTAGCTTAGAAGCGGAGCATTTTCTCTTCTAATGTCTTGGCCACGCCATTCATCAGAAGCAGAACCTGTTTGTTTATTCTTAAAAATACAACAAACATTAGAGTAACAAAATTGTTCACTCAAATATCCTCTTTGTTATCATCAAAACTAAGAGACATAATTGCATAACCAAATCTTGTTCTAATAGATTGAGAGTTAGTTATGTTAAAAAAAGTGGTTGCTTGGAAGGGAAGTTTCTCTGTCATTATGTGTCACATCATTTGAGGACATATAATGATTCAAGTTTGGGGGTGTGATAACCCATATTTTATGAGTTATTATATATCTTAATCTTTGTTTATTGTTAATTACTTTGATGTTTGGTAGTTTTTTATTTCATTTTGTCTATTTTTATAGCCATTTTCTTGGGGCACAATAGGTGCTTCCTTTTGTTTTTTTGATGTGTTTGTTACTTGATATAAGGTTAGTGATGTCGAGCTGAGGTAAGACAGTAATGGACAACACTTGGGAGTGTAAGTTGAAGAAAAAAAGTTATACTCAACTAAGGAAGAAAGTGGAATAAGTCAGTTACGTTCCTAAGGCAAACGTTCAAGGAAAGATAATTTGGATGAATATCTGTAGTGCATTGAAGAAAAATCCTTTTAATCAAGTGAATAAAATGAAGAGGCACTAGAAGACAAAATAAGGTACAATGTACACTCACTACATAGTGCACTCTGCAAGGAAAGGATATAGCCGCCTGCACCACTATTATGGTAGGCTTCCATAAGACATCTTGTCCCCTACATTTTTCTCATGTGCCTGGATTCTTGCATGCAAAGTATAAGGATTGACAGGAAGGCGTTGAGTCATGTAATGGGCTTAATTTGATTTCCTCATTTTATGTCCTATGATCCAAGACATCTCAAGTAACCATAGTAGAGGATTATAAATAGACCTTGATGAATAATGAAAACAGAGTTCAATATCTTGAAGACAAATACATAAGAGAACTAGTGCGAGGTAGTACAGAGAATAAATATCTTCTTTTTCTTATCATTATTGATCATTTTCTATCTTTCCTCATAATCAAAACATCACTGATACTTATCGCTGCTAGATTATTTCCATTTAAAAACTTCTCCATGTTCTACATCGAAGGGTTTATGTTGACAAACCAATATTTCCTTCCAGACATATGTTAGGAGCATCTTGAGTCCAAGTACCATTGATCCTTGAATCTCTCTTCATCTCTTGTTGTGACCATCAACACCATCTGTTCTTCTTCATGTTTTGAAAACTTTGCATCACTTTCTTGATTCTTTTATTTTTCTAGACAATAGCTAGAATAGAGACCATACTTATAAAAAATTTAAGCACTGAATGCGACTCTTTTCTGACTTTCGACCACCACCTTTTCCTTTATCTTCAACACCATCTCTTTGGTTGATTTGGTATAGATTTCTTCTTTGGGTCGACACAATTCCTTACTAATGGTATCCTCTACTAGTGTAATTGTTGTAGCTTCCTCTATATTTGATTTTGAATCACTTTCCTTTACCTTTCTTTTCTCTTGATGAATATGCCTATAAAGCCACATCACTCTTCGACTTGACTGTAGCTCTTTTAGCCATTCTTTGCTCATGACATTCAAGTATCCCTTTAAGCTCTTCTTTTGTAAATTTTGAAAAATTCTTCTACTCTCCTATGGCTACCACCACATGGTCGAACTTTGGAGCCAATGAAATCAATATCTTTGCAACAAATAATCATGTTGTCAACACTTATCGATATAACTTTATTTGATTCACCAATTTTGTATGCCTAGTGAATAAATCAATTATACTTTCACTTTCTTCCATCTAAAGTAATTCATACATTCTTTTGTGACTTTCTAACATCACCTCTTTTACCTTTTCTGCACCTCCAAAAGACTTTTCCAAAATATCACAAGCTTCTTTCACGTACTCTACATTATTCACATTTACCAGATTGTCTGGATTCAAAAATTGATGAATTATTAAGAGAGCTTTATAATTCTTCTTCAATTCTTCATGTACTGCCTCTTCTGCTTCATGTTAATTCTCTAAAGTTTGGGATTGGCTTTATTTTTGGTAAAACTAATACAGCAGCAATACGTTAAATAGGATTTATAACTTGTAAAGAGAAAGAGGGTTAAAGTTCTATTTAATGAAGAAACATGTTGTGTTGAAATGTTTCAACATATGGAACAACATGTCGAAGAAGATGTCACGACATCAGACATCACGCTACTGAATTGTCAAATTTTATTACAGTTCTGTTTTAAATTATGCAGAATATTCTGGGAATATTATGCATCATATGTGGCGTGATCTTGAAGGAATTTGTGGAGGTCCAAGAGCTAAGGAGAAAAATCCGCAAGGACCTTTGTTGTAGCAGAAGTTATCTGCTTTTTTGTTTTCTGCATAAAGTTTGTTACTGCAGTTGTTACAACTTCAAGTTGTTATATGAAGGCCCAAATCCAGTTGGGTAATAGGTTATAAATAGAATCTTTGTAACCTAAGTTTTGTACCATTCGAACTTAATAATGATGTAGTTTTTAGGGCTGAGTCTTTAACAACTCTCTAAGAGAGTTGGTTTGTAGGTGAACCACCCGGATTGTGGGATAGTCACTAAGTTGTACCTCAAAGCCTGTAAGCAAGAGGATTGTTTTACTCACTCAGAAGCTGTGAAGCAATGAGTGCAGTTGTGTTCTTTGAGGAAGCTGTGAAGCAACTCCAAGGTGTGTCCTAAGTTAGAAGCTATAGGCTTTCTAACTTAGTTAGTTTGTGATAGAAGTATGACTTCTACTTTTCTGTGTTTGAAGACTTAATGGAAACCAAGTTGTTGATGTAGTGGATGGGATGTTGACTGCTAGACATCATTGCGATGATCGGTAGTGAGCGGAGGTTCTCATATCTAAGTGAGGTATCTTTGGTAGAAGGGTCATTGGGTAGGGATAAAGTATGGAGTGTAAATAGGGAGGTTTAGCTATGTACTAATACTGCTAATAGTGGACTTCATTCCTGGCTTGGTATGCCCCCAGATACAGGTTGGTTTAAACCAAACTGCATGACCAATTATGTGTGTTATTTTGTTTCCTGCACTATTAGTTTTAATTCTACCTTTTCTGTTTTATAATGTCAGATCAGATGTCAAGACATCCTCATATGACATCAAAGTCTACTATTGCCCTAGAATTTCACTTCTGATGCAGCTTCTTCAAGCAGTTCTAATCCTTCTTTCACAAGATCCCAAAGATCTTGACAATAGAACACAACCTTCATATTCTTGCACCAATTATCATATTTATCAACTTTCTGAATTGGAAGAATTACTTGAAAATGTTCGTTCAAATGATTCATTGACATCATGGTTTTCTTTCCTTTACTTGCTTAACCAAAGCTCTTGATATTAGATGTTGGAAATCTACCAAAACCCATGGATAATTTCTATCAATATTGATAAACAAGATTAATATCAATACATAATAATAATGAAATAAAGAATTAGGTTTTGACAAAATTGGGAAGAAGATGATGATTTTGTGTATAGTTTCTTTCTACCCATAAACAATGGAAAATTTTATTCATTTGCAAGAGTAAATTCTATGAATAGTTAATATTTATAATATACAGGTTACTCCCTATTTATAGTTGAGCTTTCTTTCTCCCTAATCCAAATCCCATAAATAAAAAAGCCCAAAATAGTTATTTAGACCTAAGTCGAAATCCTCTGTGAAGAAACCTGCTTCGACACACACATCAGACTAATTTAAACACAACCTTGTTTTTGTCAAGCAACATCCTGCTTCGACACAAGGAATTACAACATATAATGTTATATGAGTGATCTGAGTGCATATAATCTTAAGCAATAGTAAATAGTTAAGTTTAGTTAAATGAAACTCAACGGTTATTCTAATTCACCCAAGACGTGCTAGTCCAGACCTCCAAACTTTTGAGATCTCATTATGGTACATGAGATAGCTTCTGTTATACCCCAAAATTTGCCCTCCCACATCTCAAGACAATTCATAAAGATTTTACAAGGGTTGACTAGACAAACCCTCTCTTAAGCAATCAATCAAAGCTAGGGTTTTGCCATTCTCAAGTCAAGATGGACTTCCAATGATTCAAGTGGTCATCATGCCTCATCATGTGCTTCAAGGGATCACCATGTCAAGTTTCAAGTCTCACAAGTCAAATTTGCTCACCCAATTGCTCATATAGCTGAAAATCAACTGTTAGACAAAAAGTCAATTATGGTCAACATATAGTCAAACTTCATATTTTTTGGTCAACATCAACATTTTGAAGTCATATTCATCATTTGATCAAGATTTGATCATGAATCATCAAGAAAAGCCAAGATCTGATCAAAAGTCAAAGTTTCTAAATTAGGGCTTCTCTAGACAAAAGTCAACAAAACTTTGACCAAGCACAACATTCACATACTTCATCAGAAATTTCTCCACCAAAGATCATTTTGAAGAGAATTCAATTATCTACAACTTCATGTATCACAAGCTTGGGCAAGAAATGCTTCATTTGGAAGTTATGGATTAAGACATTGTAGGTCATTCTAAAAAAGTCAACAAAATTCGTCTTTTTGTGAAGAAGTGCTCATGAGCATGAAAACTCCGATGAAGATGAAACAAAAAGGGATGTTTAGAAGACATCTTGAGCTTTCCAAAAAGTTCAAGAACACCCAAAAATGTTGAAAATTGAGCAAGATACAAATTGTGCAAGTTGAGCATTTTTGAGGAGGTGCATGAAGAAAAATACCTAGCAAAAGCCAAAAATTTTCAAATGGGCCTAAGATTTTATGATTTAAACTTGGTCATAAGATTATCCATGACCACTATGCTGGATGCCACGCCTCTCACTATTTTATTTATTTATTTTTTGAGTTTAATAGCATAAATTTAAATTTAATTAAATAAAATGAAAAAATAAAAGATAACGCAAGTTGGGCTAGATATTTGCATGGCTTGGGGTCCAAGATAGCTCATTACAAGATGTCAATTTCGTGCAAGAAGATCGAGGAAGAGATTGATCAAAATTGGAAAGATTTTATGCAAATTTTCAAATCAAATATTCTCCATTTAAGGAGAATATTTTCTCTTAATGCCTTGACCTAATTCCACTCTCCTATAAATACCTAGCACTCTTACAAGACAAGAAGACTTTTGGAATAGCTCTTACACGAATTGCCAGCCTAACACAAACCCTAGAATTTTCTCAAAATTTTCTCAAAGTTGGCAAACTCGTGTTCTACTTTCCAGCCACTTTCAGTCACTTTTAAGCATTCCATTGTGATCCCGAAGTAAGTCTGAGTAAGTATACATCATTATATATGATCATAACACGTTAAAACATGCCATACATATTGCTCCGGTTTGCATTTTTATTTGAATTCGTGTTTTACATTTGAGTGTGTTTTGCTTGCAACTAATGTTTTTAATGTGTTTATAGCATGATATAGATCAGATCTGGGCAATCGTTTGAAGTTTTCTATAGCTTAATCACTAGTTGCCATTGTTAGGGCATGAACTGGAAGAACTTTGTATCTTTAGTTTTAGGCCGATTCAGAACAAACTAACACCACCATTAGATTCGTAGCATCCTGTTTAATGGATCTGGATTGTTTTGGTTTGCATTTTCATTGATTTTTCAGGTTTTTAGCATTGGTGCCAATCGGAGAAGATGACCGGAGCATCGCTCCGGTGCTTCTGACTCAGAAGCCAATAACCCTTACCTATTTATGGGTCCAGAAGGATGAATGGATGTATCACCTTGCGCGCACTATGTCATTCTCTCTATCAGGTCGTGGGTTCAAACCCCACCTTTTGCTCTTTTATTTTTTGCAGGTTTCCAGATCTCCAGAAGTCACGCCTCCAGAAGCTCTAGCTTCTAGATCCTCTCCAGCACTAGAAGCTCTAGCTTCTGGGCCTCACCAGCACCAGAAGTGCCAACTTCTGGGTCCCCCAAGCGCAGAATCCTCCAGAAGCCCCAACTTCTGGATGGCCCCAGATGAGAAGTCCCCAGAAGCTCCAGCTTCTGGACGCCCCAGATCCAGAGTCTCCAGAAGTTCCAGCTTCTAGACCCTTTCCAGCATCAGAACCCCAGAAGCTCCAGCTTCTGGGCGCCTCCAGTACCAGAACCCTAGAAGTGCCAGTTTCTAAGCGCCTCCAGCACCAGAACCCCCAAAAGCTCTAGCTTCTGGGCGCCTCTAGCACCAGAACCCCCAGAAGCTCCAACTTTTGGGCGCCTCTAGCAACGGAACCTCTAGAAGCTCCAGCTTTTGGGATAGCTTCTGCCAGAAGTTC
Organism: Vicia sativa; assembly: GCA_021764765.1. Lineage (NCBI taxonomy): Eukaryota > Viridiplantae > Streptophyta > Magnoliopsida > Fabales > Fabaceae > Vicia > Vicia sativa. The sequence goes on from CM038795.1 coordinate 257,615,475, forward strand.
TTTTTTTTATTTTGTTTGTGCTTTTCCATATATTTTCTTATTTTCTTTTTTTTAAGTAATTAATTAACTTAATTAGTAATTAGGTTAATTAATTAGGTTAATTAGATAATTTTCACAAATATTTTATTTTAACTAATTTAATTAATTAATTTGGGTTAGTATTCACTAATAATTTTTTCTTAATTAATTAAAATCAATTAGAATTAGGATGTTTTCACATAAATTCTAATTTTCAAAAAATACCAAAAATACTAGGACTAGTCTTTTCTTCTGCTATTTATTTTTCCTTGCATTTTTATAAAAATTCTAGAAAGGATGTATAGGTTACAAGTTTTTTTTATCATGTAATAGCATAGGATTTTACTTTCCGCACTTTACATTCTGCACCTCCTATTATGTATCTGCCCCAAAGCCATGTAATAGCGTAGGACCCTTTATATTTCCGCAATTTACTTTCTGCACATATTAAACTGCTAGTAACTAGGCGCGTATGGCAAGATAGAATCAACATAGATCACTAATCACAAGATAAATATTTGAAAACAATACACTCTTCTCACACATGCACCCCCTAGGGGATTCTCTCTCGTTGCCTTATTAATGGTCAAGTCCCTCGAACGTGGGGGTATCTTAGCACGGTTGCCTACGAAATATCATCACAGTACCTTCGGCTTAAAAGATCATAGTCCCTAAATGTTTCCTAAATAAATACATGATCTAGTCCCTCGGTTGTTGCCTACGAAAAGTGATGATCGTCCCTACGGATGTGCTAGGATACTCCTACAAGTTGCCTTCTATGACCATCTGATGTCCCTTCGAATGTCCCTTTACATCCAACGAATAGGGTTACCTACCAACTAATGGTATGAATAGCCTTATTCCAAAGGAAAGCAAAATAACACGGAAACGACCGTTCTGAGTGGATAATAAGTCTCTTTTGCTTGCTCAATTAAAACTTTCTTTTTACACCTCACACTTTTCTCAAAAGTTTTCCAAAATAAAACATTTCCAAACACTTCGTATACATTCCAGCGTGAATCATTACGAATTCAAAGCGAAATGCCTTTTCAAAAATATTTTCAAACGCACACAAAAAGCAATTTATAAAGTGAGCTAAAGCAATTATGAGTCCGTAGATAACTACGGATGAAAAGGGGTGCTAATACCTTCTCTTTTCATAACTAACTCCCTTACTCAAAATATAACGAAGGTCTTTTCCTGTTCTTTTCGCCTTCCCTTAATTGGATAAAAGAAAAGTCGGTGGTGACTCTTGCTATCCGCAACATTTGCGAACAAACACAAAACAAACAAGTCAGTTCTCCCACCATGTTACAGAACTTGCGACTCTGCTGGGGAAATAAAGAGAGTTTACCTTAGGGTCATTAGATCACTTTATTGCTTTCTGTTTGGCTTGCATGCTTTACTTTTAAGGGTTGCTTGGGTATTATACTTGTAGGGGATGCTACACCCGGATCCAGGTTTCCTTAGGTAAGTAGCAATAAATCGTCGCGACCGTTACGCGTATACCGAAACGGTCAACATGATGGCTACGTTAGTGCGACACTTTGGATGTCCTGATGCTCCTCATGTCTAGTTGAGGAAAGTATTTGGCGTTCGTGTGGTGTCATCAGCACTAACTCAACTTTTAGAAACCTAATTGACCCATCTTGGCCATTAGAAGGTAGTGAGATGGCCGGCTTCAGTGTAGACTTAGGTTGGTTGATACTCGATGCTACGCTCATTAAGATTCGACTTTCGGGATGTTTCGGTTGACCACTTGGTAGTCATATTGAAATAAAGCCTACGAGGAAGATCAATGATATGAGATTCCTAGAACCCGGTTACTATTATAGGACAGGATGAACCCACTCAAACTTTGGTAGGGTAGACACCTATACCTCATGCAAGCCTTAAACCTAGGGCTATTGTGTGATTTACTTGTGCTTGCCATTTGCTTAAACATTACATCATGACATCATGACATCGCATCATCATATCATTTCTAACTATTTCAAGGACCTAAGAATTTATCTTTGCTTTGTTTTGTAGGATCATGGCTTCCAGAAAGACTATCCGAATCAACTTCATGGGTATACCTTCTCAACTCAAAGAATTTGTTTCAGAAATTCTCGATCATGCTCAGTTTATCAAAAGACACGGTTATCTGCTTGACTTGGTTATCTTCGGTTTTGAAGAAGATATGATGCACGTCGTATTCCAGTTCTTCGATCCGAAACATCACTGCTTTACATTCCCATATTATCAGTTGGTGCCTACATTGGAAGAGTTCTCTAAGCTACTTGGGATACCTATCCTAGATCAGATGCCATTCACCAGTTCAAAAAAAGCTCCGAAATACAAAGACATCGCATCAGCGTTACATCTAAAGCGATCAAACATTGAAGCTAATTGGGAAACAAAAAGCGGACTTAAGGGTTTACTTGCCAAGTTTTTGATAAAGAAAGCTCGAGAATTCCTAAAGGCTATGAGTTTTCATGCATTCGAAGACATTTTGGCCCTGCTAATCTACGGCTTGGTGCTATTTCCTAATCCAGATCAGTTCATAGACGTGAATGCCATCAAGATATTCCTCACTAGCAATCTTGTGCCTAACTTACTTGGGGACAATTTGCATTCTCTTCACACTCGTACCATCAAAAGGCAAGGAACTCTCATGTGTTGCATATCGTTACTTTCTAGGTGTTTTATTTCGCACCTTCCTCAATCGATAATGAAGAACGAGCAAAGATTGAAGTGGTCTCAAAGGTTGATGTCACTCTCTCATTCAGATATCCATTGGTGTCTTTTTCCTCAAAAGGACTTCACTTTCATTGAGCGTTGTGGGGAATTCCCTAATGTACAACTCCTTGGCATAAGGGGGGTATAACTTACAACCCCCTCTCTAGCTCTACGTCAATTTGGTTATGCTCGAAGAGATGGTCCTCACGATATGCTTCTCCAAGATATTGTGTTTGACTACAACAATGATCTTCAGAATTACTGTCGAAGATTTGTGCATGCTTGGGACATGGTAAAGAAGACTGATACCAAGACTTTGGGACACAAAAATTTCATTCCTTGGGAACCTTACCTCAGATGGGTGCGAGCTCGAGCTCAAAACCTCATGATACCATTTACACCTGTGCTACCAGTGATTATGGAACCTATTGCCATACGTGACGAACCCTATACCGTCCTCTATCAAGACATGCCTACCGATTTCGAAGACTTGAAGAGATCCTGGATTCATCTTAAAGAAGAAAGGGATACATTTGAAGCTCAGTGCTATGCAAGCGAGAATAAGGTATTAGAGTTGACAAAGCTACTTCATGAGGAGCGAAACATCAACACCTACTTCAACACAAAGAGGAAGCGCCCATGGGAGACCTAAAGCTCTAGGAATTTATTTTTATTTGTTTAAAACTCTCTTTTGTACTTGCTAAAAGTAAACTAATAAAAGTTTGTTCGTGCTTGTCTAACAAATTTAAATTCCTAAGGTCCTTGAAAACATTGCATTGCATTGTATAAACATCGCATATCATGGTATGACATTTCATAACAGGTACATTGAAGACCGGTTTTCTTATTCTCTCGCTGTTTATTTCAGCAGAAAAAATGGCTCTTGAACAGACTGTCAAAGATCTCCAGGCTCAGAATGCTCAATTCCAAGAGATGTTCACCAACTTGGTCCAAGGCTAGAAGGATCTGAAAAAGCTCATTATCATAAAGAAGAAGACCATCGGTATCCTCAACATGGGAAGAAATCACAAGGGTCCAACTAGGGTGGTCATCCAGTTTGAAATCTCGGACAAGAGTGGTGAAACTGAGGAAAGTGTCAAGAATAGTGAAGGAAGCCATCGTGGGTCTGAAAACAAAGATGAAGACTGTGTGAGCGAGCAGTATCCTCCTGACGACGACAAATACAAGCAACTTGAAGACCGTCTAAATGCTGTGGAAAATTTGAAAATGTCCGGGCTAAATTTTGATGATCTAAGTCTTGTCCCTGGTGTGGTAATTCCCCGCAAGTTCAAGGTTCCTACCTTTTCCAAGTATGATGGCATCTCTTGTTCAAAGATGCATTTGAAGTCTTACGTTCAGAAGATCCATCCTCATACTAAAGACAGGAAACTATGGATCCATTTCTTTCAAGAGAGTTTATCCGAAACTCAGTTGGAGTGGTATTATCAGCTAGAGAGTACCCACATTCATACTTGAAATGACTTAGCAGATGCTTTCTACAAACAGTACCAGTACAATGTTGAATTAGCACCCACCCGCATGCATCTACAAAACATGTCTATGGGTCGTGACGAGAAGTTCAAAGAATATGTTCAGAAATGGAGAGATCTAGCAGGCAGAGTTCAACCACCCTTGTCCAGTAGGGAGTTCATTGATATGTTCATGAGAACACTGACAGGCCCATTCTTCAATCATTTGATTGGAAACTCTTCGGCCGGATTCACCGAGCTGATATTGATAGGCGAGCGCATCAAAGCTGGAATCAAAAGCAGGAAAATACAGGCGGAATCATCTTCAAATGCGGCGAACAGATCTTTTGGTGGTAAGAAAGAAGCCAATGTTGTGTATGGTCAGAAAAGTCGTGACAAAGCTGATCGTACCCAATCTATATGGGCAGTTGTGATCTCCAATCATACACTAGCACAACCTCAACGAGACAACGCGCGTAACCAGAATGCACCATGAAGACAGTTTACGAAGATCAACATGCCATTGCCACAAGCATTGCAACACATGTTGGAAGCAGAGCTGATTACTTTGAGGGATCCTCCTCAACACGTCAACACTTCCTCTCCAAAGTACAATCCTAACGCGAGGTGTGCATACCACTCCAACAGCCCAGGGCACGACACCAACAACTGTTGGGCTATGAAGAACACGATTCAAGCCATGATAGAGGCAAGAGAAATTGAATTCGACCCTCCTGTCGAAACTCCAAATGTGATCAACGCGCCAATGCCTAATCATGGAAAAGGTTCCAATGCTATTGACGAAGACTCCTACGTTTATGATGTGAACAAGCTGACTATTCCTCTGATTACTGTCAAGAAAGACTTGCTGCAAGCCGGTGTGTTTCCAAGATGCCCGGATAACTTTCGTTGGTGTGCATCTGAATCTGATGGATGTGCTTGGGTGAAGAGACATATTCAACGCATGATTGACAACCGAGAAGTAATATTTCTGAAACCTTCATCTGTGAAAGATTTGTGCGAAGATATTTCTAAGAATCTGAAGATTGAAGATGCAAGCAAAGCCATACCAGAAGTCTGGGATACCTTGGGGCAGCCAAGTCGAAAGTTTGATTTCATGGTGAAGTATGCTGCCCCTGAAAGTTACAAAATTGCTATTGAAGACGTCAAGGCAACCGGATGGGGAGACGATTTCCCAGAAGACTATGCTGATGTGAACACAATAAGGATCACCTTTGTTGATCTCGCGCCTAGAGTGGCACCTCTTGTCATTACTTCTCCCAGACCAGTTCCGTATTCCACTGACAAAGCTATACCTTGGAACTATGGAGCCGAAGTTTACTATCATGGCGTCAAGCAAGACCCGTTAACCATTGAAGACATTGCAGTTGAAGCTACCAATCCTGACATCAACAACATCACCGAGTCAAGCAAGGTAACCCGAACCGGAAGAGTATTCTCTCCAGAGATCTCTCCTCCAAAGGACACTGCTACACCAGTTCGCATTCCAGTTATCGAACCAATTCCCGAAGCTATAGGGAAAGAACCCATAACTCATCCTGCTCAGACAGACGTACCAAAGGATGTTGGTAAAGACACCTCCAAGCAACAAATGGAGGAAATTCTGAAGATCATCAAGAAGAGTGACTACAATGTTGTGGAACAGTTGGGACAAACTCCGTCCAAGATATCCATGCTAGCTCTGCTACTATGTTCTGAGGCTCATGCTAAATGTAACGCCCCGTTTTAATTAATATTATATTATATTAATATTTTTGAATTACCGATCGATATATATATTTTGCGACGAGAATATTTATATTAATCATTATATCTGTCAATATATTTGGCGACGTTTAGATTCGGTCCGGTTTTTATTCTGTTCGGTTCGGTAAAATATTATTCGGACCGATATTTAATTCCCCGGAATTATTTTAATTAATTGAGTTAATAATGTTATTAGATATTATTAGTGTGTTAATTTATAAGAATGGATAGGGGTGTGAAGAGCAATTTCCTAGGATTGGGTTTACACTCTTGGCTAGTATGAAAACAACATATAAACCATTTTTCCTCTTTTCTTTCCATTTCCAACATAAAGCCAAACATAGAAGCATGGAGAGAAATAGAGGGTTTGGAAGAAGAAGAAAAGAGCAAGAGAAGAGCTTGAGGATTGGGTTTGTGAATCATCAAGAACCATCCAAGCACTTGAGGTAAGGGGTTTGATTTTCCACTTCCTATAATTAGGGTTTGATAGGTATATTGTGAATTTGGGATATAAATTGATGTTGTGGCTTATGAATTGTATGTGATGGTTGGAATAAACTAGGGAAATTGAGTTAGGAGTATTGATCTAGGTGTTCTATTACCATGGCTAGTAGGAATAAGTTATAGGAATAGAAATTAAGAAAAACTGTAAAACTGTAAATAAGAACACTGTGTGCAAGCAAGCAAGCATCGAAGAAGAAGAAGATGGAGGTTTTAAATGAAGGGAGGCGCCCACCTCAAGTGAGGGCGACCGTCCCACATGTTAGGGAGTCCGACTCCAGCCCTTTGAGGCCCTGGGACGTCCGTCCCTGCATTGCTGGAAGGAGGAGAGTCGTTTGCCATTTTTGTTGTTTTCTGTTTCTGGTGTTTTCTGTTTTCCTGCATAATATGTTACCTGCATAATTATGAACCTTGCCTCTATTTCTCTTTTATTTCCTAATTCAACATACTACTAGTTAGTATTAATAAAATATAATTAGGACATAACTTACCCAATTAAATTTGGAACCCGATTATGTTGCGATTTTCCGATTTCGGTAATTTCGGCGATAGAGCAAGTTGCTCCGAATTCAACGAAAATTGACTTGCTAGCTAAGTTCGAAGTGTAGAACATAGTGGTGAGGATGGTTTTTCGAAATTACGAGTTTTTACGAAATGACCCGAAATAGGCCGAATTACGGTTAAATTGAATCGGATTGCGTTTTAGTCGATTTAAGACCCGTATGGACAATCCGATTGCGATGTTGACGATTATGATTAATGTCGGTTATAAGGAATGGCTTTTGCGACAGTTATTGATGTTTGGCTATTTTTCCGTATTTGGAATTTGGTGAGTAAATTGACAATGATGTGGTGTGATTAAACATGATGTTTGCGACAGTGTATTTATTAACGAATACTTGATGATATGCGATGCGATGATATATGTCTTTGTACATGATGATGTGATGATTATATTGATGTTGTTAATAAATGCTTCCGATTTGTGAATGCATGAATTTTGACGATGATGAATTATAGGTGACGTTTTGCATAATGCAAATATGATGCGATGATATATTTATCTTGATGTGGATAAATTATGGCGATGTGGGCTTTATGCCAATTTTGATGATGCGACGATGATGTTTTTGTTATGTTGTTTTTATTTTCGAGTCACATACATTGCATAGGCGACGAAGGCTTTTATGCCAAGCGACGAGGGCTTTTATGCCAAGCGACAATGGGCTTTATGCCAAGTGTTCCTAATTATGGACAAAGCGACGGGTACCACATGCATAACATAGTCGTGTCTCATGGAGTCGGTTAAGTTTATGTTTGAGTTGTTTGGTGTGACACCCCAAAAATAATTCGGTAATTAAATAATTATGATTTTTAATTACTAAATTAATTGAGGACATAATTTATTTAATATATTGGATTATTAAGTTTAATGATGGAATTAATTGGAGAATGAGAGATAATACTTATTTTATTTATGTTAAAAAGGAATAAAAAGGAATAAAATAAGGAAAGAAGGAAAATAGAGTCATTTTTGGAGAAAACAAGATACGTGAAGTGAGAAGATGAGAAAAGAAGGAAGAAAACCTAGAAGTGTCAGATTCGAAGAACCCACAAGGTAAGGGGTGATTTCGATTGATTATTGTTTATTATAGGTTTTGATTTTAATATTATAGATCATAGCATGTTAGGAAATCTATGTTTAGGAATTTCTAGGTTTCCATGGATGTATACATAATTGTGTCAGATGGTGTCAGATTGTGTCAGATGGTAGGTCTAAAATGATTAGAGTGTCAGATACCAACTATGACTGATAGGAAGATGATAATTGATGTGATAAATGATGCAAATTGATGTATTTTGGTGTTTCCAATGATAGAATTCGTATGGGTATGTGTGGTTTGAGTTAGAATGGAAGAATGCTGTCAAAAATGCAGAAAATGACTTTTTGGTACGTGGGAACTGTGACACCCCGATTTAATTCAGAAATTAAATAAATAGGAATTTAATTATTTAATTAATTAAAGGCTTGAATTAATTATATTTTTGGAATTTATGGGATTAATTGAAGAAAAAAAAGAGATGGAGGTGTGAGGTGTAATTAGGGGTGTGAGGAGTAAATTACACTACACTTACTAATTACCATTTGTTTTATTTTATTGGAATAAATAAAGGATTATTAGAAGGAATATAAAAAGGAAAAGAAAGGAAATAATAGGTTTTTTTGGAGAAACTGTCTTCACGTGGAATTGGAGAGAAGAGGAAAAGAGAGGAAAAGCCGACACCAAGAGAATCGAAGAATCATCGCGAGGTAAGGGGTGGTTTCGATCGATTAATATGCCTTATGGGTTTTGGGAATCATAGGGATAATTGGGTATGTTAGATAGTTTGAATTGTGATGATTATGAGTTATAGGAAATAAACCCTATTTGTGTCGGTGTTGGGATTAGAAATCATAAGTATGTCAAGTGATTGATGAGAGTGAATAAATCATGTTGATTGATGTTAAAATGGTGTGAAATGACGATGAATTGATGTTCCTAATGTGCCAAATCGTATTAGTAAGTTTGGGAATGAGTAAGAATGGAAAATGCTGTCAAAAACTAGTAAAATTGCTGTCACAGGTCGTGGGAACCGGTTCCCTGTGGGGAGGAACCGAGTTCCCAGTGTTAAATTGCAGAAACTGGGGAAAAATAGACTCAGGAACCGGTTCCATATGACGGAACCGTTCCCATTCAAAAATCAGGGCGGAGTATTTTCAACTTTCAGAACCGGTTCCGTCGGTAGGAACCGGTTCCATGTGTATTTTTCCAATTTTTCTAAAACTTCAAAATTCATATTTTCTAAACCGAATCTCGATTCGAGTGCCGCGTTATTTAAATTTAAAATACTACCTTTCAAAATGGAAAAATATTAATTTGCTAAAAATTATTTTAAAAGAGTCGAGCTCCGATTTTGAAAAGAGTGATTAAGTTAAGGATAGTGTGGAACCGTCACAATTGGTCTAAGTTACGGATGAAATATTAATGCTTGCTATATAGTATCCGGTTATTTGTTATGATTGAATGCGATACATTGGTGTTTGGCGTAAGTGAATCTTGTTGAGATCGTAATCTATGAAATGGTTTAGATTGTTTGACAAGTTGAATGGAGATTGACGTTCATGTGATGTTTCTTTCCCTTGTGATTTATTCATGATTGTATTGGTATCATGTGTTATTGTTATTATATACTGGTGATAGCCTTACTGATTGAAGAGTAAGCGTTTGGCATGGTTATGCTTTGTGATAATTTAAGTTATGATTATGTTGTTATCATGTGATAGATTGATATTGGTATTTATGTGGAATTATGTTATTATCACATTCCGTTGAATTGATGTGCATGCTTTTATGATGCATGCATGAGCATTTGTTAAATTGGTTCATTCCCATTGTGCGGAGGTGAACTGGCAGAGCCAATAGACTTACCTGGTGCAGAGGTAGTGAGGCTAGATTCTTGACCCGGTGGTTATGGGCGAATTATGGAGTGGATTCTTGACTCAGTGTTCTGGGCGAATCATGAATTTACACTGTCTATCCACATGTAAACGGAGCGGTGTGTGTGAACTCGGTTCACGTTTTGGTACCACATTCATAGAGTCTGCATTGCATATGGGATTGTAACATGCTAGGATGGTTTCCAGTGTTGCAATTTCCATTGTTTGATTATATACATGTTCATTGTGTGAACTGCCTTGTGCATTGATTATGACTTGTGTTTGGTTAATAAATTAACGTATCTGTTTATTCTGTTGTATTCTAGAAACGTATAATGCATGTTATATTGAATTGGAATCTCACCCTTACTCAACAATTTCGATTCAAGTGATTAGTGCATTGAGTTGGTGAGGATAGCTCTAGCATTGAGTCAGTTGATTTAGTCCGCGTGTCAGTGTCGTGCTCTGGTAGATGTAACACTGGGGGAAACGGTTGTTTGATCCTTTAAATGAACATTTCTTAATAGTTTGGAATCATGTTTTAGTTAATATCCTGGAATACTATGAATGGTGTATTCGGTATATTGGTTATGTTTCATTTCATTGTTAAACATAATCCTTTGCATTATTTGCTTAATAAATTTTCTTCAGTGAAAGCGTGACACTGTATTGATGATCTACATTATTAAAAAAATTGTGACGCCTTCTTGGTTGTGAATAAAATACTCTGATTATTATGTATAAAACGCGGGTAAATAGAAGGGGGTGTTACAATAGTGGTATCGAGCATAGTCGTTGTGACCAAAGGTCTTAATGTCATTATTCCTTTGTACGCGACAAGTGTGTGCAACACTGTCGGTACTTGTTGCCTTTCTGATCGATTATTGCAGGAGTAGTGTGAAACTAAGTGGGGGAGAAGAGATGCTTCCTGGATATGTTTCGATTGGAAGTCTTTGGTACGAGATACTGTTGGAAAAGACAGTGCAAGTGTGGTTAGAGCTGTTGGAATCGTTTGGACCATGAGTCATAGTTGGAAGTGCAAAAAGGTAAGTACGATTCTGAGAAGAGAAAGTGTTGGTAGTGATGGTTTATACTTCAGTATGATTATCGGATGTCTATTGACAAATTGAGGACTTGATCACCCTTAATCTCTTGTTGATAGTAGACGAAATCGTATTGGATGGTATATAATTGTCTTGCTATCTAATTGGGACATAAAGTGATGAATATGAATGAAGTGTGGTAAAAGCTTGTGAACTATATGAGTGGACGAAGACTCTAATAAGAATAATGAATTGAGATGGATGGTTAGAGTTGCGTAGATATTAATGATGGTGTTGTGGTATTTATGTTGTATTCTTCGACGTAGTGAAAGGAAAATCGAGAGCGATGAATTACCAGTGAAGAATTGTCTTGAGATTGTTCCGAGTAAGTTGGATTGCCAGTGGTGGATGAATTTCCAGAGGTGTTTCCTGAAGACGTCGGTGAATTGCCGTCTGAGAGAGAGGAGGAATTACTATAGATTTAATTCCTGGAACTAGTCCGGTGTCGATGGCGCCGTATTGCATGTCGGCATCTGAGTTGTCTGAGTGGAAGAAATAGTTGGAAGAGTTAGGTGTGAATTCTAATGTTCCCTGAGAATAATAACGACTCATCGTTTGAGCAAGATGTTGGATTAGCTTGAGGCTACCCTTGGGTTGAATGTTTGAAGTAAACCAAGTGATTAGGAATCGTTTTGATGAGTCGATGCATATTCTTGGCCTAGAAAATATTTAGTAACTAAGAAGGATGACTCTTAGAAGATGAAGCTGGTGTGATTGGAATGTTGCAACGCTTCCGGTTGATCGCGAAGTTGTCAGTGGGAGAGACCTCTTTGTGTTCTTGAAAAGATTAATGGTGTCAGTGTCAATGGTTGATATAAAGTATGTAATGATGTGAATTGGTTATTGGAATTGTAACTTAACGCAATTAATCATGGCGAATGATGTGTGTTGCGGTATGTTGAAGTTAGAATCTCAATTTTGCATTCTATGATGTTTTGGGATTTTTCACTCTCACAAGGTGAGAAATTGATTACCTATCATAGGGAATTGATTTTCTGAAGCTGACAACATTATTTTTCGAAAACTTGTAAAATCCATAATTGGAGCTTTGGATGTCTGATTTGAGTTTCGTTTGAAGTGTTGGAAAGGTAATGTGATGAACTTTGTTTTAAAAATGGTTCCAGCACCTGTAAGTAATTTATTTATCATGTAATGATGGTTGAGGAGAGTCGGAGTCGTTGTTAATGTCGTTATGGGTACAAAACTTATTTCTATGACACCGTACAAGACGTCAACTTTAGATATAGAAAATTGGAGAAGCTATTGGAAGGTGCTCAGAGAAATAGATTTGTAAAACCAAGTGTATATTGTTTTGGGATTCTGAGTGTGAGGAAGGATTCCAAGAGTGGAAGAGGAGGTTGACTAGTGCTCCGATTTTAATTTTGCCGAATCCGGAAGGGTCCCTTGTTGTGTATTATGATGCGTCATTGATGGGTTTAGGTGGTGTGTTGATGAAGGATAAGCAGGTTGTGGCTTATGCTTCGAGACAATTGAAAGTGCATGAAAGGAATCACCCGACTCATGATTTAGAGTTGGCGGCTGTTGTGTTTGTGTTGAAATTGTGGAGGCATTATCTGTATGGTTCACGGTTTGAAGTGTTCAGTGATCATAAGAGCCTGAAGTATCTCTTTGATCAGAAGGAGTTGAATATGAGGCAGAGGAGATGGTTGGAATTTCTCAAGGATTATGATTTCGGTTGGATTACCATCCTGGTAAGGCAAACGTCGTGGCAGATGCGTTGAGCAGGAAATCCTTGCATATGTCGATGTTAATGGTTCGTGAATTGGATTTAGTGGAACAATTCAAAGACTTGAGTTTGATATGTGAGACTACTCTGAATAGTGTGAAATTGGGCATGTTGAAGCTGACTAGTGGCATTTTGGAAGAGATTCGAAATGGGCAGAAGTCTGATGTTGGTTTAGTGGACAAGCTGACATTGATTAACCAAGGTCAAGGAGGTGAATTCCGAATTGATGAGAATGGCGTTATGAGATTTGGTGATAGAGTGTGTGTTCCGGATGTTGCTGAGATTAGAAAAGTATCTTAGAAGAAGGACATCGTAGTGGATTGAGTATTCATCCTGGTGTTACTAAGATGTATAATGATTTGAAGAAATTATTTCGGTGGCCTGGAATGAAAAAAGAAATTGCCGAGTTTGTGTATGCGTGTTTGGTTTGTCAGGAATCAAAGATCGAACATCAGAAACCGTCGGGATTGATGGAACCGTTGGTTGTTCCGGAATGGAAATGGGATGGCATTTCTATGGATTTCGTGACTGGTTTGCTGAGGAAAACTAAGAATTGTGGTTCTATTTGGGTTATTGTCGACCGATTGACAAAGTCGTCTCACTTTATTCCGATAAGAATGGATTATCATATGGAGAGGTTGGTAGAACTGTATGTTGAGAAGATTGTGAGTTTGCATGGTATTCCGTCTAGCATTGTGTCAGATAGAGATCTGAGGTTACGTCTAAGTTCTGGACAGGATTGCAAGAAGCTCTGGATACTAAGTTACGATTGAGTTCCGCGTATCATCCGCAGACAGATGGTCAGACGGAGAGGACGATTCAATCGTTAGAAGATTTGTTGAGAGATTGTGTGTTAGAGAAAAGTGGAGCTTGGGATAGCTATTTGTCGTTGATAGAGTTTACCCACAACAATAGTTTTCATTCGAGCATTGGTATGTCTCCATTTGAGGCATTGTATGGTAGGAGATGTCGGACACCGATGTGTTGGTACGAATCTGGAGAAAGTGCTGTGATTGGACCGGAGATTGTTCAACAAACTTCGAAAAAGATTAAGATGATTCAGGAGAAGATGAGAGCTCGAGTCGCGAAAAGTTATCATGATAAGAGGAGGAAAGATCTTGAGTTTAGTGAAGGAGATCATGTGTTCATGCGAGTTACTCCGATGACAGGTATTGGTCGAGCCTTGAAGTCAAAGAAGTTGACTCCGCGTTTTATCGGTCTGTTTTAGATTTCCAAGAGAGTTGGGAAAGTGGCTTATCAGATTGCTTTACCGCCTTCACTTGCGAATTTGCATGATATTTTCCATGTGTCTCAGTTGAGGAGGTACATTGCGGATCCGTCTCATGAGATTCAAGTGGATGATGTTCGTGCACGGATAATTTGATGTTGAAGCAGACTGCGAATTGAGGATCGGAAAGTGAAGCAATTGAGGTAAAGAGATAGCACTGCACGAGTAGCTTGGGGAGGACCAGCTGAAAGAATGTCACTTGGGAACTGGAGAGTCAGATGAAGGACTCGTATCCCGAACTTTTCGTCTAACGTATGTTTTCGAGGACGAAAACTCTTTTAGTGGGGGAGAGTTGTGACACCCGATTTAATTCAAATTAAATAAATAGGAATTTAATTATTTAATTAATTAAAGGCTTGAATTAATTATATTTTTGGAATTTATGGGATTAATTGAAGAAAAAAAGAGATGGAGGTGAGGTGTAATTAGGGGTGTGAGGAGTAAATTACACTACACTTACTAATTACCATTTGTTTTATTTTATTGGAATAAATAAAGGATTATTAGAAGGAATATAAAAGGAAAAGAAAGGAAATAATAGGTTTTTGGAGAAACTGTCTTCACGTGGAATTGGAGAGAAGAGGAAAGAGAGGAAAAGCCGACACCAAGAGAATCAAGAATCATCGAGGTAAGGGGTGGTTTCGATCGATTAATATGCCTTATGGGTTTTGGGAATCATAGGGATAATTGGGTATGTTAGATAGTTTGAATTGTGATGATTATGAGTTATAGGAAATAAACCCTATTTGTGTCGGTGTTGGGATTAGAAATCATAAGTATGTCAAGTGATTGATGAGAGTGAATAAATCATGTTGATTGATGTTAAAATGGTGTGAAATGATGATGAATTGATGTTCCTAATGTGCCAAATCGTATTAGTAAGTTTGGGAATAAGTAAGAATGGAAAATGCTGTCAAAAACTAGTAAAATTGCTGTCACAGGTCGTGGGAACCGGTTCCCTGTGGGGAGGAACCGAGTTCCCAGTGTTAAATTGCAGAAATTGGGAGTAGACTCGAACCGTTCCATATGACGGAACCGGTTCCCATTCAAAAATCAGGGCGGAGTATTTTCAACTTTCAGGAACCGGTTCCGGTCTGGGTAGGAACCGGGTTCCATGTGTATTTTTCCAATTTTTCTAAAACTTCAAAAATTCATATTTTCTAAACCGTAACTCCGATTCGAGTGCCGTTTTCGGCGTTATTTCTTAAATTTAAAATACTACCTTTCAAAAATGGAAAAATATTAATTTGCTAAAAATTATTTTAAAAGAGTCGAGCTCCCGATTTTTGAAAAGAGTGATTAAGTTAAGGATAGTGTGGAACCGTCACAATTGGTCTAAGTTACGGATGAAATATTAATGCTTGCTATATAGTATCGGTTATTTGTTATGATTGAATGCGATACATTGGTGTTTGGCGAAGTGAATCTTGTTGAGATCGTAATCTATGAAATGGTTTAGATTGTTTGACAAGTTGAATGGAGATTGACGTTCATGTGATGTTTCTTTCCCTTGTGATTTATTCATGATTGTATTGGTATCATGTGTTATTGTTATTATATAACGGTGATAGCCTTACCGATTGAAGAGTAGCGTTTGGCATGGTTATGCTTTGTGATAATTTAAGTTATGATTATGTTGTTATCATGTGATAGATTGATATTGGTATTTATGTGGAATTATGTTATTATCATATTCCGTTGAATTGATGTGCATGCTTTTATGATGCATGCATGAGCATTTGTTAAATTGGTTCATTCCCATTGTGCGGAGGTGAACTGGCAGAGCCAATAGACTTACCTGGTGCAGAGGTAGTGAGGCTAGATTCTTGACCCGGTGGTTATGGGCGAATCATGGAGTGGATTCTTGACTCGTTGTTCGGGCGAATCATGAATTTACACCGCTCATCCACATGTAAACGGAGCGGTGTGTGTGAACTCGGTTCACGTTTTGGTACCACATGCATAGATTCTGCATTGCATATGGGATTGTAACATGCTAGGATGGTTTCCAGTGTTGCAATTTCCATTGTTTGATTATATACATGTTCATTGTGTGAACTGCCTTGTGCATTGATTATGACTTGTGTTTGGTTAATAAATTAACGATCTGCTTATTCTTGTATTCTAGAAACGATAATGCATGTTATATTGAATTGGAATCTCACCCTTACTCAACAATTTCAGATTCGAAGTGATTAGCTGCATTGGAGTTGGTGAGGATAGCTCTAGCATTGAGTCAGTTGATTTAGTCCGCGTGTCAGTGTCGTGCTCTGGTAGATGTAACACTGGGGGAAACGGTTGTTTGATCCTTTAAATGAACATTTCTTAATAGTTTGGAATCATGTTTTAGTTAATATCCTGGAATACTATGAATGGTGTATTCGGTATATTGGTTATGTTTCATTTCCGCTGTTAAACATAATCCTTTGCATTATTTGCTTAATAAATTTTCTTCGAAAGCGTGACATCGTATTGATGATCTACATTATTAAAAAAATTGTGACGCCTTCTTGGTTGTGAATAAAATACTCTGATTATTATGTATAAAACGCGGGTAAATAGAAGGGGGTGTTACAGGAACCGGTTCCCAGTGGGGAGGAACCGGGTTCCACTTTGAAAACTTTTGAAAAATCGTACTCGTGAACCGTTCCTGTGTGGGAGGAACCGGTTCCACGTTAATTTTTCCAAAATGTGATTTTATTTCGGGAACCGTTCCCTACCGAGGAACCGGTTCCCCATACATTTTCCGGGCGTTGTTTTTCGATTGGGAACCGTTACTCCTAGGGAGGAACCGGTTCCACCAAATATTTTTAAAATTTTCAAAACTTCAAAATTCATAACTTTCAAACCGTAAGTCCGCTTTGAGCGCTTTGGACGTTATTTCCTAAATTTTATGCTCTACCTTATAAAATGAAAATATTTTAGAAAACCTGAAATTATTTTGGAAAGGGTTGAATTTTGAATTAAATGATTATTAACCACATAATGATGTGTAGTAGAGGACTTTGGTGATGAGAATACTGGTAATGTGTAGATGTAATAGCATGTTTATGCTGATGTTAGTTGTATGCATGATTGGTTGATATATCATGTTGATTGGTTTGCATGTTTATGCTGATGTTAGATGTATGCATGATTGGTTGATATATCATGTTGATTGTTGTGATTCAGTTATGTTAAATGAATGTATACATAGACTGATTGATGTTGCATGCTAGTGATGTGCGTGCATTTGCATTGTTTGGTGAAGTTAATTCCCATTGTGCGGAATTTGACTTGGATTGCCGATAACCGATACCCGAGTGAGGATGGGTGGTTAGGCTGGATTCGTGTCCGGGTGGTTATGGACGAATCGATGGTACTGTATCCGGTTGATGATGGATCAGTGTTGGGTGACTTGGTCACGAGTCGGTACCGCATGCATAGAGTCTGCATTGTATTTGTATGAAGTGGTAACATGATAGGATGTCTTCCAGTGTTACTCTTCTTGGATTGTTATGATTATGCATGATGAATATGGTTGTGTGTGTGAATCTGAATTTATGTTAAGTGGGTGGAATAATATGCTTGTGTTATATTATTAATTGAAAGACTTATAATATGCTTTAATTATGAGAAGTCTCACCCTTACTTTACCATTTCAGATTAAGGTTAGCAGCTGCAGAGTCGGTGAGGATGGCTCTAGAGCTTATCGTGTAGTCCGCGTGTCAGTGTCATGCTCTGATTAGATTGTAACACTGGGGAACGTTAGATGGGAAATTAGACATTGGTTTATTGTTTAATTAAAATTTTGTTGGGAATACAATGATTGAATTATTCCATTTTTGGTGATGATATTTTCCGCTGTGTAAGACATGGTCTTAGTTTGACTGAATTATTGAAAATGTTGATCCTCGGTAGCATGGCTACTGTATGAATGAATTTTTATTATATCTATTAATTGTGACATCCCGCATTTGCCGTGTTAACTCTGATTAAAGATGATTTAGATATTAATTTAATTAATATATTCGGGGTATTTAGTTGGGGTGTTACAATAGTGGTATCAGAGCATAGTCGGTCTTGTCCTGTGTCGTTATCCCTTTAGTATGCGACTAGTGTGAAGTGACACTGTCGATACTTGTGTGCTGATGTAGATTGTTTTGTCTTGTTACAGAACAATGGCCGGAAGAGGTAACGGAAGGAATGATGATGCCATTGCTGAGGCTTTGGGAATGTTGGCTGGAGTGCTCGGAGGGAACCAGAGGAGTCTGCGATTGGTCGACCGACAATTAGGGAATTTTCAGAGGAATAATCCTCCATTGTTCAAGGGTGCACATGATCCCAAAGGTGCTCAGAAGTGGTTGAAGGAGATCGAGAGGATCTTCAGAGTGATTGATTGCAGAGGGGTCAAGGTGAGATATGGAACTCACATGTTAGCCGAGGAAGTCGATGGTGGGTTGCTACCGTAATTGAACCGAAGAAGATGGTGTTGCACTGACTTGGGCTGTGTTCAGAAGAGATTTTCTGAGGAGGTATTTTCCTGAGGACGTCAGAGGTAAGAAGGAGATTGAGTTTCTCAATGCTGTTTGGAGTTAGCTATGCTCATTACCCTAACGATGCGATGGAGAATTTTCCAAATGTATCAAGTTTGAGAATGGTCTTCGTGATGAGATTAAGCAGGGTATTCGGTATCAGCGTATCCGAAGATTTTCTGATATGGTTGATTGTAGTAGGATTCTAGAGGAGGATCTTGCTAACACTAAGTCGAATGCTCGAGGGTATATTGACAGGAAAGGTAAGCAACAGATGGATCGTGGTAAGCCTTATGATAGGAGCAATCAGAGATCCGGCGGTTGGAAGAAATCTGGTGGAGGAGATTCTAGTTCTTCCGTTAAGTGCTACAAGTGTGGTGAGACAGGACATCGCATGGTGGACTGTAAGATCAATGATAAGAAGTGTTTCAAGTGTGGAAAGTTCAGCCATGTGGCCAATGACTGCAGGGTGAAAGTGGTGACTTGCTACAACTGTGGTGAAGAGGGTCATACTCGTCCTCGCACAAAACCCAAGAAAGAGCAAGTCGGTGGTAAAGTGTTTGCATTGTCCGGATCGGAAACTAAACCAGATGATCGGCTGATTAAAGGTACATGTTTTATTAATGGCATACCTTTGATTGCGATTATTGATACTGGAGCTACGCATTCTTTTATTGCGTTAGATTGTGCTAAGAGATTGAATTTGGAAATTTCTAATATGGATGGAAGTATGGTTATTGATACTCTGCGTCGTTCGTGACTACTTCGTATGTTTGTAGGAATTATCCTGTGATTTTGATAGGGTTTGGTATGGATTTAGTGTGCCTACCGCTAGAACAACTTGATATCATCCTTGGAATGAACTGGTTGGAATTCAACCAGGTTCATATCAACTGTTTTGAGAAGACAGTCATTTTTCCTAAAGAGGTTAAGATCGAAAATGAGATTATGTCAGTTAAGCAGATGAACCTAGCTGTGAAAGACGGTGTTGTGGTGTTTATGTTGTATTCTGCAATAGAAGCGAAGGGAAAGGCAAAGAGTGACGGATTGCCAGTGGTGAATGAATTTCCAGAGGTGTTTCCGGAAGACGTTAGTGAATTGCCACCTGAGAGAGAGGTAGAATTTACTATAGATCTGATTCCTGGAACTAGTCCGGTGTCGATGGCGCCTTATCGCATGTCGGCATCTGAATTAACTGAATTGAAGAAGCAGTTAGAAGAATTGCTGGAGAAGAAGTTCATTCGTCCGAGTGTTTCGCCGTGGGGTGCTCCGGTACTATTGGTTAAGAAGAAGGAAGGTTCAATGAGGTTATGTGTTGACTACCGACAGTTGAATAAAGTTACAATCAAGAATCGGTATCCTTTGCCGAGGATTGATGATTTGATGGATCAGCTCGTTGGAGCGTGTGTGTTTAGTAAGATTGATCTGAGATCTGGATATCATCAGATTCGTGTGAAGTCAGAGGATATTCAGAAAACTGCATTTAGAACGAGGTATGGACATTATGAATATTCCGTTATGCCGTTTGGAGTTACTAATGCACCTGGTGTTTTCATGGAGTATATGAACAGGATATTTCATCCATATCTTGACAAGTTTGTAGTAGTATTCATTGATGATATTCTAATTTATTCGAAAAGCGATGAGGAGCATGCAGAACATCTCAGAGTTGTGTTGGAATTGTTGAAAGAAAAGAAGCTTTATGCGAAGTTGTCCAAGTGTGAATTCTGGTTAGAGGAGGTGAGTTTTCTTGGGCATGTAATTTCCAAGAATGGAATTGCCGTGGATCCTACGAAGGTAGAGGCGGTGTCTCAGTGGGAAGCGCCGAAGAATGCTTCGGAGATCTGTAGTTTTCTGGGTCTGGCAGGTTATTACCGGAAGTTTATTGAAGGGTTTTCCAAACTGGCGTTGCCTTTGACTAAGTTGACCAGGAAGGGTCAAGATATTTGTTTGGGATGTCGAATGTGAGAAAGGATTTCAAGAGCTGAAGAGGAGATTGACAAGTGCTCCGATCTTGATTTTTCCAGATCCGACTAAGTCTTTTGTGGTGTATTGTGACGCATCATTAATGGGATTAGGTGGTGTGTTGATGCAAGATAAGCAGGTTGTGGCTTATGCTTCGCGACAGTTGAAAGTGCATGAAAGGAATTATCCGACTCATGATTTGGAGTTGGCAGCTGTTGTATTTGTTTTGAAACTATGGAGACATTATTTATATGGTTCTCGGTTTGAGGTATTCAGTGACCATAAGAGTCTGAAGTATCTCTTTGATCAGAAAGAGTTGAACATGAGGCAGAGAAGATGGTTATAATTCTTAAAGGATTACGATTTCGGTTTGAATTACCATCCTGGTAAGGAAAACGTTGTTGCGGATGCTTTAAGTAGAAAGTCCTTGCATATGTCGATGTTGATGGTCCGTGAGTTAGAATTGGTTGAGCAGTTCAGAGATTTGAGTTTGGTTTGTGAAACTACTCCGGATAGTGTGAAATTGGGTATGTTAAAGCTGACTAGTGGTATTCTGGAAGAGATTAGAAATGGACAGAAATCTGATGTTGGTTTAGTTGATAAGTTGACATTGATCAACCAAGGTCAAGGAGGCGAGTTCCGAATTGACCAGAACGGTGTTATGAGATTTGGTGATCGGGTGTGTGTTCCGGATGTTGCCGAGATTCGGAAGAGTATTTTAGAAGAAGGACATCGTAGCGGGTTGAGTATTCATCCCCGGTGCTACTAAAATGTACCATGATTTGAAGAAGTTGTTTTGGTGGCCTGGAATGAAGAAGGAAATTGCTGAGTTTGTGTATGCTTGTTTGGTTTGTCAAAAGTCAAAAATAGAGCATCAGAAGCCGTCAGGATTGATGGAGCCGTTGTTTGTTCCGGAATGGAAGTGGGATGGAATCTCTATGGATTTTGTGTCTGGTTTGCCGAGGACAGCTAAGAATTGTGATTCTATCTGGGTGATTGTGGATAGGTTGACGAAATCTGCTCATTTTATTCCGATGAGAATGGATTACCCGATGGAGAGATTAGCAGAATTGTATGTCGAAAAGGTTGTGAGTTTGCATGGTATTCCTACTAGTATTGTGTCGGATCGAGATCCGAGATTTACATCTAAGTTCTAGATGGGATTACAAGAAGCCTTGGGTACCAAGTTGCGTTTGAGTTCCGCTTATCATCCACAGACAGATGGTCAGACGGAAAGAACGATTCAGTCGTTGGAAGATTTGCTGAGAGCTTGTGTGTTAGAGAAGGGTGGAGCTTGGGATAGTTATCTTCCGTTGATTGAGTTTACCTACAACAATAGCTTTCACTCGAGTATTGGTATGGCTCCGTTTGAGGCATTGTATGGTAGGAGGTGTCGGACACCATTGTGTTGGTATGAAACTGGAGAGAGTGCAGTGATTGGACCGGAAATTGTTCAACAAACTTCGGAAAAGATTAAGATGATTCAGGAGAAGATGAGGACTTCTCAGAGTCGTCAGAAAAGTTATCATGATAAGAGGAGGAAAGACCTTGAGTTTAGTGAAGGAGAACATGTGTTTATGCGAGTTACTCCGATGATGGTATTGGTCGAGCTTTGAAGTCAAAGAAGTTGACTCCATGATTTATTGGTCCTTTTCAGATTACCAAGAGAATTGGGAAGGTTGCATATCAGATTGCTTTGCCGCCGTCACTTGCGAATCTGCATGATGTTTTTCATGTGTCTTAACTGAGGAAGTACATTGTTGATCTGTCTCATGAGATTCGGGTAGATGATATACAGGTACGAGAAAATTTGACTGTGGAAGCGATACCTGTGAGAATTGAGGATCGGAAGTTGAAACAGTTGCGAGGCAAAGAGATTGCATTGGTAAGAGTGGCTTGGGGAGGACCAGCTGATGGAAATGTTACTTGGGAGCTGGAGAGTCAGATGAAGGACTCGTATCCCGAACTATTCGTCTGAGGTATGTTTTCGAGGACGAAAACTCTTTTAAGTTGGGGGGAGTTGTGACACCCCAAAAATAATTCGGTAATTAAATAATTATGATTTTTAATTACTAAATTAATTGAGGACATAATTTATTTAATATATTGGATTATTAAGTTTAATGATGGAATTAATTGGAGAATGAGAGATAATACTTATTTTATTTATGTTAAAAAGGAATAAAAAGGAATAAAATAAGGAAAGAAGGAAAATAGAGTCATTTTTGGAGAAAACAAGATACGTGAAGTGAGAAGATGAGAAAAGAAGGAAGAAAACCTAGAAGTGTCAGATTCGAAGAACCCACAAGGTAAGGGGTGATTTCGATTGATTATTGTTTATTATAGGTTTTGATTTTAATATTATAGATCATAGCATGTTAGGAAATCTATGTTTAGGAATTTCTAGGTTTCCATGGATGTATACATAATTGTGTCAGATGGTGTCAGATTGTGTCAGATGGTAGGTCTAAAATGATTAGAGTGTCGATACCAATTATGGTGATAGGAAGATGATAATTGATGTGATAAATGATGCAAATTGATGTATTTTGGTGTTTCCAATGATGGAATTCGTATGGGTATGTGCGGTTTGAGTTAGAATGGAAGAATGCTGTCAAAAATGCAGAAAATGACTTTTTGGTACGTGGGAACCGGTTCCCAGTGGGGAGGAACCGGGTTCCACTTTGAAAACTTTTGAAAAACCGAAAATTTGTACTCAGGAACCGGTTCCTGTGTGGGAGGAACCGGGTTCCACGTTAATTTTCCGAAAATGTGATTTTATTTAGGAACGGTTCCTACCGAGGAACCGGGTTCCCCATACATTTTTCCGGGGGCTTTGTTTTTCTGAATTGTGGGAACCGGTTACTCCCAGGGAGGAACCGGGTTCCACTGAAATATTTTTAAAATTTTCAAAACTTCAAAAATTCATAACTTTCAAACCGTAAGTCCGTTTTGAGCGCCGTTTTGGACGTTATTTCCTAAATTTTATGCTCTACCTTATAAAATGAAAATATTTTAGAAAACCTGAAATTATTTTGGAAAGGGGTTGAATTTTGAATTAAATGATTATTAACTGACACATAATGACGTATGTGTAGTAGAGGACTTTTGGTGATGAGAATACTGGTAATGTGTAGATGTAATAGCATGTTTATGCTGATGTTAGTTGTATGCATGATTGGTTGATATATCATGTTGATTGGTTTGCATGTTTATGCTGATGTTAGATGTATGCATGATTGGTTGATATATCATGTTGATTGTTGTGATTCAGTTATGTTAAATGAATGTATACATAGACTGATTGATGTTGCATGCTAGTGATGTGCGTGCATTTGCATTGTTTGGTGAAGTTAATTCCCATTGTGCGGAATTTGACTTGGATTGCCGATAACCGATACCCGAGTGAGGATGGGTGGTTAGGATTCGTGTCCGGTGGTTATGGACGAATCGATGGTATCCGGTTGATGATGGATCAGTGTTGGGTGACTTGGTCACGAGTCGGTACCGCATGCATAGAGTCTGCATTGTATTTGTATGAAGTGGTAACATGATAGGATGTCTTCCAGTGTTACTCTTCTTGGATTGTTATGATTATGCATGATGAATATGGTTGTGTGTGTGAATCTGAATTTATGTTAAGTGGGTGGAATAATATGCTTGTGTTATATTATTAATTGAAAGACTTATAATATGCTTTAATTATGAGAAGTCTCACCCTTACTTTACCATTTCAGATTAAGGTTAGCAGCTGCAGAGTCGGTGAGGATGGCTCTAGAGCTTATCGTGTAGTCCGCGTGTCAGTGTCATGCTCTGATTAGATTGTAACACTGGGGAATGTTAGATGAGAAATTAGACATTGGTTTATTATTTAATTAAAATTTTGTTGGGAATACAATAATTGAATTATTCCGTTTTTGGTGATGATATTTTCCGCTGTGTAAGACATGGTCTTAGTTTGACTGAATTATTGAAAATGTTGATCCTCAGTGTAGCATGGCTACTGTTTGAATGAAGTTTTATTATATCTATTAATTGTGACATCCCGCATTTGCCGTGTTAACTCTGATTAAAGATGATTTAGATATTAATTTAATTAATATATTCGGGGTATTTAGTTGGGGTGTTACATTTGGCGTTGGGTTTAATTGATGGATGATGTTGAATTGTGATGATCTTTATGATGAACATGAAATGAATATAACTTGATAATTTCATGATAACTAGGCGATGAATATAAGTGATGAGTTTTGTGATGATTTAAATTTGATGAAATGCTTAATGCAAATATGATGTGATGATTTTTGTGACGATGGGCTTTTATGCCAAAAGTGACGATGGGCTTTAGCCAATTGGTGAAAATTTTATTTATGTGCTTATGTTATTAGCATTTTTTGATGTTGTTGTTTATGATTGCCGTGTTGATTAGTGACGTATTGACTTGTGATGATTTCCTGGTGATGAACGTTTATGCGTTGTTGTGACGATTTATGTCGATGAGGTTATGGCGATAAAGTGTAGATTATACATATTAGAATGATGATTAGAGTGAGTGAGTTTTGCATATGTGTTGGAATTGCACTTATTAATCTATACCCTTTATAATTCCGAAAATATATATATTTTTTATCATGCCTTTAATTATATGTTTTGGAGTATCTCACCCTTTACTTGTTTCGCCGTTACCTTTATACTGGTAACGTGCAGGTTATGAAGACGGAGATTATAGCTGCTTTTAGTTGAGTCGGTGTCGCTCTGATACGTAGCACTCGGGGGGAATATTTATGTTGTCTTGTTGTTCTTTTGTTGTTATTCCTTTTATGAATAAGAATCATACTTTATGATAATATGATTTGATGAGGAAGTTTATTAAAGAAGATGTTTTGATTTTTATGAATCAATTTATGATTTCCGACGATGTTATGTATCCGAGATTTATACTTTAAAGCAAACAGTTTAAAGTAATTTGGTTTTGAAGGTGTAACGCCTCAGTATTGAATTTATGAAATTTTAAATTACTATGATTTTTGCATATAAAACCTTGGGTAATATTGGGGTGTTACATTAGTGGTACCAGAGTAGGTCGGTCTGTCGGCCAGGTTATTAATGTGTTTAACCCTGTTGTATGCGGTATGTGTGTGAAGCACTGTCGGTACTTGCTTGTTTCTATTTGTTTGTCTGCAGAGATGAGTGTGAAACAAGTGGGGGAGAAGTTTCACTTCTTGGTGGAGCTTGTAGCTTAAGATGGAGCCTCAAGCAGTGTTACGCTTTGGTAACTTGAAGGGTAAGTTGAAGACGCTGTTGTAGTTTGGTAAAGATGGTTTATGTCACCATCATGATTGTCGACTATCTATTGACAAATTGAGGAACTGATCACCCTTAATCTCTTGTTGATAGTAGTCGGGATTTATGTTGGTTGGGATGGATTTGTCTTTCCAGCTTAATAGTGTATGAAGCAGATGAGTTAGAACAAGGTGGTGCATGGTTACTTGAGTTGTAGGCGAATTTGGATTTTGGTGAGAAATTAGATTTTGGCAAGCGAACTTCTTGTTGTGATTCTTCCGAAGCATATTGTGAAGATGTGAGTGAATTACCACCGTAGTGCGAAGTGAAGTTTTGATGGATTTAGTTTCTGGAACTAGTTGTGATTCGAAATATCCTTAGGAGATGTCTGCTTCTGAGTTAGAGTTGAAAAGTCAACTTGAGGATTGGTTTGAGCATAGTTTGTTTATTCGAGCGGGTCGCCGTGGAGTGCTCCAATTGTGTTGTTCAAAAGGATCGAAGGTCGCTTAAGTTGGTGTGTCATTTTCAGACAAAGGAACGAAGTGGATGTTGAGGACAAGTATCTACTTCCAAGGATTGATATTTGGATGAATCAGTCATTTGGAGCTTATGTGTTTAGTGAGATCGATGTGAAGTCTGGCTGCCTACGGGTTAGTGTGAGAGTGGGAGATGTTTATAAAATGCTTTTCAAGATAGTATATGGTCCTGGAGATGTCAGGTATGATTTTGGAATGTTCCGACAGTACTCTCATGAGTAGCTGTAGAGTTATTTCGTGTTCATGGATATTATTTGGTTCACATCAAGTTAAGGATATTGTAGCAAGCATCCGAGCTTTGCGTTATTAGTAGTGAAGTTAGACCAGCGCATGCCGAGTATTCTAAAGAAAGATTTTTGAACTGTTGGACGTGAGTGCCCTAAGTAAGCGACTTAGACGGTGATATTTTGGACAGTTCTGCGAGGATTTATTTTGTATCTTGTAGAAGACTTCAAGGGGTTATTTCAGAGCTTAGAAGTTCCTTTGTTTTGAATGGTTAGTTTTGTGAGTTTGATGGATGATCTTTTTATAAGTTGGTATTGATTGTGGATACTTTGACTTGAGATGGTTGAGTCGCTATTTGGACTTTGCAATGGGAAGCGAATTTGTTTGAGTTAGTGAAAAGTTTAGCGAATGCCTTGATTTTGGTCTCGTTTAGTACTGAAGAACCTTGTGCGGTGTATTGTGATATTTCATTTTGGACTTAAGATGTATTTCAACGTAGAATTGGAAAAGTGTAGTGCTACCTTGGAACGATTTGATTTTCATAAGGAAAAATTGTCGGACACGTGAGTTAGAGTTTGATGCGGTTGCGCTCATTTGAAATCTTAAAGGTGCAGATGTTAACGGCGAGAAGATTGGAATTGTTGAAGACAATTCAAGTTTGAGTACGATCTATAGAAAGACTTCGTTTGTTGTTGAGTTTAGTAAGTTGATATCGCGGATGACCCAAGAATATCTGATTTGGGATTTATTGTTTTGAAGAATGTCGCATGGTTGTTTTGAGACACTTGTTGAAATTTAAGTTTAGAAGGTTATCGAGGATTTGTTCACTACTATCATATGGATTTCGTTGGATACTAATAGCCGTGGTGGATTATTAGATTGCGACTAAGATAAGTCTTGACGGTAAAGAATTTTGTGATGGTTTGGTAACCACAGGTACCTTAAGATGATTGATGTTTTATAAAGGAAAGTGTTTTATTTGTGACTGAAGTCGGTCGCGACGGTGTTCATGTTGGTAACCACAGGTACCTTAAGATGATTAGATAATTAGGAATTTAATTCTTTATTTAATTAAAGGCTTGATTATTTATATTTTTGGATTTAATTGGATTATTTAAAGGAAAGAAGAGTTGGGTGGTGTGAAGAGTAATTAGAGGGTGTGAGGAGTAAATTACTCTACTCTTACTAATTACTAATTATTGTATTTATTGGAATAAATAAAGGAATATAAAAAGGAAAAGAAGAAAAGAAGGTCTTTTTGGAAAAAGTTATTTCACGTGGAATTGGAGAAGAGAAGAGAAGAGAGGAAAAAGCCAACGCCGAGAAAGTCGAAGATCATCGCAAGGTAAGGGGTGATTTCATTCAATTTTAATGCCTTATCTGTTTTGGGAATCAATTGAATAATTGGGTATGTTGGGAAATTTGATTTAGGTAATTCTAGGTTTGTAGGATTCATCCCTATTTGTGTCGGATTATAGGATTGTGAACCATTAGTGTGTCAAACAACTAATAGGAATGATAAAATAAAGATGTATGATGTTGTATTGGTGTATAATGGATGCATTTTGGTGTTCCTAATGTTGAAATTCGTATGAGAATGATTGGATGTGATTTGGAATGCATAATGCTGTCAAAAATAGCAGTTTTTGATTCTGCAGGTCGTGGGAACCGGTTACTCCCAGGGAGGAACCGGGTTCCCAGTTCAAAATTGGCCATTTTTCAACGTGGGAACCGGTTCCCAGTATGGAGGAACCGGGTTCCCCATACAAATTTCCAGGAGCGTGACTTTTTGAAAAGGTGGGAATCGGGTTCCACTGTGTTGGTTCCCAAAACACTTAAAACTTTAAAAATTTATATTTTCTAAACCGTAACTCCGATTCGAGTGCCGTTTTCGGCAGTATTTCTTAAATTAAAAGTACTATCTTATAAAAATAGAAAAATATTATTTTGTGAAAAATTATTTTAAAAGAGTCGAGTTCCCGATTTTTGAAACGTTGATAGTTTAGGGACGAAGGAGAATGAGTTCTGGATTGTCTGATTTAATGAATGAGGAATAATGCTTACAATGTTGTGTTTGATATTCATTGTGATTGAATGTGATACATTTGTGATTGGAATTATGTGAATTATGTTGAGATCATAATCTGTGAATTAATGTTGCATGCTTTTATGATGCATGCATAAGCATTGTTTATGGTTCATTCCCATTGTGCGGAAGTGAACTTGCAGAGCCAATAAACTTACCAGGATTCAGAGGTAGTGAGGCTAGATTCTTGACCTAGTGGTTATGGGCGAATCATGGATTAAGATTCTTGACCCAGTGGTTATGGGCGAATCATGAATTGCCGCGGTTTTCCGAGTGTGATGGAACAGTGGGTGAACTAGGTTCACGTTTGGTACCACATGCATAGAGTCTGCATTGCATATGGGGTTGTAACATGCTAGGATGGTTTCTAGTGTTACAATTTCCATTGATTGTTTATTTGCATAGTGGATTCCGTGCAATGTTTTATAAACTGAATTGTGATCATGTATTTGGATAATGGACTAACGTATCAAATTACTCAGTTGTATTTAAAAATGTATAATGCATTTTATATTGAATAGAAATCTCACCCTTACTTTAATGATTTTATATTTGAAGTGAGTAGCTGCTTGGAATCGGTGAGGATAACTTCTAGAGTTGAGTCATTTAGTTAATCCGCGTGTCAGTGTCGTGCTCTTGTAGATGTAACACTGGGGAAACGCTTGATTTGAAATTCTTTATGGATATTAAATAATAGTTTTGGTTAATGTTTCGATTTATGTCCTGGAATAATTATGAATGATGTATTCAGGATTTGTTATGTTTCATTTCTGCTGTTAAACATAACCTTAAGTATGTTTTATTTTATGATTTTTCTTCAGTGAAAGCATGACAACTGTGTGATTATAATTTGAATTATATTTAAAATTGTGACGCCTCTCGATATGTGATAAATACTCTGATTACTATTTATAAATTGCGGGTAATTAGAAGGGGTGTTACAGTCCTCGAGATCGATACTTGGGAAACTCATTATAACTACATCGGCGAAAATAGTACACTTGCTATTTTTCCGATCAAGTTTTTGGCGTCGTTGCCGGGGACTGCCAAAATACAGATTTTAATCTTAGTTCAATTGAAATTTTATTGCTCTGCAATTAAAGTTTTATTTTTCCTGTTAAATTGTTTCAGTACCAACATTGTCTCTAATATTTTATGCGAGGTCAATCCTCAGCTGATTATATTTTTGACGCAGAGATAGAAAGAACTTCTCACGCTAGGCGAAGAAAAGCGAAACGAGCAATACTGGCTGAAGAAGAAGATAAAAATTCCGTACACTCAGGTTCAGAATCAGAAGCTGAGACCATGGATCCACCGCAAGAAAGACTGCTAGGAGATTACGGAGGCACAAATGCACCAGGGGGAAGACTAACCATTGTCAACCAACCGGTGAATGTTCCTAACTTTCAGCTCCACTCGAGCACCATCACTCAGTTGGAGAAGAGATCCTTTTCTGGAAGGGTTAATGAAGATGCTAACAAGCATTTGCAACGATTTCTAACTATGAGCACCACTCTAAAGATAGATGGGCATACTGAAGAACAGAAAAAGTTACGCATGTTTCCATTCACCTTGGTAGATAAAGCAGAGGAGTGGTTCTATTCTCTTCCAGCAGGCAGCATTACATCTTGGGAAGATATGGAAATAGCGTTCCTGAATGAGTATTTTCCAGCATCGATGTTCATGAGAAAAAGATATGAGATCTTGAATTTCAAGTAGAAGGAGGGTGAATCATTAGGAGAATCTTTCAAGAGATTTAAGAGACTCCTGGTGGCATGCCCTACTCATAACCTAGATCAGATTGAGCAGATGCAGATGTTTATGAATGGTCTGAGAATCAAAACAAAGCAACTCATTGACACAGCAGCTGGTGGCTCATCCAACTTCTCAACAGCCACTAGCATCAAGAAGATTATTGAAGTTATAGCTGCGAATGAGCATCTGGAATTATATGACAGGGTTACAAGCAAACCAGAGGGAGTGATTGATTTGAAGTTGGAAGTAAATAAACAACTCAAAATCGAAGAGGCGATAGATGCAGAAGTGGAGAAAAAGCTTAAAGCGATGAACATGGGAACTCAACAGGTAGCACAGGTTAAAAATGTCGTTTGTGACATTTGTAGTGGACCACACATGACTGCGCAATGTCTTGCAACTCCAAAACAAATTGAGGAGATAAAATTCTTGAAGCAGAATAACCCATATTCTAACACCTATAATCCTGGGTGGAAGAATCACCCGAATTTTGCCTGGAAAGATCAGCA
The DNA here is from genome assembly GCA_021764765.1 of Vicia sativa. Lineage (NCBI taxonomy): Eukaryota > Viridiplantae > Streptophyta > Magnoliopsida > Fabales > Fabaceae > Vicia > Vicia sativa. The sequence continues at coordinate 257,646,440 of CM038795.1, forward strand.
ACAACAAGCTCCTCAAAAGGCAGAATGGGAAGTGGCCATTGAAAAGGTGGCTGCCCACACTTCCCAATTCCAAGAAGAAAAACGGAGCAATCACAGGAACACCACAGCTGTAATTAAAAATCTAGAGGTTCAAATGGGGCAAATTATGCAACAAGTGGCAATGCAAGCACAAGGAAATCAGAAGAACCATAAGAATGTTAATGTTGTCACAACAAGGAGTGAAAATGTTGCCAAAGAAAGAGAAGATGAGGAAAAAGTTGATGATGATCTTATGGAAGTGGAGTTAGAAGTAAGAAAGAACAAGAAGAAACAGGAAGAAGTTGTGTTACCTATAAAGCCAGCTGAAGAAAAGAGTAAACCTGAGATTAGTCTGCCATATCCCTCGCGAGTCGCAAAGAAGGACACAAAAGAGAAAGAGTTTGATAAGTTTCTCAAATTGTTCAAGAAACTAGAGATCAACATACCTTTCTTTGAAGCACTCGAGAAAATTCCTTTGTACCAAAAATTCATGAAGGAGATCCTATCAAAAAAGAGGCCAACAGATGATGAACAGGTACCCGTTGATGAGAAGTTATTTGCAATCGCGCCCGAGAGAAAAATACCTGTCAAGTAGAAGGATCATGGATCAGTGGCAATACCATGCACCATAAAAGATAGAAATTTCAAAAGGGTTCTAATTGATTCTGGCTCTAGTGTGAGTTTAATTCCATTATCAATCTTCAAGAGGCTTGGTATTGAAAAGATAAGCGGGAGTGGAACAAAATTAAAATTTGTTGATCACACCATCAAGAAGTCATATGGGATAGCTGAAGATGTGTTGGTAGAGATTGAAAATTTTACTTTTCCAGTGGATTTCCAGATCATGGACATACCTGAAGATGAAGAGACCCTGATCATTCTTGGTCGACCTTTTTTATTGACTAGTAGGTGCAAATTAGATATTGAGACAGGTCTTCTAACTTTAAAATATTTTAATGAGGAAATAACCATGGAGGTGTTTGAAGTCAAGAAATAAGGTGCAGGTGAAAATAATAAATTTTTAGTTGGTATGGTCAAAGTAGATGGAGAGAGCAAAAGTTCAAAATCAATCCCTGAAGAAGTCTCAGGCAGAATCTCTCAGGTGGCATCAATTAAAATTCCAACGTTCAGTCAAGAAGCCAAGCAGGTAAAGAAGAAGGTAGACAAAGGTGAGAAGATGAAAGTTGTAAGTAACGTGAATCACGCAGTGGCTAATGCTTTTGATGGGGTTGAATTTTGGCCTTCGGAAAGTACAAGCAACAAGGTGTGGAAGAGAAAGTACCCCCCGTACGGGGATGACCCGTCGAGCCATGCGACGTTAAACGAAGCGCTGTGTGGGAGGCAACCCACGTTTTTCGTAACTTAGATTTTCTTTTTGTTTTGTTTGCAGGTAGTAAAAAGGGATCCTATCTTGCGAAAGCTAGGAGGTAGCAACTGGTGCTGCATCACCCTTTGTGAGTCACTTCTCTTGAGTTTGTTCTGAAACATTGAGGTCAATGTTTAGTTCAAGTTTGGGGGAGGTTTTATTGCTTTGTTTTGTTTTATTGGTTTGTTTGATTATTTTTTGTTAAGTTGATGTTAAATGCTGTGTAATAACACTAGTAGAAATTCCCCCAAATTTTTTTTGAATTTTGACCGAAAATTTTGTTTTGTTTTACACAAGAGCTTGCATATCAATAAGGTCGGGAATGATATTGTGTGAGATGCAGGGATGATTGTTTGAAGGTAGGAAATTCAGAATAATGTGACATTGATACGAGTCCAACGTGTAGATTCGTACTATAGTGCTTAAAGTCTGTGAAGTACTCCTTGAATAGTTTATCTATACAGTCTGGCATAATTCAGATTCACATGCAGGTATGATTGGTTGAGAAGCAAATAAAAATGGCATTAAATGATGAAAAGACGGTAAAAGGAAACTGGTCCGCTAAGTTTGGTAGCCCTCACCAGGTTATTCAGCCCAAAGGGGGTTGATCCCCAAATGTCGTCAGGATAAAGGACAATAAATAACCAAAAGGTTTGAAAATTTCATCGGTATTAAAAAGTGGCAAATGTTGCTCGTTTGGTGCCCGAACAAGTGAAGTTCTTGGCTAGTCGTGTGCATGTGATGATTATCATAATTCTTAGTGCCTTAATCTGATTGTGTGAATGAAAGAGGAGGAAAAGCAAAAAGAGAACACTTAAGTGCGAAGCATAGTTGCAGAGGTATTTTCGTGTCATGTGAATGTCGAGTGCACTACTTTCTGAGCAATGAGAACTGAACTCTTGCATATGAGTACCGATCTTCTTTGATTTTCATGAGTTCTGGTAATCGTCGCTTGAGGTCAAGCAACAGTTTAAGTTTGGGGGAGTTTGATCGGTGCTTTTTACACAAATATTTAACATTGAATTTCGTTATCGTTTCTTTTATTTGTCTAGTGTTATATGTCATTTTACCGCATTTTACGCTTTGGTTATGTGTTTGAGTGTTTTCAGGGTCAAAAGAATAAAACAAGACAAATCGGGGCAAAAGACGTGCAAAAATCAGAATATGGGAGGCTACATATGCATCAACATGCGCCCCTGTGTTAATCAACACGGCCCGTGTCGAAAAGCCACTAGAAAACGCAAAAAAAACCAAAGTCAGTGAATCAACACGAGCACCCGTGTTGAAAAGCCAGTGGAAAGTGCAAAACAGCCAAAATCAGTGAATCAACACGGGCGCCCGCGTGAATCAACATTGCCCGTGTTGATTGACCTGGCAGCAAATATTTTTTATTCAAGAGATCAACACGGGCACCCGTGTTAATCAACACGGCTTGTGTTGATGGACGCGTGTGGAAACTTCACTTTTTAAGTTTTGGACCTTTTCTTTGTCATTAAGGGTACTTTGGACTTTGGCTAAGACTGGCATGACGCTGAGACTATTAGAAGGAATTTTGGAAAAAGAAAAAGGACTTTTTTGAAACGTAGGAGGAAAATATTACAGAGGAGAGAAGATAACTACTACGAGGAATTCGGGGACGACGAGATTCAAGGGCAGCCACCATTGAAGATCAACGTCATCGTTATTCTTTGTAATATTTAACTTTTATCTAATGTTTTCTTCGAATACTATGAGAGGCTAAACCCCCCAATGTTAGGGGGTGGTCCTAATTTGATGATTGTTATGAATTCGAATTATTGGTTTCCTTAATGCATTGTTTATCTATTTCAGTTTAATTGTGTGGTGTTCTTATGATTATGTATCGGACAAATACATGTACACCTATGACTAACAATTGGCAGGACTGTGATTGTTAGGGTTTCTATACAATTAGGTTATTAGGAGTCTCACCTAGGACTAGGAACTCTTTTTAATCACCTGAATTCTTGATATTTTTATGGTTAAAACCAAGAGTTATTTGAATGGACATTTGAATAAGGATTGGGTTTTAATAGTTTTCTTCATTAAGGACTTAAGGAAGAACAATCTAGAGATAGGTAATTGAAAGTTTTCATATGTAATGAGGAAATCTGGATTCGGATCATAGTTTCTTAAATCAACCACTCACCATAGCATCATTCTCCATATATTTCATCAGTCATTATTTTGTTACGAGTATAATTGAAAGTTTTAAACTCAACCCAACCATTGTTTTTGTTCAATTGAATTAAGAGCACGAATAGGTATTTACTACGCAGTCCTTGAGATCGATACTTGGGGAAACTCATTATAACTACATCGGCGAAAATAGTACACTTGCTATTTTTCCGATCAGGGAGGTCGACGCAAGTGGCAAACAAGATAGTCGAAGTTGGTTTCTGTCGACCAAAAGAAGCCCAAGACTTAGAGAAGTTTGGATGTTTGGATCTATTATTTTATGCTGATAGATAGTGTCGAAACAACAACTAGAGCGGGAAGATTTTGAAATTTGAAAACACCAGCAGTTGCAAGGTAGTTTGTTTTAATCAGGCACCAATTATGTGGCAAAATCTAGAGGTGCAGTAACTCTAGTCCAAATACGTGTCAAGTCGATAGCGTGTTTTAGATACACAGGCAGTTGTGTTGTAACTACTATAAAAAAGAGGATCTAGTATAGGATTCGCGTGTGTTCATGTGTACTAAAATCACTTATCAAACTCCATATTTTCAAGCGTAAAGAAGCAGAGAGTGCAAGAGTGTTTGATGTACATGAATCACCATATTTATTTCAATGCAAATTCTTTACTTTTCAATCGTCTCTTTTGAACCTTTTGCTTGCATTTTATTTACTTTTGAGCAAATATTTTTACATTGTCCTTTACGTTGTCGAATCTCGTTTTGTTACAATTCTCAAGTTGATAAAGGATTCGTTTAACATTTACTTCGTATAAACAAATTGTAGCCTTCTGTCGGTCACGAGAAACCTTCAATCGGTCGAGACATATTGTTGTGGAAGCTTTTACTTGTTCCCTTATTTGGAGAAAACTGTTTCTCATAGTAAGGATTTCGACAAAACAAGTATATTTCGGTCTCTTAGCACATCTCTTAAGATCAACTAGTCGATCTTGCAAGTAACCCTTAGTTTTTAGGCTTTGGGAAGACTAGCAGTTGTTTACCATTTTCCATAGTAAACAAATATATATGCTTTTGATGATGACAACAAACGGATATTTAAATCAAACAATTAATGATACAATCAAGAGAGTTAAGGTTTGATGATCACTACAAATGTCCTCTAGGATGACACTCAACAAGAATAAAAATCAAGCCTCGATTTCAATAAGAATTCAAACAAATGTTTATATGATTGGATTGCCTGACAAGTTTTGAAAGAGATGAAGTGTGAAAGCTCTCCCTGACAAGAATATGTTATAAAAGCATTAGAATTTTTTATAAAATTATACGGCTAAATCACACACATACACACTAAAATATATTATACAAATATTTTGAAGTCATTCCAATTGAATCAGGAATTGTTTGAATTTTTTAGACAAAAATTACATTGTCCAATTGATTGATGTTTATACTCAATTGATCGGGTTAGGGCAAAAAAACTCAAACTTTCAAGACAATGCCTTTATGAACAGAAATTAAAATGAAGAAGTATTTTTAATTTTAGATATTAAGATATTTTCACATAAAAATTGTTAGTTTTGGAACGATAAATAGACATCACCGTCTTATTTAAGTCCGTTTTACAAAAAAAACCACAAAAAAAGTGGATGAACATACTTGAAGATGTGAAATTTTAATTTATCCAATTATAAAAGTGAGACTAATATGCAGATATTGCATCTTAAAAGTTTAAAATTATAAAATATTATATCAAAATCTGCGCACCTGCAAAAATTAGATAAAATAGAATACATATTAAAAGGATAATTTTAAAATTTTAATTCAACGCTATAAAAAGACCAAAATTATAGGGATTAAAATTTTAATTCAACTCTATAAAAAGACCAAAATTCGAGATTCACATATTTATAGAGATTAAAAATATATTTATCCCTATATATTATATGTAGAATTTTTTTCCTAGACTCAATTCGGATGTGAGTTGAGTTGTCTAGAAACATTTTTGTACAGAAAAATAAATTTGAATTTACAATGAAGTATATGCGGAGCGCCAACTAGTTGACTGAGTCAAAAAATTAAACTCACAGTTTTGACCCTAAAAAAGTTGGTCTGGGCAATCTATCTATCAATTATGACTATGCTTGTTTTCTTTCTAGAAATTTGGAAAATGGTGCATCAACAACAACTATAAAACAAAGAAGATAACTTAACATGGGCAAATTTAATTTCTTAATGCCGTAAAAGTAAATGAAACCAAAAACTTCATATTTTAATCAATTAAACTCCAATAGCTAATAAACTTTAATTAAAAATTAATGACTTAAATGTCTTTTAGCCAAATTATCTCATGACTGACTCTAAATTATCACTGTTACATTTTCCCTAAAAATTAAAGAGTTGAGTTATTTAAAAAATAATAATAAAAATATTGATTAATTAATTTAACTTAGAATATTTAATAAAATTATTTGTTAGTTAACTTATAATTAAGAGTGAAAATAGGTTAAATCGAGTTAGGTTTTGTCAAGTCTGAGTTTAATATGTTAAAACTTATAAAGTTTAAATTAGATTTATGGTATATTATAGATTTATTTTTATGTTTGAGTCTGATATTTTCGAATGTTTGTTTAGCCTATTAACCTACATAAAAGTCTATTTTATTTAAATATTTATAAATAAGAAATTTAACTAATGTATAAATAGACTAACAAGTTAAAATCTAAATGAAACTAAATATGTATTTAGTTATTCAAATTTACTTATTAATATAAGTTTTGCGATACTATTTATTTAAGAGAATCTATAAAAATAACTAATGACATTTTTCATAGATTTTTTTCAACTTATATTCATAAATTCTTCAAGATAAAAAAGATTTATTTTTGTATTTTATTTCAAAGTATAAATGGAATATAATAGTAATAATAAATGTATTCTAATTTATTTAAATAGGCCGGTCTAATAGGTTTAAAAGACTTTTTTTATAACTTGTGGTCTAATTTTTTTAACTAAGTAGGCTTATAAAAATGTCTAGGTCTTTTCTATTGAAAAAAGTCTTACCTGACCTAAGTCTGTGTATACTAGACCGTAGACCCCTATTAATCGGTCTGAACTATTCTCACCCTTATTTATTGAAATTCTGATGCATCAGACTCAGATGTCTTACAAAGATGTCGAGACATCTGTTCTGACATAAACATACAGGCAAGGTAAAGCATTACAGAAAAACACAAAAGCACAGGTAATTGTTTACCCAGTTCGGTGCAATACACATGCATTTGGAGGCTTCCAAGTTAAGGATGAAATTCACTATCAACAGTATCAATTTAGAGCTAAACTTCCCCATTTACAACTCCTCACTTAATCACTACCCAATGCAATTTCTACCTAAGAACTCTTAGATATAAGAAACTCTACTCACTCCCCCTCAATCACTCACAGTGATAAAACAATAACAAAATATAGAAGACACACTTCTAATACGACCTAACTAAGTCTTAAAGCAGTTTGCTTCTAACTTAGAACACATCATGGAGTTACTTCACAGCTTCCTCCAAGAACAATGCATGATGCCTCTTACCTACGGGTTTCGAGGAGCATGGTGACCATCCCATAATCCGGGTGGTTCACTAAAACTAACCCTAATGACTGCATCTTTGGAATACTCGGTTAACTACTAAAACTAGGTTAAAAATCCTTATTCATAACCTATACCCAACTAGATTTGGGTCTTCAAACAATAGCATGTCAACTGTAACAAACTACAAAAAACTTCTGCTACAATTGCAAGTAAAGTCTTCAATCTTCAGCTTCCTAAATATTCTCCTTGATTTCAGATTGAATCTCTTAAGACCTTTAAAAGTGTGCCATATAGGTTGCATAATATTCCCTGAATATTCTGCATTCTTTAAAACAAAAATGCTCCTGTTTATCAGTTCAGTAAGGGCAGTGTCGAACTCTTCGTGTTATGACATCTTCTTCGACATGTTATTCCAGTTGTTGAACAAGTTCAACACACATGTTCTGTCATTTCAACAGGACTTCTTGTTGTACCTGATCTGCTTATTCAAGTTACATATCCTATTATACATTACATTATTGCTGCTATTATTTGTTTTACAAAAATTAAGTCAATCCTCAAAACTCAGGAACTTACACTTATAACTATAAATTTACATTAAAAAATATCATTATTAAATATCATTATAAGATGTTAAAGATATAATGTGCTTAGAATCTTGAGATTTTTATTTGATTCACGCCACTAACAATTATTTATCGTTTGATATTGCCTAACAACTCACTGCATTCCACGTCAAAAAGCATGCACATCTTTAACCGTCTCTCATACACAAGATATTCCACGTGAAATTTAAGATATATTTTAATTATAATTTCTTTTGCTCTTTTGTTGCTAACTCTGCCTTGAACATTAGAGTGTTAATCTATAAATTTTCACTGTTGTTTGTAAAACTTGTTTCACCACACTAAAATTTCTATTCCATCATTTTATTATACTTTTTTTTTGTTACTTAAAGAAACAATAAAACATAATTGATAATATTTTTTTAAATTAAAATAACAGAGACAATATTTTAAACTTTAAGTTATAAATTACTTAAAATAGTTTATAAAAAATTAATTATAAATTAACAAAAATAAATTATAACTCGTAAAATAATCAGTTATCATATGAATTTTCAAGTCATTTAAACTTATAATTTATAAGCTATTAATTATAAAAATAGCTTTTTATATTTTAAAAAAATTCCAATATCTTCAATAAAAAAATTCCCTGTTTTCTGGTTGGCAAAAATATTGAATTCATTTGACAACATGTAATGAATTAAATGATGGATAGGGGTAGTTGTATCAACTAACCTCTCTCTTCCATCTTTCACCCTTTAAAATCACTTTACCCATCTTCCATTTTTTTCACAACTCAATGATCTTTTTCTTCTCTCTTCTCTTTTCTTATCATACTTCCAAACTCCACTTCTTTACCTCAAACTTTTCCCATATTCATATTCCTCACACACTCTTTAAACACTTTCTTCCCTTTTTTTGCAACCTATAATAACATTTTGTTCCCATCATGGAAAACCAACAAAATCATCATTCTACAAACTTTGCTTTTGAAACAAAACTTCCCAACTTTTTAATATCCGTGAAACTTAAATATGTGAAACTTGGTTACCACTATTTAATCTCCAATGCTATGTACCTAATTTTAATACCTCTCCTAGGAGTAACTTCAGCTCATTTATCAACTATTTCAATCCAAGATTTAATCCAACTATACCAAACTCTCAAATTCAATCTATTTTCAATGACACTATGTTCAAGTTTAATAGTATTTCTCGCAACCCTTTACTTCATGTCACGTCCAAGAGGTGTATATTTGGTTGATTTTGCATGTTACAAACCACCTCAAGATTTAACTTGCACACGAGAAGTTTTTGTCGAAAAATCGAACTTAACAAAAGCGTTTACGGAAGAAAATCTTTTGTTTCAAAAGAAGATACTTGAGAGATCAGGTTTAGGGCAAAAGACATATTTGCCAAAAGCAATATTGAGTGTCCCTCCAAATCCTTGTATGGCTGAAGCAAGGAAAGAAGCTGAAGAGGTTATGTTTGGTGCTATTGATGAAGTTCTTGAGAAAACTGGTGTGAAGGCTAAGGATATTGGAATCTTGGTTGTGAATTGTAGTTTGTTTAATCCAACACCATCTTTGTCTGCTATGATTGTGAATCATTATAACTTGAGAGGGAATGTTCTAAGCTATAATCTTGGTGGTATGGGTTGTAGTGCCGGACTTATCTCGATTGATCTTGCCAAACAGCTCTTACAGGTTTGTATTTTTTTACACATGTCTTTAACTTTGATTTAAAAAGTAAATTTTCTCTTATAAATATCATCTGAAAAAATATTAGTTTTTAGTAGAGAAATTTCTTAATCATTTGTTTTAAGTTTATATTTATTTTTGAATTTGTAGATAAGTAAATGTGATTAAATTGGTTGTACTTTCATGTGAATTTGAAGTTAGCTTTTTATTGGTGGATATAGTTAATTTATGGCACTTAAATGGCTAAAAGTCAATTTATAACATCTTTGATTTTATTACTATTAAAAGTTTGATTGGACAAGTGATCCAATTCACACTACAGATTATAAATTTGTTGGGAATTTTTTGTTGGCTCTGCCAACCTAATTAATACCCTCTCTCAACTTGCATGAACTCAAATATCCCATAGTTTTGGACCTTTTGTCATGTTGGCATTTTTTCTTAATAGTGAGTCCGACTTCAATAACTTTTACGCAAAAGTCAATGAAATTGGAATTCGAGTATGGAGAACCTGTATATTCGTTATAACTTATAGTAGTATTCACGCATTCAAGTATTATTGACTGTTCGATAAGATCTAATGAATTTGTTATATACATATAATAATTTTTGTTTTATAATTTTAATTATCAAATGTTTACTAATATTTTGAATATGTGAATGTGTAATTATCGACTACATGGAAACCTGATTCATGCATGACAAGTGATTGATTGTTATTTATAAATGATTTTTGTACATTAAAATTCAATTACTAACTATATAATAAACAACTAATATAGGTACATCCAAACTCATATGCCTTAGTAGTGAGCATGGAGAACATAACACTAAACTGGTATTTCGGCAACAACAGATCAATGTTAGTCTCAAACTGTCTCTTTAGAATGGGAGGAGCAGCAATACTCCTCTCCAACAAACCCTCTGACCGCCGTCGATCCAAATACCAACTATTCCACACCGTCCGAACGCACAAAGGCGCGGACGACAAATCCTACGGCTGCGTCTTTCAAGAAGAAGACGAAACAAAAAGAGTCGGCGTAGCACTCTCAAAAGACCTAATGGCCGTCGCCGGAGAAGCACTCAAAACAAACATCACAACATTAGGACCATTAGTCCTTCCCATGTCAGAACAACTCTTATTTTTCGCGACGTTGGTCGCACGGAAAATCTTCAAGATGAAAATAAAACCCTACATTCCTGACTTTAAATTAGCTTTTGAGCATTTTTGTATTCATGCTGGAGGAAGGGCAGTTTTGGATGAACTTGAGAAAAATCTTGACCTAACTGATTGGCATATGGAACCATCAAGGATGACACTATATAGATTTGGTAACACTTCTAGTAGTTCTTTGTGGTATGAATTGGCTTATACAGAAGCTAAAGGGAGGATCAAAAAAGGTGATAGAACTTGGCAAATTGCATTTGGTTCCGGATTTAAGTGTAATAGTGCTGTTTGGAAAGCTTTAAAGACTATTAATCCCGCTAAGGAAAAGAGTCCTTGGATTGATGAGATTCATGAGTTTCCTATTCATGTGCCTAAAGTGTCAAAAGTAATTGACTCTTAATTAAGTAACAATATTTTCATGTTTTATTTGTATTTAATCTATGTTAAGGAATGTTTGTTTAAATGGAAGTAACTTGTTTATGGTACTTTTGTTGTTTCTTAGGAGATGTTGCAAGAATAGAAAAGAATAACTCTAAAAAATTTGTATGTTGCTTTTGCTTTGTATCTGGATACTATTCAAATATTAAATTAGATTTGATTAGATTTAATATTTAAATATAATCTAAGTTGTGTAGACTCAAGCCTAATTAGGGTTGTATATATATAGTCCTAGATTGTATCATTGTTTGTACAATTTAATAATACAAATCTTTATTTTCTTTATTATTCTCTCTTTCTCTACTCACTAAAAGTGCCTCACGCACTAACAAATTGGTATCCAGAGCTTCATGTTATTGTTCTTGATCGAGTTTTCAAGAATTTTACGTCAGAGATTGTATTTCCAGGACAAGTGAATCAACCGCTGCGAAGATGACTAATGATAAGGGCATTCCGAATTCTCTTCCAATGCTTGACAACAAGAATTGTATCCGATAGAAAAAACAGATGCAATCCGTGTTTGGCTTCCATGAAACCCTATAGGTGGTTACCAACGACGTTCCTGCGTTGGCTGCAGATGCAACCGAAGCACATAAAAAAGCCCACAACGAAGTCAAGAAGATAGATTGCAAGGCTGCTTATTGCATTCAGACGGCTGTTGATGCTGCTAATTTCGACAGAATCTCTCATGCTGAAATGGCGAAGGAGGCATGGGATATTCTAGTGAAGTATTATGAAAGAGGTGAGAAAGTTAAGGTTGTCAAGTTACAAACCTTGCGTCGACAGTATAAATTATTTTCGACGGGAGAAGATGAAAAAGTTGCAGAATATGTGTCGAAGGTTCAGAAACTCGTCCATCTCATGAAGGTTTGTGGTGAAACCATAACTGATAAAATGATAGTTGAGAAGGTAATGAGAACATTGACTTCTCACTTTGATCACGTTATCGTAGCTATTCAAGAATCCAACAAACTTGAAACCACTAAAGTGGAAGATTTGGTTAGTTCGTTGGAGGCGCATGATATGAGGATTGTCGAAAGGAAAGGAGTTCAAGACTCGATACAGGCTCTGCAAGCTCAGTCATGGATAAAGGATGGTGGTTCCAACAAATTCAAAGGCAAGTTCGACAAGACTCGGGGCAAGAAACCTTGGTCGATCCCCACAAAAATAAGGTCGAAGATAGATTTTCTGAATCCTCGAAAAAGGAAGGAGGAAATTATCGAAAGGACAAAGAAGATAAAAAAGGTGTGCAGTGCTATAACTATGAAAAATGGGGTCACGTAGCCAAGAATTGTTGGTACAAAAAAGACAAGGGATCGATAGTGTAATACGGTGAACTGACTTTGTAGGATTTTTGTATCCAAATGTGCGGATAGCAAGAGTCGCCACCGACTTTTATTTTTATCCAATTAAGAGAAGGTAAAAGTAACAGAAAAAGACCTTCGTTAGATTCTGAGTTCGGGAGAATGGTTATGAAAAGGGAAGGTATTAGCACCCCTTTCTGTGACACCCCAATTTAATTTAAATATTTATTAAGTGAGGATTTAATTATTTAATTAAATGAAGTCCTAAGTATTATTTTATTTGGATTAATTGGGTCATTAAATGAGGAAATGTGTTGAGGTGTGCAGAGTAAACGGTGGGTGTAAGAAAGTAAATCACTCTACTAATTATTAAGTTTTAATTATTTTATTTTATTGGAATAATTAAAGGAACATTAAAAGGAATATAAAAAGGGAAAAGAAAGAAAGAATAGGTTTTTGGAGAAACTGTTTTCACGTGGAATTGGAGAGAAGAGGAAAAGAGAGGAAAAGCCGACACCAAGAGAATCGAAGAATCATCGCGAGGTAAGGAGTGGTTTCGATCAATTAATATGCCTTATGGGTTTTGGGAATCATAGGGATAATTGGGTATGTTAGATAGTTTGAATTGTGATGATTATGAGTTATAGGAAATAAACCCTATTTGTGTCGGTGTTGGGATTAGAAATCATAAGTATGTCAAGTGATTGATGAGAGTGAATAAATCATGTTGATTGATGTTAAAATGGTGTGAAATGATGATGAATTGATGTTCCTAATGTGCCAAATCGTATTAGTAAGTTTGGGAATGAGTAAGAATGGAAAATGCTGTCAAAAACTAGTAAAATTGCTGTCACAGGTCGTGGGAACCGGTTCCCTGTGGGGAGGAACCGAGTTCCCAGTGTTAAATTGCAGAAATTGGGGAAAAGTAGACTCAGGAACCGGTTCCTGTATATGACGGAACCGGTTCCCCATTCAAAAATCAGGGGCGGAGTATTTTCAACTTTCAGGAACCGGTTCCGGTCTGGGTAGGAACCGGGTTCCATGTGTATTTTTCCAATTTTTCTAAAACTTCAAAAATTCATATTTTCTAAACCGTAACTCCGATTCGAGTGCCGTTTTCGGCGTTATTTTCTAAATTTCGAATACTACCTTTTGAAAAGAGAAAAATATTATTTTGCTAAATTATTTTTAAAATGGTCGCGCTCCCGACATTTTGAAGGAATGAGTAATTCAGGATAATGTGAACTATTATGAATGGTATGAGTTACCTATGAGGTATTGATGCTGACAGTGTTATATAATTACTATTCATTTTGATTGAATGAGATACACTGGTGAATTGACATGATGTGATTTGTATTAATATCATGATATGTGAAATGATGATGGGAAATTAATATGAATGGCCTGAGTTATCGGTCGAGGACTAATGTTTACAATGTTGTGTTGATTATTCATTGTGATTGAATGTGATACATTGGTGAATGGCAATAAGTGAATTATGTTGAGATCGTAATCTATGAATTGGTTTAGATTGTTTGACAAGTTGAATGGAGATTGACGTTCATGTGATCTTTCTTTCCCTTGTTGGTTATTCATGATTGTATTGATATCACGTGTGGTTGTTATTGTGTATACTGGTGATAGTCTTACTGATTGAGGAGTAAGCGTTCGACATATTTATGCTTTGTGATAAGTAGTTCATGATTATGTTGTTATCATGCGATATATGTTGATATTGGCAATTATGTGGAATTATGTTGTTATCATATTCCGTTGAATTAATGTTGCATGCCTTTATGATGCATGCATATACATTTATTGATTTGGTTCATTCCCATTGTGCAGAAGCGAACTGGTTGAGCCAATATACTTACCCGGAGGTTGAGGTAGTGAGGCTGGATTCTTGACCCAATAGCTATGGGCGAATCATGAATTTACACCGCCTATCCACATGTAAACGGAGCGTGTGTGTGAACTCGGTTCACGTTTTGGTACCACATGCATAGAGTCCATTGCATATGGGATTGTAACATGCTAGGATGGATTCGGTGTTGCAATTTCCATTGTTTGAATTATGTACATGTTCATTGTGTGAGCTGTGTTGTGAATTGATTATGACTTGTGCTTGATTAACGGATTAATGTATCTTTTATTCTATTGTATTCTAAAAACGTATAATGCATGTTATATTGAATTGAGATCTCACCCTTACTCAACATTTTCAGATCCGAAGTGATTAGCTGCTTGGAGTTGGTGAGGATAGCTCTAGTATTGAGTCAGCCAGTTAGTCCGCGTGTCAGTGTCGTGCTCTGGTAGATGTAACACTGGGGAACGGTTGTTTGAATCCTTTAATGGATATTTTTGAATGACTTTGAATTATGTTGACTTATTACCCTGGAATTCTTTAATGTTTTGATTCAGGATTTCGTTTATTATTCTGGAATACTGTGAATGTTGTATTCAGAAGTTTTGGTTATGTTACATTTCATTTAAACATAACTGTTGCATTAATTATTTGATAAGTCTTCTTCAGTGAAAGCATGACACAAGTTTTGGAAATCTTAATGTTTTAAAAATTGTGACGCCTTCTTGGTTATGATTAAATACTCTGATTATTATTATAAAACGCGGGTAAATAGAAGGGGGTGTTACAATAGTGGTATCAGAGCATAGTCGGTCGTTGTGACCGGTCTTAATGTCATTATTCCTTTATCGCGACAAGTGTGTGCAACACGCTTGTACTTGTTGCCTTCCGATCGATTATTGCGGGAGTAGTGTGAAACTAAGTGGGGAGAAGAGATGCTTCCGGATATGTTCGATTGTAAGTCATTGGTGCAGTCCGCTTGAGAAGGCGGCAAGTGCGGTTAGAGTGTTGGAATCGTTTGGACCATGAGTCATAGTTGGAAGTGCAAAAGGTGAGTACGATTCTGAGAACAGAAAGTGTTGGTAGTGATGGTTTATACTTCAGTATGATTATCGGATGTCTATTGACAAATTGAGGACTTGATCACCCTTAATCTCTTGTTGATAGTTGACGAAATCGTATTGGATGGTATATAATTGTCTTGCTATCTAATTGGGGCATAAAGTGATGAATATGAATGAAGTGTGATAGAAGCTTGTGAACCATATGAGTGCACAAAGACTCTAATAAGAATAATGAATTGAGATGGATGGTTAGAGTTGCGTAGATATTAATGATGGTGATGTGGTATCTATGTTGTATTCTTCGATGGAAGTGAAAGGAAAATCTAAGAGCGATGAATTACCGGTAGTGAAGAATTGTCTTGAGATTGTTCCGAGTAAGTTGGATTGCCAGTGGTGGATGAATTTCCAGAAGACGTCAGTGAATTGCCGTCTGAGAGAGAGGAGGAATTACTATAGATTTAATTCCTGGAACTAGTTTGGTGTCGATGGCGCCGTTTTGCATATCGGCATCTGAGTTGTCTGAGTGGAAGAAACAGTTGGAAGAGTTAGGTGTGAATTCTAATGTTTCCTGAGAATAATAGCGACTCATCGTTTGAGCAAGATGTTGGATTAGCTTGAGGCTACCCTTGAGTTGAATGTTTGAAGTAAACCAAGTGATTATGAATCGTTTTGATGAGTCGATGCATATTCTTGGCCTAGAAGATATTTGGTGATTGAGAAGAATGACTCTTAGAAGATGAAGTTGGTGTGATTGGAATATTGCAACGCTTCCAGTTGGTCGTGAAGTTGTCAGTGTGAGTGACCTCTTTGTGTTCTTGAAAAGATTAACTGTGTTAGTGTCAATGATTGATATAAAGTATGCAATGATGTGAATTGGTTATTGGAATCGTAACTTAACGCAATTAATCATGGTGAATGATGTGTGCTGCGGTATGTTGAAGTTAGAATCTCAAATTTTGCATTCTATGATGTTTTGGAATTTTTCACTCTCACAAGGTGAGAAATCGATTACCTATTATAGGGAATTGATTTCCTGAAGCTGACAGCATTGTTTTTCGGAAACTTGTAAAATCCATAATTGGAGTTTTGGATGTCTGATTTGAGTTTCGTTTGAAGTGTTGGAAAAATAATGTGATGAACTTTGTTTTAAAAATGGTCCCAGCACCTGTAAGTAATTTATTTATCGTATAATGATGGTTGAGGAGAGTCGGAGTCGTTGTTAATGTAGTTCTGGGTACAAAACTTATTTCTATGACACCGTACAAGACGTCAACTTTAGATATAGAAAATTGGAGAAGCTATTGGAAGGTGCTCAAAGAAATAGATTTGTAAAACCAAGTGTATATTGTTTTGGGATTCTGAGTGTGAGGAAGGATTCCAAGAGTGGAAGAGGAGGTTGACTAGTGCTCCGATTTTAATTTTTGCCGAATCCGGAAGAGTCCCTTGTTATGTATTATGATGCGTCATTGACGGGTTAGGGTGGTGTGTTGATGAAGGATAAGCAGGTGGTGGCTTATGCTTCGAGACAATTGAAAATGCAGGAAAGGAATTATCCGACCCATGATTTGAATTTGGTAGCCGGTGTAATTGTTTTGAAGTTCTGAAGGCATTATCTGTATGGCTCACGGTTTGAAGTGTTCAATGATCATAAGAGCCTGAAGTATCTCTTTGATCAGAAGGAGTTGAATATGAGGCAGAGGAGATGGTTGGAATTTCTCAAGGATTATGATTTCGGTTGAATTACCATCCTGGTAAGGCAAACGTGGTGGCAGATGCATTGAGCAGGAAGTCCTTGCACATGTCGATGTTAATGGTTCGTGAACTGGATTTAGTGGAACAATTCGAGACTTGAGTTTGGTATGTGAAACTACTCGAATAGTGTGAAGTTGGGCATGTTGAAGTCGACTAGTGGTATTTTGGAAGAGATTCAAATGGACAAGTCCGATGTTGGTTTAGTGGACAGTGACATTGATTAACCAAGGTCAAGGAGGTGAATTCGATTGACGAGAATGGTGTTATGAGATTTGGTGAAAGAGTGTGTGCTCCGGATGTTGCTGAGATCAGAAAGAGTATCTTAGAAGAAGGACATCGTAGTGGATTGAGTATTCATCCTGGTGCTACTAAGATGTATCATGATTTGAAGAAATTATTTTGGTGGCCTGGAATGAAAAAGGAAATTGCCGAGTTTGTGTACGCATGTTTGGTGTGTCAGAAATCGAAGATTGAACATCAGAGGCCGTCGGGATTGGTGGAACCGTTGTTTGTTCCGGAATGGAAATGGGATGACATTTCTATGGATTTCGTGACTGGTTGCTGAAGACAACTAAGAGCTGTGATTCTATTTGGGTTATTGTCGACCGATTGACAAAGTCTGCTCACTTCATTCCGATAAGAATGGATTATCCGATGGAGAGGTTGGCAGAAGTGTATGTCGAAAAGGTTGTAGGTTTGCATGGTATTCCGTCTAGCATTGTGTCGGATAGAGATCCGAGGTTTACTTCTAAGTTCTGGACAGGATTGCAGGAGGCTCTAGGTACTAAGTTACGATTGAGTTCCGCATATCATCCGCATGATGGTCAAACGGAGAGGCGATTCGATCGTTAGAAGATTTCTTTGAGAGCTTGTGTGTTAGAGAAGGTGGAGCTTGGGATAGCTATTTGTCGTTGATAGAGTTTACCTACAACAATAGTTTTCATTCGAGCATCGGTATGGCTCCGTTTGAGGCATTGTATGGTAGGGATGTCGGACACCGTTGTGTTGGTATGAATCGAGAAAGTCCGTGATTGGACCGAGATTGTTCAACAAACTTGAAAAGGATTAAGATGATTCAGAGAAGATGAGAACTTCTCGTCGAAAAGTTATCATGATAAGAGGAGGAAAGATCTTGAGTTTAATGAAGGAGACCATGTGTTCATGAGAGTTACTCCGATGACGGGTATTGGTCGAGCCTTGAAGTCAAAGAAGTTGACTCCGCGCTTTATTGGTCCGCTTGGATTACCAAAGAGTTGGGAAAGTTGCTTATCGATTGCTTTACGCCACTTGCTAATTTGCATGATGTTTTCCATGCATCTCAGTTGAGGAGGTACATTGCGGATCCGTCTCATGAGATTCAAATAGATGATGTTCAGGTGCGGGATAACTTGACTGTTGAAGCAGTGCCTGCGAGAATTGAGGATCGGAAAGTGAAGCAATTGCGAGGTAAAGAGATAGCACTGGTAAGAGTAGCTTGGGGAGGACCAGCTGAAGGAAATGTAACTTGGGGTGGAGAGTCGGATAAAGGACTCGTATCCCGAACTGTTCGTCTAAGGTATGTTTTCGAGGACGAAAACTCTTTTAGTGGGGGAGAGTTGTGACACCCCAATTTAATTTAAATATTTATTAAGTGAGGATTTAATTATTTAATTAAATGAAGTCCTAAGTATTATTTTATTTGGATTAATTGGGTCATTAAATGAGGAAATGTGTTGAGGTGTGCAGAGTAAACGGTGGGTGTAAGAAAGTAAATCACTCTACTAATTATTAAGTTTTAATTATTTTATTTTATTGGAATAATTAAAGGAACATTAAAAGGAATATAAAAAGGGAAAAGAAAGAAAGAATAGGTTTTTGGAGAAACTGTTTTCACGTGGAATTGGAGAGAAGAGGAAAAGAGAGGAAAAGCCGACACCAAGAGAATCGAAGAATCATCGCGAGGTAAGGAGTGGTTTCGATCAATTAATATGCCTTATGGGTTTTGGGAATCATAGGGATAATTGGGTATGTTAGAGAATTTGAATTATGATGATTATGAGTTATAGGAAACAAACCCTATTTGTGTCGGTGTTGGGATTAGAAATCATAAGTATGTCAGGTAATTGATGGGAGTGAATAAATCATGTTGATTGATGTTAAAATGATGTTCCTAATGTGCCAAATCGTATTAGTAAGTTTAGGAATGAGTAAGAATGGAAAATGCTGTCAAAAAGTAGTAAAATTTACATCACGTCAAACCGGTTCCTGTGGGAGGAACCGAGTTCAGTGTTAAATTGCGAAACTGGGGAAAAATAGACTCGGGAACCGGTTCCTGATATGACGGAACCGGTTCCCCATTCAAAATCAGGCGTGTTATTTTTAACTTTCGGAACCGGTTCCGTGCGGTAGGAACCGGTTCCATGTTCATTTTCAATTTTCTAAAACTTCAAAATTCATATTTTCTAAACCGTAACTTCGATTAGTGCCGTTTCGTTATTTTCTAAATTTCGAATACTACCTTTTGAAAAGAGAAATATTATTTTGCTAAATTATTTTTAAAATGGTCGCGCTCGACATTTTGAAAGAATGAGTAATTCGGATAATGTGAACTATTATGAATGGTATGAGTTACCTATGAGGTATTGATCTATAATATAATTACTATTCATTTTGATTGAATGAGATACACGGTGAATTGATATGATGTGATTTGTATTAATATCATGATATGTGAAATGATGATGGGAAATTAATATGAATGGCACGAGTTATCGATCGAGGACTAATGTTTACAATGTTGTGTTGATTATTCATTGTGATTGAATGTGATACATTGGTGATTGGCAATAAGTGAATTATGTGGAGATCGTAATCTATGAATTGGTTTAGATTGTTTGACAAGTTGAATGGAGATTGACGTTCATGTGATGTTTCTTTCCTTGTTGTTTATTCATGATTGTATTGACATCACGTGGTTGTTGTTATTGTATCTTGGTGATAGTCTTCTTGATTGAGGAGTAAGCGTTCGACATATTTATGCTTTGTGATAAGTAGTTCATGATTATGTTGTTATCATGCGATATATGTTGATATTGGCAATTATGTGGAATTATGTTGTTATCATATTCCGTTGAATTAATGTTGCATGCCTTTATGATGCATGCATATACATTTATTGATTTGGTTCATTCCCATTGTCGGCGAACCGGTTGAGCCAATATACTTACGGAGGTTGAGGTAGTGAGGCTGGATTCTTGACCCAATAGCTATGGGCGAATCATGAATTTACATCATCCACATGTAAACGGAGTGTGTGAACTCGGTTCACGTTTTGGTACCACATGCATAGAGTGCATTGCATATGGGATTGTAACATGCTAGGATGGATTCGGTGTTGCAATTTCCATTGTTTGAATTATGTACATGTTCATTGTGTGTGTGTTGTGAATTGATTATGACTTGTGCTTGATTAACGGATTAATGTATCTTTTATTCTATTGTATTCTAAAAACGATAATGCATGTTATATTGAATTGAGATCTCACCCTTACTCAACATTTTCGATCCGTGATTAGTGCTTGGAGTTGGTGAGGATAGCTCTAGTATTGAGTCGGTCGGTTAGTCCGCGTGTCGTTGTCGTGCTCGGTAGATGTAACCAGCAGTTGTTTGAATCCTTTAATGGATATTTTGAATGACTTTGAATTATGTTGACTTATTACCCGGAATTCTTTAATGTTTTGATTCGAGTTTCGTTTATTATTACGGAATCTGTGAATGTTGTATTCGAAGTTTTGGTTATGTTACATTTCATTGTTAAACATAAGCTGCATTAATTATTTGATAAGTCTTCTTGGAAAGCATGACACAAGTTTTGGAAATCTTAATGTTTTAAAAATTGTGACGCCTTCTTGGTTATGATTAAATACTCTGATTATTATTATAAAACGCGGGTAAATAGAAGGGGGTGTTACACTTTCCATCCGTAGTTATCTACGGGCTCTTAGATGCTCTAGATCACTTTTTAAAAATTGCTTTCTGTGTGTTTGACAAAGATGTTTTGAAAAAAGGCATTTCGCTTTGACTTTGTAATGACTCATGTAGGAGTGTATACAAAGTGTTCGGAAATGTTTTGTTTTGAAAAGAATTTGAACTTTGAAAAAAGTGTGTGGTGTGAAAAGCATTTGATAGAGCAAGCAACTAAAAGACTTATTTACCCACTCAGAATTGGTCGTTTTGTTGTACTTCTACATTCCTTTAGAATAGCGCTAGCCATACCATTAGTTAGTAGGTAGCTCCATTCGTTGGATGTAAGCGGGACATTCGAAGGGACATCGGATGGTCATAGAAAGCAACTTGTAGGAAGTATCCTAGCACATTCGAAGGGACTATCATCATTTTTCGTAGGCGACAATCGAGGGTCAAGATCATGTATTCGGAGGCGACATCGTGGGTCTTATGATCTTTGTATCGAAGGGACTATGATGATTTGTTTGGAAGGCAACGGTGCTAGGATACCTCTACGTTCGAGGGACATGACCATTTGAATTCGTAAGGCAACGAGAGAGAATTACCCTAAGGGGTGCGTGTGTGAAAGAAGTGTGTTGATTTCAGAATATGTTATCTTGAATTTAGAGTGAGCTATGTTCAATTTTATCTTGCTATACACGCCTAGTTACTAGCAATTTATAGGGTGCGGAAATTAAAATGCGGAATGTAAAAGCGGAAATGTAAAGGTGCGGAAAGGTAAATGTCCTACGCTATTACAAGGCTTTGGGGCAGATACATAATTTAAAATGCGGAAAATAAAAACCTAATTTAAACTATTACATCCCATATACAGTTACATTATTTGAAAAAAAATAAAACGGAAGAATCGTCTGAATCGGATTAACCTGTGAAACAAACGAGAAATCGGAAAATATGATGAAATCGAAATAAGAGAAAATGTTAGAAAAAATGCAAGTTTTTATACGGAAAAATTATTATATGCTGGAAATAAGATAAATAAGTTAAAATAATTTTTTTGGGATTTTTTAGATGCATTTTAGTAATTTAAAATGAATTTACAATGATTTAAATGCAAAATTACAAATAAAAATAAATATGCATGCAAAAAATATATTTTCTAATTTTATAAATTTAAATAAAGATTTTCTGAAAATAAATGCAAAAAGAAAATATTTTTTGGTGAATTTTTAATGCAGAATAAAAATGTGAAAAGAAATTAAAATAACATGTAAATATTAAAATAAAAGAAAATAGAAAAATAGTTGAAAAGTTGAAAGTTTGAGAAAAAGAAACCAAAACCGGCGCTGGGAAGGATCGAACTCGTGACATTGGAAGGCATCTACCAACAGGAAGCATCTTAACCACTGGGACAACGTGTCTTTTGTGTCTGGAAAATACAAGGAATTGTTTATAAATGAACGCGTGGCACTGATTTTGAATTCAAAACACAATCAGCCAAGTGGACCCCGGTCAACATGAATGGACGAATCACAGATCTCCCTCGCGCCACGCAAGCTCACGCCGGTCAGAGACAGGTCAACGACGCCGGAGCCCTAGCTCCGGTCGTCTTCTCCGGCGGCCTCGAAGATCAAACCTGTGAAATAGCAAAAATAAATGGCAGAAAAGTACCCTACCCCCCCTAAATCGATGCTTGCGAATTCAATGGTGGCATCGGCTTTGGCTGAATCGTCCTGTAATGGCCGGTTCGAAGCTACCAGTTCTAAAAACCCTAAACATGGCAACTGGTGATTCTCACGTGCAAGCTCACTAGCGATTGCCCAGATCCACTACATAGAACCTCATGAACACATTAGAAGCATTAGAATTGATTAAAACACGCAGGTTAGTAAAATGCAAAATCAAGAAAATTTGGAATATGTATGCATGTACAGGGCTCGATTCAGCTTGCTTTAACCCATGGCAAGAGTGTATACTTACTCAAACTTACCTCCTGAAGACAATGGAGTGGTTTTTGAGGGCTGAAAACGGCTGGAGTTTGAAATTCGATTTTTCAAGTTTCTTGAAAATTTTTGCAAGAGTTTGGGTGGTTTTTAGGATTAGGGTTTCGTTCCTATTGCTGACTGCATTGCTTGGTATTTATAGAGGGTTTTGGAAGAGAAAAAACAAGGAAAAAAGATTGGAGATTGAATGTGCATTGAATTCTTTCCAAATAACATCAAATTTTGAAGAAAATTTGATTTTCCCATCAATGTGTGATCATGCACGAAATTGGCAAGTGTATTGGGCTTTCTTGGACATTAAGAGAGATATAAATCCAACTCTTTTGGAAAAAAAACTTAATTTTCATATTTTACATAATTTATTTTTGAATTAAATGTTATAAAATTCAAATATAAATCACAAAAATAGAAAATTACTAATGCCAAGCATTTATGGGTCAAGAATATTGTCATGAACATGTTTGGATCAAAAGATTATAGGCCCATTTGGAAAATTTTGCAATTTGACCTAAATTTCCTTTTGTGCAATTGTCCAAAATTGCCCAACTTCTGAATGGTGTATCTTGCTCAATTTTCCACATTTTTGAATGTTCTTGGACTTTTTGGAAAGCTCTAAGAGTCCTCTAACCAACCCTTTTGGTCTCATCTCAATTGGAGTTACCATGCTCAATATATCTTCAAAACAAAAAGTTGACTTTTTGTTGACTTTGAAAATGACCTATAATGTTTTGAGCTATACCTCTCAAATGAAGCATTTTTTGGACGTTCTTGTGAGACATGAAGTTGTAGAGAATTGAATTTCCTTCAAAACAAGAGGTGGTGGAAAAATTTCTGAGAAAGTATGAGAAATTTATGATCAGTCAAAGTTCAATTGACTTTTCACCTAGAAACCCTAATTTAGAAAGTTTGACTTTTGAGCAAATCTTGAGTTTTCTTGATGAATCATGATCAACCCTTGATCAAATGATGAATGTAACTTCAAAATGAGGATGTTGACCAAAAATTATGAAGTTTGACTGTATGTTGACCACAGTTGACTTTTTGTCCAATACAACTGATTTTCAACCATCTGAGCAATTGTCTGAGGAAACTTGACTTGTGAAGCTTGAAACTTGACATGGAGAATCTTTGAAGCATATGAAGAGGCATGAAGGCCATTGGAGATGTTGAAAGTTCATCTTGACTTGAGAGATACCAAACCCTAGTTTGGGTTGATTGTCTAGGAGAGAGTTTGTCTGATCAACTCTTGAGGAATCCTTGAGCATAGATGTATGAAATCTCTTGAGTAGATGGAGGGCAAATTTTGGGGTATGACAGTTGCCCCTGTTCAATCTTCTTGTACTGCAGGGTTAGATTGACACGCTTGTCTTTTGTGACCTGGAGGTAGAAGATGATTGAACACTCGAGTACACCTGAAAATTTGCACTCGCTGTTGGTGGATGATGCGGGAATGGGCTTATAGATGCCATTTGGAGAAGCTGGATACTTCGCTGGAAGATGAGTCGTACGCTAGACTCAAGAATGTCGATAGGAGAATTGACGGAGATGGGCTTAAGATGCCATCTGAAAAATCGATCTTTGGGAGTGAGCCGACGCTAGGACGCTTCGGAAGGAGCATGGGCTTAAGATGCCATCTAGAAGTCGACGCTAGACTTCGTGTTCATTTTGAATGAAGTTATTGGTTTGTATTGATTTTTAACCATATATGCATTCGAAAGTGAAGCATGTTGATAAGTAGTCGGAGATGGACTTAAGATGCCATCCAAGGCAACTCGATCGTCGCTAGACTCTATAGTTCTTTGTTGATAATAGGAGATCGAATAAATCTTCGTGCCGATTACTCGAGGGAGATAGTAGTTGGCAAAAATGTGGATAGCTTCCTTGTGCATCGGTGTTGATCCATTGCTGTTATCGGAGGATAACCGAGGTGGTCTTTCGGATAGTTTTCCGTCGATTCGGGGCTTAATCTGGACCATCGTCGGAGGACAACCAAAGGCGGTCTTTCGATAGTTTTCCGTCAATTCGGGCTTAATCTGGACACATCGTCGGAGGACAACCAAGGCGGTCTTTCGATAGTTTTCCGTCGATTCGGGCTTAATCGACACGCTGCGTCGAAGTGATTTCCACCTGTTTTGGAGAAAACAAGAGAAACTTTGATAGCATATTTGTTAGTCTTATGCAAAGTATGATGCATGACAGTGTATATGAATGACATATGCATGAATTATGACTTTATGAGTAATGTATGAATGATAGATGTTGTGGTATTTCAAAACATATCCATCTTGAAGAAGATGCGGATATTCTGTTTGAGGATTTCTGACTCCTGCTTGGGGAACTGAGTAGGTGAGAACCCTGCTTTGGAAGGAGAGAAAAAGATATCTTGGGTTCCTCCGATGCACTATCTGACCAAGTCTTGGGCCTAGCTATTGTTGAGGAGGGTAGAGATTGAGAAACTCGTTGTTGGAGATCTCATAGACCCTGCTGAGGAGAATCTGGAAGGCAATCTGTTGGGGACCTTGTATGTAGATCCTGCTGAGGAAATTTAGGCGCTCTACTGGGGATTCTGGGTGCAGATCTCGCTGGAGAGCATTTGATAGTTGCTGGGAGACCGGGCTGGAAGAGTCAGGATCCCATTGTGATCTTTGGCTGGGGGATGAGGATGTAGTTTCCTCCGATGCACTATCTGACCAAGTCTTGGAGTCAGGATCTTGGGGAAAAGGGACGATCGAGATACCCAGGGATGAATACCTTGGGGAGTGAGGTGTTCTTGCTTGGACCGATGTAACATTACTTAGTCGAGTGGAATTGCAGCTCGTGGATTCCCTTTTGCTCTGCTGGGGAAGTTGTGTTGTGAGTGACACCTTTGTGGGGATCATGCTCGTGGGGAATGCTTTGGTGACTTTCGTCATTCCAATTCCGGATCTGTAGTAAGTACTTTTTATGTTCACTTTTAGTATGTTTGTGATTAGATTCTTATTGTCAAATGCGTATAGTCATTCAAAACAAACGTTGGACTTATTGCAAATAACAACAACAGAAATTGTAAAGAGAAAGGAGCTTGCGTTTATTTGAAAGGTGGCGTATGGCCAAGTAGTTTGTACACAAGAAAAGTAAAAGCTATGCGGAAACAAATCTCGTTAAGTTCCAACTATGCTAGTACTCATATATTTCAACTATCTCATCTCCTTCCGGTGAAAGTGATTAGGCGATCTTCGCCATTCGAACCTTGAATCTTGATAGTAGTCCGAAGTAGGTGATCCGGAAGAGACATAGTAAACGCTTGAATCCCTAACTTTTGCCTAGACCGCCTTTCGGGTTTTCTCAAGGATACCTTTTTTCCCAAGCCGCCTTTTCGTGTTTTCGACTTCGGTGTACATCTTTTGTATATATCCTTAACTTTTGCCCGAACCTTTTTGGTTCGCCAGGATGCCCTTATTTTTGCCTAGGTCAGTCGACCTAGCGAGTCTATTTCATGCGTAGTATTTTTTGACTATGTCTGCGGTCACAGGGTGTGGGAAGTCTTCACCATCCATGGTGCTAAGTATCATAGCTTCGCCGGAAAATACTGTCTTGACTACAAATGGTCCCTCGTAGGTGGGAGTCCATTTGCCCCTGGGATCACCTTGTGGAAGAATGATGCGCTTGACTACTAGGTCACCAAATTGGTAGACTCGGTGCTTGACCTTCTTGTTAAATGCTCTGATCATTCGTTTTTGATAAATCTGTCCGTGGCAGATGGATGCGAGTCGTTTCTCATCGATCAAGTTAATCTGGTCAAGGCGCTGACCCAATCGCTTCGCTAACTCGCCTCTGGAGGACTCGGTTGAGGGTATCCGAACCTCGATGGGTAAGACGGCTTCCATACCGTATAAGAGAAGGGGTTGCCCCTGTGGATGTTCGTGCCGTAGTGCGGTAACCATGAAGAGCAAATGGTAACATCTCATGCCAATCCTTGTAAGTCACAGTCATCTTCTGTAGAATCTTCTTAATGTTCTTATTGGCGGCTTCCACTGCGCCGTTCATCTTAGGCCGATATGGAGAAGAATTGTGATGCTTGATCTTGAATTGCGTGCAGAGTTCGGTGATCATCTTATTGTTGAGATTGGAACCGTTATCTGTGATAATCCTTTCAGGAGTGCCATACCGACAGATAAGATTATGTTTGATGAATCGAGCCACAACATTCTTGGTAACAGATGCATACGAGGCTGCTTCTACCCACTTGGTGAAATAATCTATTGCCACAAGGATGAAACGATGTCCATTGGAAGCTGTGGGCTTAATTTCTCCAATCATGTCAATGCCCCACATTGCAAAAGGCCAAGGAGAAGTTAAAACATTCAGAGGTTCTGGAGGTACATGTACTTTATCGGCATAACCGGCACTTGTGACAAGATCGAGTGGTGACAATCGCTTCCATGGTAGACCAATAGTAACTGTTCTCAAAATCTTCTTAGCCATGGTGTGTCCAATGGGTACCAAATGCCGTGTAACTCTTCCATGATACGTACTTGTTTTCTGGTCTACACAACGGAGTAAGCACAAGTCGTGGTTGCGCTTGTATAAGATGTCGTTGTTGAGGAAGAATTTGGATGCGAATCTTCTCATGAACTTCTTATCGTTGATGATGCCCTCGGATATTCCCGAGTCTCAAGATACCTCTTCACGTCATAGTACCAAGGTTTCTCTTACGTGTCAAGCTCACAACAATACCGGTTCGTCGAACTTCTCAATGACGATCCGGGAGCCTCGTTGTCCCATCGACCTTGAACATAGGCGACATAGTAGCTAATGTCCGCCAACCGATTCTCTTCTCGTGGAATATGATTGAAAGTGATCTCTTCAAAGTAGGAATCAAACTCGAACATGCTCGATATGGAATGAGATTCGGATGCTTCGTATCCCACTCGCCTTAATCTGACGATCGCTAAAGTCGAGTCTCCATACACTTGCAAGAACTTGATTCTTAAGTCAATAGCGACTTTAAGACCCATGATGCACGCCGACTCGGCCATGTTGTTAGTGCAACGAAAGATAATCTGGTGAAAGGCGTGTCCTTTGTAGGGATGTAATGATGGCGCCAATGCCGCTGCCAAGTGCGTTTGAGGCTCCATCAAAGACCATAGTCCATCGGGATCTGGTTCAGTCCTTCGTGCAGGCACAGTTCTTCGCAATCGAACTAGTAAGACATCTTCATCTCGAAATTGAACCGCATAGATCGATAGTCATCTACGGCTTGATGAGCCAAATGATCGGCTACCACACTTCCTTTGATCGCTCGAGAAGTGTCGGATGTCATATTCGGTCAAGATCATTTGCCATCTTGCTATTCTTCGAGAGAGCTGGTTTCTCAAAGATGTATTTTATCGGATCCATCTTGAAATCAACAAGGTAGTGTGGGTCAACATATCTTGTCTTAGTCGGCGAGCGCCAAGCCAAAGCGTTGCAAGTTTTCTCAAGTCGTGAGTATCTTGTTTCACAACAAGAAACTTTTGCTAAGGTAGTATATTGCATGCTCTTTTCGACTGGACTCGTCATGTTGCCCCAACACACACCCCATTGAGTTCTCTAACACCGTCAAGTACATGATAAGAGGTCTTCCTTCGGCGGTATCGTATAGGAGGATTCAGGGTACTCCTTGATTTTGTCAAAAGCGATCGGCAATCGTGTTCCATTCCACTACTTGATCTTTCTTTAGTAACTTGAAGATTGGCTCACAAGTAGCGCTAAGTGTGCAATGAATCGCAATATAGTTCAATCGGCCCAAGAAACCTCTCGACTTCCTCGGGCTGGCATCTCTTGAATAGCTTTAACCTTGGCGGGTCAACCTCAATACCTTTACTACGACAACAAACCCCAAGAGTTTTCGGATCGACTCCAAAAGTGCACTTGTTAGGATTAAGTCTTAGTCCACTTCTTCAACTGTCAAACAGTTTACGCAAATGATTAAGATATTCTTCTTGATGCGTGATCGAGCTATCATGTCGTCAACATAGACCTCTATCTCGTGATGAATCATGTCATGAAATAATGTCACCATAGCACGATAAGTGGCGCTGCGTTTCATCCGACGGCATAACCTTGTAGCGAAGTGCCCCACCGTAACAAAAGTAGTCTTCTCCATGTCTTCGGAGCCATTTTGATCCGATTGTAACCGGAGAAACCATCCATGAAGGAGAAAACCTTGTCGAAAAGGTTGTCAACCGTAACATCAATATGAGGAAGTGGAAAATCGTCTTTCGGACTTGCTTTGTTTAGATCTCGTAATCCACACACATTTGTACCTTGCCATCCTTCTTAGGTACGGGTACCACATTTGCAACCCATCGGGATAAGAGGTGACTAAGAAACCAGAACTGCTTCATAACTTCTACTTTGATTTTCTCGACATCTCGGGACGATACGACGAACCTTCTTTCACCGAGAAAACCTTCTTTGTTGGCAATCGGTGTACCACAATATCAATGTCTAAACCAGCATGTCTTCGTATGACCAAGCAAAACCTCAACATAGTCTCGTAGCATCGAATCAACCTTTCTTTAACATTGTTCTCAAGACCCGCCCTATCTTGATCTCTTTTCTCGCTTCGTCAAGCCCAAATTCACAACCTCAACTTGCTCTTCGTGGTGGTATAACTCGCTCTTTTTTGTAGATCCGCAAGTTCTCCGGCACTTCACAATCTTCCTCACTTTCGTCTTGGCTTGGTAGATCGGATTATCGAAGTCATATTTAGCACTAGCATAGTCATGTTATTAACGATTCATAGTGATTCTCGCATCACGTGGGTGTGTGTAAGAAACACCTAGCTTTTTGAAGGGGTGATAAAGTAAAGAAAGAAAACAAACAATTGAATGCAAAAGTCCAACGAATTTATTGAATGAAAACACGCAACAACAGATAATAACCCGCAAACGAGCCATGATGCCAAGGCACTAGGATTTCAAAGTTTATTGTTCAAAACATAAAGAAATACGAAAAGAAAAAACAAGAGCAATTACTCGACTAAAGGAGATTGGTATGACGTCTTGATCTTCCAATTCTTGAGCCCCGATGCGAGTTGGGAAGATCCACTTGCGATGTCGAAGCCGTTGTCGCCGCCTTCTATAGCATGGATTCCACTGGCCGATGCGGAAGGAAGTTGGCCCACGTTCGCGGCGTATCATCTTCGACCTCGATGGTGAAGCCTAAACCACCTGTCGGTTTGAAGGGAAGATCGGGAGTTGTCCCAAATAGCACTACCTCCTTGTTCAATAGTAGCTTGAGCATCTTTCATGAGGCCATCCTAGGCGGAACTCGTGTAACCAGAGGACAGAGTCAGCAGCATGACTGGGATTGTTTCAAAAGCTTGACAAGGAGTCTCGAAGAATTCGCCTTCCATCTCAAGGTATCGGAATGATCAGATGATGACCATATACTCTTCTTCACCACATCTCGTAACAACCTTCCTTTCACCGGTTTCGATGCGGGTGGAAGTATGGCCTTGCCCCATGTATCCAAGGGCGTCAAGTAGGTAAGAGTCGGACGGATGTCCATGACAAAGAAAGTGGAGTCAAAAGGGAACCGACTTTAACAGTGAATGAGCTCTCCAAGCAGTTCGCTTAGAACCATCAAAAGCTCTCACGATTATGTCCGGGTCTCGAACCAACCCTTCGACATCAAGTCGATCAAAAGCGCTTCGGAAGGATATTCAAAGTAACCGTATCAACCAAAACATGAGGCAGGTAACGCCTTGCATTCAACAGAGATGTGCAAGGCTTTGTTATGTTTCTTTAGGAAGAGTCAAATCGACATCGAGAAGCCTAGGCCGTTGTTGGCAGCGTGCTAGTCTGAACTTCAAATTGGTCGGTAGTAGTGTCTTGACGTGAGCATTCTTGAAACTTCACCAAGGCATTAGCATGAGCCTCGAGCACAAGAGCGAGCAAGCATGGAGATTTTGAGAGTCTGTCCTAACTGCTCCACAACATTGTAATCACTCTTCTTGATAATCTTGAATTTCCTCCATTTCTTGTTTGGAGGTGTCTTGATAACTTCCTTTGGTACTTGGTTGAGCGGGATGAGTCACCGGTTCTTTCCCTCTAGCTTGGGAATGGATTGAATAGTTGGAATGCGAGTGGAGTCGCAGTTGTCTTTTGGAGGAGATATCCGAGAGAATACCCTTAGGTTCGTCACCTTACTAGATCCGGTGATGTTGTCAATGTCAGGAATGGTAGCTTCAACTGTAAGATCCTTGATAGTCAGAGGGTCTTGCTTGACGCCATGATAGTAAACGTCAGCTCCATAGTTCCAAGGGATAGCTTTGTTAGAGGAATATGGAACTGGTCTGGGAGAAGTAATAATGAGAGGCACCACTCTAGGCACAGGATCAACAGAGGAAATCCTTATCGTGTTAATATCAGCATAGTCTTCTGGGAATTCGTCACCCCATCCGGTCGCCTTAACATCTTAAATAGGAATCTTGTAACTCTCGGGAACGGTGTACTTCACCATGTAATCATACTTTCCACTTGGCTGCCCCAAGGTATCCCACACAGATGGTACAGTTTCGTTCGCATTGTCAATCTTCAACTTAGACATTTCTTCACACACCGCACGTGTGGTTTCGAAATAGTATCTCACGGTTATCCATCATGCCGAACACGTCTTCTCAACCAAGCACAACCATCGGTAGCGGATGGGCACCAATGATCTCTGGGCATCACGGTTGACACCGGCTTGCAACAAATTCTTCTTAACCATCGAGGAATGGTCAAGTCATCTATGTTGAAAACATAAGTATCGTCGCCAACAAAGATTGGAACTCTTGTCATGGTTAGGCATAGGCGTTGATCACATTCGAGTCTCAACAGAGGATCAAATTCAATGCTTAGCTTGATCATATCTTGAATCTTGTTCTTGAGCCCAACAATCATCGATCTATGTCTGGCTGTTGGAATGGTAAGCACACTTAGCATTTGGATTGTACTGAGAGGAAGTGTTGACATTCGAGGAGGATCCTCAGGTAATCACCTGCGTTCAACATGTGTTGCAAGGCTTGCGACAAAGGCATGTTGATCTTAGAACTGCCTTGGGCGCTCGCTACGCGTTGTCTCACGAGGTTGTCTTGATGTAGGATTGAGATCACAACTTCCCCACGATTGAGCACGGTCGGTCTTGGCTCGGCTTTTCGACCATACACGATTGGCTTCTTTCTTACCACCAAAAGATCTCTTGATTTGAAGATGACTCTACATGGATCTTCCCACTCTTGATACCGACAATGCGTGTCAATATCACCGGTGAATCCGGATGAAGAGTTTCCAATCGATGATTGAAGAACGGGCTGTCTGCTCCCATGAACATATCAACCAACTCCCTATTGGACAAGGGTGGTTGAACTCTGCTAGATCTCTCCTTCGAGCATACTCCTTGAACTTCTCGTCACGACCCATAGACATGCTTTGTAGTTGCATGCGAGTGGGTGTCAATTCACATTGTACTCATCTGCTTGTAGAAAGCATCACCAAATCACTCCAAGTACGGATACGGTCATTCTCTAGCGATAGTACCATTCCAACGGGTTCCGGACAAACTCTCTTGAAAATAGTGCATCCACAACTTTCGTCATGTGGGGATTTATTTTCGAACATAGGACTTCAAATGCGACTTTGGGCAAGACATGCCATCATACTTGGCAAAAGTAGGAACTTTGAATTTGGGAGGAATCACAACACCGGAACAAGACTCGGATCATCAAAGTTCAGCCGGACATCTTGAGTTTTCCACAGATTGAGACGGTCTTCAAGTTGTTTGTACTTGTCATCTTCATCGTAGCTATAATCGAGGTCCTCTCCTTCTTTCTTTGGCTCACGCTGGTCATCTTCATCACCCTTAGTACTCCCTCGGTATGGACACTTCCTTGAGAGCTCGATCCGACCGACCACTTTTGGACCCCTTTGTAGCGTACCCATGTTGAGGAGACCAACAACCTTCTTCTTCTTGATGAGCTTCTTCAAATCTTCTTGGCCTTGGACCAAGTGGTAAATCTGCTAAACCGAGCATTCGAGCTTGAAGATCTTTGACATCTGCTCAAGAGCCATTTCTGCTAAAATAAATATCGAGCAAATGAGAAAACCAATCTCCAATGTACCTGTGATGCAATGTTATGCTATGATATGCAATGTTTATGCGAATGCAATGCAATGTTTTCAAGGACCTTAGAGATTTAAATTTGTTAAACAAGCAATGAACAAACATTTATTAGTACTCTTCTTATCATTCTTTTTTTCTTTTTAAGTACAAGAGATAGTTCAAAACAATAAAAGAAAACATAAACATCCTAAAGCTCTAAGTCTCCCATGGGCGTTTCCTCTTGGTGCCGATGTAGGCGTTGATATTTCGCTCCTCGTGAAGTAGCTTTGTCAACTCTAGAACTTTCTTCTCGCTTGCGTAGCATTGAGCTTCAAAGGTATCCCTTTCTTCTTTAAGCTGAATCCAGGATCTCTTCAAGTCTTCAAAATCAGTAGGCATGTCAGGATGAAGAACAAGATAGGTCACCTATAGCAACAGGTTCCATAATTACTGGTAAAGCAGGCGTGAATGGCATCATGAGGTTTTGAGCTCGAGCTCGCATCCATTTGAGGTAAGGCTCCCAAGGAATGGAGTTAGGGTGCCCCAAAGTCTTGGTATCAGTCTTCTTTACCATACCCCAAGCATGTATAAACCTTCGTCGGTAATTCTGGAGATCGTGGTTGTAGTCGAACACAACATCTTGGAGAAGCATATCATGTGGACCATCTCTTCGGGCAAAACCAAACTAACATAGAGCTAAGGAAGGGTTGTAAGTAATACCTCCCCTTATACCAAGTAGTGGTACATTAGGGAATTCTCCACAACGCTCAATAAAGGTGAAGTCCTTTTGAGAGAAAAGACTCCAACGGATATCTGAATGAGAGAGTGACATTAGCCTTTGAGACCATCTCAACCTTTGTTCATTCTTCAAAACTGATTGAGGAAGGTGCGAAATAAACCACCTTGAAAGTAACGGTATGCAACACATGAGAGTTCCTTGTCGCTTAGTAGTACGAGTGTGGAGAGAATGCAGGATGTCTCCAAGTAAAGTAGGCACTGGATTACGGGTAAGGAACAACTTGATGGCATTGATATCGATGAACTGATCTGAATTAGGAAATAGAACCAAACCATAAATTAGCAAGGCCACAATATTTTCAAATGCATGGAAACTCATAACTTTGAGGAATTCTCGGGCTTTCTTAATTAGGAACTTAGCAAGTAAACCCTTAACTCCACTTCTAGTTTCCCAATTGGCTTCAATATCCGAGCGCTTAAGATGTAAGGCTGATGCAATGTCTTCGTACTTAGGAACCTTTTCTAGACCGGTGAATGGCATTTGGTCAAGAATAGGTATCCCAAGTAGCTTAGAGAACTCTTCAAGGTAGGAACCAACCGATAACTGGGAATGTAAAGCAATGGTGTTTTGGATCAAAGAAGCGAATAGGACATGCATCATATCTTCTTCAAAACCGAGATAACCAAATCAAGTAGATAACCATGTCTTTTGATGAATCGAGCACAGGTGGGAATTTCAAACCAATTCCTTGAGTTGAGAAGGGATACCCATGAAGTTGATTCGGATAGTCTTTCTAGAAGCCATAATCCCTACAAAAGAGCAAAGATAAATCCCTAGGTCCTTGAAATAGTTAGAAATGATATGCAATGCGAATGATGTCATGATGTCATGTTTAGCACACACAAACAATTCACAATGAGCCTAGGTTTAAGGCTTGCATGAGGTATAGGTGATTACCCTACCAAAAGTTTGAGTTGGTTCATCCTGTCCTATAATAGTAACCGGGTTCTAGGAATCTCATATCACGATCTTTCTCGTGGGCTTATTTCAATCGACGCCAAGTGGTCGATCGAAAATGTCCCAAAAGTCGATCTCAACGAGCGTAGCATCGAGTATCAACCAACCTCGGTCTACACCAAAGCCGGCCATCTCACTACCTTCTAATGGCCAAGATGGGTCAATTAAGGTTCTAAAAGTTTAGTTAGCGCTTGATGACACCACGAAGCCAAATACTATCTTCAACTTGGGAATGAAGAGTATCGGACAACCAAAGCGTCACGCTAACGTAGCCATCATGTTGACCGTTTAGTTATCGTCTAGCGGTCGCGATGATCTAATGCTACTTACCTAAAAGGAAACCCGGATCCGGTGTAGGATCCCAACAATATAATACCCAAGCAACCCTTAAGGATAAAGCATACAAGTCAAACAAAAGCAAGAAAATGATCTAGAAATCCCTAAGGCAATTCTCTCTTTAGGTGTATTCCCAGTAGTCGCCAACAATACGGTGAACTGACTTTGTAGGATTTTGTATCCAAATGTGCGGATAGCAAGAGTCGCCACCGACTTTTATTTTATCCAATTAAGAGAAGGTAAAAGTAAGAAAAAGACCTTCGTTAGATTAGTTCGGAGAATGGTTATGAAAAGGGAAGGTATTAGCACCCTTTCCATCCGTAGTTATCTACGGCTCTTAGTTCTTGTAGATCACTTTTAAAAATTTCTTTCGTGTGTTTGACAAAGATGTTTTGAAAAAGGCATTTCGCTTTGACTTTGTAATGACTCATGTAGGAGTGTATACAAAGTGTTCGGAAATGTTTTGTTTTGAAAAGAATTTGAACTTTGAAAAAAGTGTGTGGTGTGAAAAGCATTTGATAGAGCAAGCAACTAAAAGACTTATTTACCCACTCAGAATTGGTCGTTTTGTTGTACTTCTACATTCCTTTAGAATAGCGCTAGCCATACCATTAGTTAGTAGGTAGCTCCATTCGTTGGATGTAAGCGGGACATTCGAAGGGACATCGGATGGTCATAGAAAGCAACTTGTAGGAAGTATCCTAGCACATTCGAAGGGACTATCATCATTTTTCGTAGGCGACAATCGAGGGTCAAGATCATGTATTCGGAGGCGACATCGTGGGTCTTATGATCTTTGTATCGAAGGGACTATGATGATTTGTTTGGAAGGCAACGGTGCTAGGATACCTCTACGTTCGAGGGACATGACCATTTGAATTCGTAAGGCAACGAGAGAGAATTACCCTAAGGGGTGCGTGTGTGAAAGAAGTGTGTTGATTTCAGAATATGTTATCTTGAATTTAGAGTGAGCTATGTTCAATTTTATCTTGCCATACACGCCTAGTTACTAGCAATTTATAGGGTGCGGAAATTAAAATGCGGAATGTAAAAGCGGAAATGTAAAGGTGCGGAAAGGTAAATGTCCTACGCTATTACAAGGCTTTGGGGCAGATACATAATTTAAAATGCGGAAAATAAAAACCTAATTTAAACTATTACATCCCATATACAGTTACATTATTTGAAAAAAAATAAAACGGAAGAATCGTCTGAATCGGATTAACCTGTGAAACAAACGAGAAATCGGAAAATATGATGAAATCGAAATAAGAGAAAATGTTAGAAAAAATGCAAGTTTTTATACGGAAAAATTATTATATGCTGGAAATAAGATAAATAAGTTAAAATAATTTTTTTGGGATTTTTTAGATGCATTTTAGTAATTTAAAATGAATTTACAATGATTTAAATGCAAAATTACAAATAAAAATAAATATGCATGCAAAAAATATATTTTCTAATTTTATAAATTTAAATAAAGATTTTCTGAAAATAAATGCAAAAAGAAAATATTTTTTGGTGAATTTTTAATGCAGAATAAAAATGTGAAAAGAAATTAAAATAACATGTAAATATTAAAATAAAAGAAAATAGAAAAATAGTTGAAAAGTTGAAAGTTTGAGAAAAAGAAACCAAAACCGGCGCTGGGAAGGATCGAACTCATGACATTGGAAGGCATCTACCAACAGGAAGCGTCTTAACCACTGGGACAACGTGTCTTTTGTGTCTGGAAAATACAAGGAATTGTTTATAAATGAACGCGTGGCACTGATTTTGAATTCAAAACACAATCAGCCAAGTGGACCCCGGTCAACATGAATGGACGAATCACAGATCTCCCTCGCGCCACGCAAGCTCACGCCGGTCAGAGACAGGTCAACGACGCCGGAGCCCTAGCTCCGGTCGTCTTCTCCGGCGGCCTCGAAGATCAAACCTGTGAAATAGCAAAAATAAATGGCAGAAAAGTACCCTACCCCCCCTAAATCGATGCTTGCGAATTCAATGGTGGCATCGGTTTTGGCTGAATCGTCCTGTAATGGCCGGTTCGAAGCTACCAGTTCTAAAAACCCTAAACATGGCAACTGGTGATTCTCACGTGCAAGCTCACTAGCGATTGCCCAGATCCACTACATAGAACCTCATGAACACATTAGAAGCATTAGAATTGATTAAAACACGCAGGTTAGTAAAATGCAAAATCAAGAAAATTTGGAATATGTATGCATGTACAGGGCTCGATTCAGCTTGCTTTAACCCATGGCAAGAGTGTATACTTACTCAAACTTACCTCCTGAATACAATGGAGTGGTTTTTGAGGGCTGAAAACGGCTGGAGTTTGAAATTCGATTTTTCAAGTTTCTTGAAAATTTTTGCAAGAGTTTGGGTGGTTTTTAGGATTAGGGTTTCGTTCCTATTGCTGACTGCATTGCTTGGTATTTATAGAGGGTTTTGGAAGAGAAAAAACAAGGAAAAAAGATTGGAGATTGAATGTGCATTGAATTCTTTCCAAATAAAATCAAATTTTGAAGAAAATTTGATTTTCCCATCAATGTGTGATCATGCACGAAATTGGCAAGTGTATTGGGCTTTCTTGGACATTAAGAGAGATATAAATCCAACTCTTTTGGAAAAAAAACTTAATTTTCATATTTTACATAATTTATTTTTGAATTAAATGTTATAAAATTCAAATATAAATCACAAAAATAGAAAATTACCAATGCCAAGCATTTATGGGTCAAGAATATTGTCATGAACAAGTTTGGATCAAAAGATTATAGGCCCATTTGGAAAATTTTGCAATTTGACCTAAATTTCCTTTTGTGCAATTGTCCAAAATTGCCCAACTTCTGAATGGTGTATCTTGCTCAATTTTCCACATTTTTGAATGTTCTTGGACTTTTTGGAAAGCTCTAAGAGTCCTCTAACCAACCCTTTTGGTCTCATCTCAATTGGAGTTACCATGCTCAATATATCTTCAAAACAAAAAGTTGACTTTTTGTTGACTTTGAAAATGACCTATAATGTTTTGAGCTATACCTCTCAAATGAAGCATTTTTTGGACGTTCTTGTGAGACATGAAGTTGTAGAGAATTGAATTTCCTTCAAAACAAGAGGTGGTGGAAAAATTTCTGAGAAAGTATGAGAAATTTATGATCAGTCAAAGTTCAATTGACTTTTCACCTAGAAACCCTAATTTAGAAAGTTTGACTTTTGAGCAAATCTTGAGTTTTCTTGATGAATCATGATCAACCCTTGATCAAATGATGAATGTAACTTCAAAATGAGGATGTTGACCAAAAATTATGAAGTTTGACTGTATGTTGACCACAGTTGACTTTTTGTCCAATACAACTGATTTTCAACCATCTGAGCAATTGTCTGAGGAAACTTGACTTGTGAAGCTTGAAACTTGACATGGAGAATCTTTGAAGCATATGAAGAGGCATGAAGGCCATTGGAGATGTTGAAAGTTCATCTTGACTTGAGAGATACCAAACCCTAGTTTGGGTTGATTGTCTAGGAGAGAGTTTGTCTGATCAACTCTTGAGGAATCCTTGAGCATAGATGTATGAAATATCTTGAGTAGATGGAGGGCAAATTTTGGGGTATGACAGATAGGCAAAGACAAAGGAACGAACCTTGCACGCCAAGATTCAGATGATATTGAAGGTGGTATGGTGGTTATGGCTGCAGTTGTTGATAACCATGTCAAATCCAAGATCTGGTTCCTCGACTCAGGCTTCTCTAATCACATGACTGGTCGGAATGAGTGGTTGGAAGACTATGACGAGTCGAAGAAGAGCAAGGTAAAACTTGTTGATAATAGTTCGTTGCAAGCAGAAGGTAGTGGCAATATAGTTTTTCAAATGATTAATGGAGGGAAAGCTATGATTAAAGATGTGCTCTATGTACTTGGAATGAAGTGCAACTTGCTAAGTGTTGGACAATTGGTCGAAAAAGGTTTCTCAGTTGTTATGAAAGATGGAGCTTTGAAATTGTTCGAAACCAAGAACAATTTGGTCTTAAAATCTCCTTTGTCGAAGAACATGACGTTTAAGACTATGATCAGTTCGACTGAAGTTCAATGTTTGAAAACTATTGTTGACCACAAAGATAATTGGTTGTGGTATTGAGGTTTGGGCATTTGAAATTTTGATCACTCAATCAACTAATTACTCAAGATATGGTTACTGGAATTTCAAGTGTTGAGATGCTTGAAAAAATTTGTGAAGGTTGTTTAGTCGGAAAGCAATCCAGAAATTCTTTCGTTTCGACTTTGCCAATGAGATCATCCTGCATTCTTGAAGTGGTACATTCAGATGTATGTGGTCCATTCGAAGAACACACCATTGGTGGAAATAGATATTTTGTTTCATTTGTTGATGAGTTCAGTCGAAAGTTGTGGATCTATGTGATCTAGAGAAAGGATGAGGTATTTGAAATCTTTAAGAGATTGAAGATACTTGTCGAAAACTAGAGTGAGAAAAGGATCAAATCTCTGTGAACAGATGGAGGTGGCGAATACACTTCGAAGATGTTTAAGAAATTCTGTGTAGAACATGGTGTTGATCATGAGGTAATTGCTCTTTATACGCCTCAACATAATGGAATTGCTGAAAGAAGAAACAAAACCATATTAGATATAGCAAGGTGTATGCTAAAGCAGAAGAACTTACCAAAGTCTTTATGGGGAGAAGTTGTTTCGGCCGCAGTCTATAATTTGAACAGGTGCCCTACCAAGATATTGAAAAACAAGGTTCCTGAAGAAGTGTGGAGTGGAAAACGACCATCAGTAAGTCATTTGAAGGTGTTTGGATCTATATGTTACAAGCACATTCCTGATGCGAGAAGAAGGAAGCTTGATGACAAAAATGGACCTATGATTCTAGTAGGATATCATAAAACTGGTACATATAGATTATTCAATCCAGTTAATGAGAAGATTGTGTTAAGTAGAGACATTGTAATTGATGAAAATTCTTCCTGGGATTGGAATTCTAGTAATTCAATTAACAAGCCACTGATGAGCTCTGATTTCGACGAAGAAATTGATGGGGTCAAAGTCGAAGGAATTACTAAGAATCCAATCGACGTCGAAGATGAAGAAAATGTTGATACTCCAAAAAATGTCGAAGTCGAAGAGGGTGTGGCTAGCACAAGCCATAAAGCTCAACAAACTAGAGTTCCTCCAACAATACTTCAGGATTATGAAATGACTGGTGATGATGAGGTAACACCAGATGGAGAATTAGTTCATTTTGCTTTACTTGCAGGTGTTGAACCAATCAACTATAGCAAAGCTTTGAAGAGTAACAAGTGGAAGTTAGCTATGGTCAAAGAGTTAGAGTCAATCGAAAGAAAAAATATATGAGATTTAGTCGAATTACCAGCATATACAAAAGCTATCGAAGTGAAGTGGGTGTTCAAGTTGAAACACAATGCTGATGCGTTAATTCTCTATATTTAGGATTGGCTTTATATTTGGTAAAACTAATATAGCAGCAATAGGTTAAATATGATTTATAACTTGTAAGGAGAAATTAGGTTGAATTTCTATTTAATGAAGAAACATGTTGTGTTGAAATGTTTCAACATCTGGAACAACATGTCGAAAAAGATGTCACGACATCGTGGCTGAGCTGACAGATTAGATTCTGTTATGAAGCAAAATATTCCTAAGGAGAATCTTTTGTAGAATTGTAAAAACTTACTCGTTTTTACTTGGATCCCAAAATTACGGAGATATATTAGGGAGACTTTATAGGAGAATCTGTTGCAGATTTTTCGATTCTCTAATTATTGTTATAAAAATATGGAGATATTTGTGGAGAATGTCTTAGAGCAGTTTTAGCAGCAGTTTGTTATGTCAGTTTGTTATGTTTTGAAGGCTCAATTCCAGTTGAGTAATAGGTTATAAATATAAACTTTATAACCAAAGTTTTGGCACCATTCATGATTAAATATAATGTAGTATTTAGGGCTGAGTCTGTAGAGTGAACCTCCCGGATTGTGAGAAGGTCACCATGTGTACACCTCGAAGGCTATAGGTAAGAGGGTGTTATGTTCTTGGAGGAAACTGTGAAGTAACTCCAAGGTCAGTCCTAAGTTAGAAGCATATTGATTTTAGTCTTAGTTAGTTTGTGTCACAAGTTGACTGTTTTTGTATTGTGTTTGAAGTGTGGTATCTTCAAACTGTTTTTAGTTTTGTTTAGTGTCACGGTTTGTGATATTGAGGGAGTGAGCGGAGGTCCTCAGATCTAAGTGTAGTATCTTAGGTAGAAGGGTCATTGGGTAGTCTGATTAAGTGAGGAGTGTAAACAGGGTGGTTTCCCTCCGAATTAATATTGCTGATAGTGAACTTCATCCCTGGCTTGGAAGCCCCTAGACATAGGTTGGTTAGAACCGAACTGGGTTAACAATTCCTTGTGTTCTTTTGTTTCCTGCATTTTAAGTGTAATTCTACCTTGTCTGTTTTGTAATGTCAGATCAGATGTCAAGACATCCTGAGTCTGTCAACACCAAAATTTCATGATGGTTCGATAGCAAGACATAAAGCAAGATTAGTAGCTCGAGGGTTTATGCAAAGGGAAGGACTTGACTAGTCTGTAGTATTTGCTCTAGTAGCAAGATTGGAGACTGTTCGACTATTAGTAGCATTGACATACAACCAAGGCTGGTCGACATTTCATTTAGATGTGAAATCTGCATTTTTGGATGATCCTTTAGAAGAAGAGGTTTATGTCACACAACCTCATGGGTTTGTGATTTAGAAGGAAACGAGTAAAGTATATATGTTGCATAAAGCACTCTATGGTCTCAAGCAGGCACCTAGGGCATGAAACAAGAAGATCGACTCATACTTAGTCGAATTGGGATTTGTCAAATGCATATCAGATCGTGGTGTCTATGTTCAGGTTGTAGCACAACATATAACAATCATCTGCCTGTATGTTGATGACTTGCTAGTAACTGGAAATAGCTTGCAGAACTTGTCGAAGTTCAAAGAGCTGATGACGAAGGAATTTGAAATGTCAGATCTGGGAAAATTGTCTTATTTCTTAGGCATGAAATTTTAAATAACGAAGCAAGGTATGGTGCTACATCAAAGGAAGTATGTCAAAGAGATACTCAAGAGATTCAAAATGGTTGATTCAAATCCTGCATCCTCATCTGTTGAACCAAATGTGAAGTTGGAGAATAATGGAGAAGAAGAAAAAGTTGATGTAACTTTGTTCAAGAAAATTATGGGATCTCTGAGGTATTTATGCAATAGTCGACCTGATATAGGTTTCGCTGTCGGATTAGTAAGAAGATATATGAGTGAACTAAGAGTGTCACATATAAAGGGTGCAAGAAGAATCCTGAGATATTTGAAGGGTTCGATAAACTGTGGAATACTTTTTCGACGAAATTCTGAGGATAAAGAAGCAATAATTAATTGTTTTTCAGATGCTGATTGGTGTGGAGATAAGGAAGATCAAAGAAGCACAACAGATATTTCTTTCAAGTATTTGG
The DNA here is from genome assembly GCA_021764765.1 of Vicia sativa. Lineage (NCBI taxonomy): Eukaryota > Viridiplantae > Streptophyta > Magnoliopsida > Fabales > Fabaceae > Vicia > Vicia sativa. The sequence goes on from CM038795.1 coordinate 257,689,090, forward strand.
TGCCCCAATATCATGGTGTTCGAAGAAGCAACCTGTGATGGCATTGTCATCTTGCAAAGCTGAATATATAGCAGAATCCTATGCTGCTTGTCAAGCAATTTGGATCAAATCAGTACTTGAAGAAATGACTGTCGAAGTAAAAAAAGCGTTGGTGTTGTAAATCGACAACAAGTCAACTATAAATCTGGCGAAGAATCTAGTTCTACATGGAAGAAGTAAACATATCGAAGCTAGGTTTCACTTCTTAAGGGAAAAGGTAAATCAAGGTGAACTTGAAGTTAGGCATTGCTCAAGTGAAACACAGTTGGCCGACATCTTCACCAAAGGATTGAAGATTGACAGATTCCTAAATTTGAAAAAGAAATTAGGAATAGTTCAGATTGACTATTTTTTAGGATGTTCGACAACTTGGATTATGCGGGTGTGTTGAAATATTAAATTAGATTTGATTAAATTTAATATTTAAATAATCCAAGTTGTGTAGATCCAAACCCAATTAAGATTGTATATAAATAGTCCTAGGTTGTATCATTATTTGTACAATTCAATAATACAAATCCTTATTTTCTTTATTATTCTCTTTTTCTCTCCTCACTAAAAGTGTCTCACGCACTAACAGATGTTTTAGTGCAACATGTTGGTCATGTTTTGTTTGTATCAAATGACTTGATAAATATATGTCAATTAATTTTTAAAGTTACTTTTCAATATTATATAGGTGTATTTCTTCTAGCAATTCATTATAGATAAAAAAAATATTTATTTATTTAATTCAAGCTAAAAGTAACTTTTAACTAATTTCACTGTATTTTATTGGTGCCAATTATAGTTTTAAACTTCAATTCCCAATAATTATTATCAAGTTATATTTTTTTTTATTTAAACACCTATTATGAGATTAAGAAGGTTAATTATCGGTACACACTTTTCTTTTTGTACATATATGTATACACACAACTTTGTTTCAAATTATAAATTTCTTTTAAAAACTTTGTTCCTAAATACAAGATGCATATTATTAAAAAAAATTTTATTATTATTTTTCAAATATATTTATAATAATTATCAATAATATATTATGAAAGATAAAAATGGCAATGCATGCACCTTACGATGTTTGATGGACCATGGACAAATCAAATAAAAAAAAGTAACATTTACTATAATACCTTATACAGTGGCAGATTCAAGACAGGGTGCAAAATAGTTAATAATAATAAATTATTATAATTATATCTATAAAAATAAAATACTCAAAATAAAAAAGAGTACTCAAGTTATGACGTATTCAAAAAATTACATCAATGTTCTATAATATCGTTTATGTGATTTCATATTTTGAAATCGTTGAATAATCGGCTCGTTACCAATAATGCTCTTCAACACATCACTTTTAATATAATTCACTAGACAATCATTCATCCATTTGTCCCCCATTCGATTATGTAATCTAGTTTTCACAATCTTCATAGTAGAAAAGGATCGTTCAACAATTGTCATGGTAACAGACAAAATCATTGCCAACTTCAAAAGTTGATAAAACAATGGATAAACACATGTCTTCTAGTTTCAACCAACTTTTTTAAAAGATCATCGATTCCTTTCAAAGAATTAAATTCAATATTGTTGCGCATATATGTGATATAAGTTTCAAGTTGATTATCAAGCCACACAAACTAGTTTGACAAAAATCTCGTGGATATAACTTTACAAATTCAACAAGTTTTTTCTTGTCAAAAGAAGAGAATGAATTTGTTGGAATCAAAGAAGCCATGCAAATGAACAACGGACTATTTGTCTCATTAAAATAATTGTTAAATTCATAAAGTTTCATGTCCACGACAATATAAAATAATTCAATTCGATAATGTCTCTATTATGATAGACTCGACATTGCTTTCACGCCTTGATCTTCCTAAAAAGTATATATCATCCATGTTTGGAATGTGAATGTCATGCATATTGCAAATAAGTTTACCTCACCTAACAAATATTTACATCCATCATCTCTTAAAGCTTGTAATCGTTGCTTTGTGATGTTGATCAATTTCATAGCATTAACGATGTCTCGGTCTTTTTTTTGCAATGTTTATGACAATTCATTTGAAATACCCCCATTATATTTTTCATTAAATGCAATGTTAGTGCAAAATCAAAATTATTCATCAAAAGTATGAGACCATTTGCTTCAGCCTTTTGTTCTCTTAGCAGTTGAATCTTTTTTCAAAATTTCAAACACATCTATTATAGAATCATACATCAATATCAAATTGGTAAAAGTATCAAAATGAGAACTCCATCGAGTATCAGCAGCTCGTTTGAGACTAGTTTCGTGATTCATACCTTTCCCACTAACAATTTCTCCTTTTTCCCAATGCTTCCCAGATATTCTCTATTTGTCTTTCTCGAAGCATAACTTGTCATTTGCAAGATCCTCTAAAAAAATTATTAAAGTAAACACTAAGTTAAAAACAACACAGACTTGAAGATGATCTTTGACAATAACAACTAATGTAAGTTTCAATTGATGAGCAAAACAATATATATAATATCCAGATGAATTTTCACTTGGGATCAGAAAATTTAGACCACCGAATTCTCCTTGCATGTTACTAGCACCATCATAACCTTTTTCACGAATTCTTGAAGTAGTAAGACTATGTTTGCAAAACATCTCTTCAATGACCACTTTCAAAGTTATTGTTTTGTACATTTAACATGAACAATTCCCAAAAAACTTTCAATCATAATTCCGTTTTTGTCAACGTAACGTAAAACAATGACCATTTGTTCCTTATTAGATATGTCACGGGATTCAACAACAAGAATGGCGAATAATTCATCTCCAATATCAATCAATATAGCTTTAGTGGTTTCTAAAGAGGCTGCCTTAACAATATCCCTTTGAATTGATAGAGAAATCTTTTTTTTTTCAGAAGCATTTTCCAATACATTTTATCTTACTTTTTTCCCTCTAAGAAGTTCCCTTGATTCCCTTATTCTACCAATTCATTATGACCATGAAAAGTCAATCCCTGCTTTGATAGATAATGAATACAATCAATGGAAGTTGTTAAGCGCCTTTTATATAAGTCACAAACATTTTCAGAATGTTGATTATGATTCATTAAATCTTGACATTTCTTACAAGCAATATTATGAGCACTAGTATGACCTCCAAAAAGTGATGATAGTCCATCATTCTTATTCCAATTAGTGAATCCATTTGTTACAAATGTATCATCACCAGATTGTTTTCCGAAAGCGAGTCAAAAAAGATAACAACATAAACAAAATGTTGCATCCTTTTCTATATTATACTCTAACCAATTTCCAAATTCATTAAACCAAGAAGGACATAATATTTTAAATGAGTTTCCAATTCTTCTTTGGGGAAAATTATGTTCAGCAGGTTGGCAAGGTCTTTTTTGTATATATGTTCTATGAATTATCTCCTGACCATTAGGATGATATGCTGGCATTTTAAGCCGCTTTCCAGAATATGATTGTAAATCTTCCAAATTAAATTGAACATGTTGTTGAGAACTAGATTCTTGCTCATTTTATGGTAATTTTCTCTTAAAAAAAATTCTCCATAATCCCCTATAACAAAAAATTAAGGTATGAAAATCATTAACAATAAGAAAAATATGAGTTAAATGTGTATAAAAGATGTAGCCAATAAGTCTAATATAGTCTTTATATATTTATGAAAACTGGTGCGGTGAAAAAAACATGGTTATTCATATTTTATGATATTCTTATGTAGATTTTTTAGTTAAACGCATCGAATTAAAAATTTAAAACAGACACATAACAACTTTCGAATCGGAAATAACTTAGAAAGTAAAAGGGTACTTGCTGCTAAACCAATATAATTTGAATGCTAAACATTATTATAGCATAGCATATACAATACAATATTTAATTTATTCACTCATAAACATGTATATTGTTTTCTTTGATATAAAAAGAAAAGGCTTCTCTTATAGCTAGTTTATGCAATTTGTTAAAGAGATAGACTACATAAATCAAAATTCTATTGGCTTTATCTATAACAAAGATTAAAATTTTGGTGAAAAATTGTTTCAGTTTTTTGAGATGGTCTACAAACATGCACTTCTAAACTGTTACACTAAATAAGTCAGTTATGAACTCAACTATGATACAAATTTGACTCAAATTGACTTATAATCACACAAAAAAAAAAAGAATAAATTAAAATTAACAAAAAAGAATTAGACATATTCAAGACTAAATTAAACAAATCAGTACAAAGAGATTTGACAATAACTAAATTGGAAGATACATTTAAATTAAAATTCTAGTTAGTAGCACTTCAATAAATTCTAGTTGATAATTTAAACAAAGTAATTTAAGTTATCAGTACTATAACACATGAATATATCATAATAATATATTAGAACAATACAAAATTTACATATAGTAATATACTCAAACTAAATTCAAATAAAAAGATGAATTGATTAAAGAAATTCACTACATTAAACCACACAACAAATATACTATATAGAGGCATACAAACAATGAAAGACAGAAAGACACGATCCTTCTGTAGACACCCTTCAACAAATTGCTCTTATGTAGTTTCATTATCTGACGTTTACTAAGATGACCCAAGCGCATGTGCCATAATTTAGTTGCATCAATATTAGTTTCAATATATGCTACTTCCCCATAAATGTGCCCCTGACAACTTATATTTGTTGCATCCAGTCCTCCTTGTTGACATCAATGTCATTGTACCATTTCCAACTCTCATGATGTCTCTCTCTATATATGAGTGAAATGAATAACCATTTGCTTGAAAATTATTCAGGAATATCAAATTCCTCCTCAATTCTGGAACATAACGCACCTCATTCAACATGCACACGCCACCGTCATTCAAAGCAATTTTAACTTTCCTCTTTTCAATTATGGTACAAGTTTTAACATCACCTAAATAAATAAATAAAAAAAACAAAATCACATGATTCAAAGCAATTTTAATTTTCCTCTGTCCAGTTCTTCGCCTAAAGCGGCCATTTCCTTGAACAATTCGGCCATTCGACTGCGTATTTCAGCAGCCCTTTTCCTTGTAAGAGTTAGGTATTTCCGTTTCTGATTAATTTTCTCCATTAATCCTTCAATTACTTCTTTGTCCTTTACCACCACATTCACATTTTCACTCACCAAAGCTTGTTTCTCCACGACCAGTGCATCGTTCTTCTTTGCACAATTGACATTTTCAAGTAAAGAAAGAAGAATTTTCTCAAACGTTGCCATCTTAAGTTTGGTTGACTTAGAAGTCTCAAGGCCCTTCATCTGAGTAAGAGAATCTAAAAGTTCTGAGCCAAGAGTTGAGTCTTCGTGGAGCAAGTGAGGCAGATCAGGGCTCAAAGCTTGAGTTCGGATTTTGTTCGTCAATTTCTTAACTTTTGTAGCCTCAGGCCCTAATTTATCGTTGTGAGTCTGGGACTGGTCGGAACCAGAAGAAAGACTGTGAGTATTCACGAAGTTGCACAACCTTGCTAGTGCTTCTAGTGTAGAAGCGTCGATATCTTCTTCGGTCGATACTAGCGAGTCAACCTTCTCTTATGTAGAGGGATTTGGTGAATTGACTTTCTTTTCTCCTTAAGGGCCAGCTGAGTCGATCCTCTTTTCCTCATTAGTTTTTTGAAGCATAAGCTTAGGAGAAGGAGAATGGTGAGAAGTGGTGACATTCTTGGTCGCTTCTGAGTCCTGCAGGGAATCTAAAAGACTAGAGTTAGAGCTAGTCGAACTATAACCCTTATGCTTGGCAGGACTATTGACCGAATCAGAGTCACTAAGAATAATCAGAACAGTCAGGTCAACAAACTCACCAGCGGCTACGTCGAGAGTTTGATGGTGATGAGGTGAAGAAACTTCTAACAGGGGAGTGTAGTCTGCCACGCTTTGTTGAGGGTCAGAAGCTTCAACCTAAAGAAAACAAGACAAATGCCAGATGAATGTGGCAAACAAAAGAAAAAAAAGAATTAAAAAATTTAGTAAATACATGTGGCGTCGGGCTAGGATTTACAGGCTCACCCTTTTCGATAGAAGCAACAACAGTATTCCCTACTGGATTTTTAGCTTCGTCAGTTATGAGGACTTGGGCTGGAGTGACGAAGGCTGTATTTATCATTATATTGCCAGTACCAGGTTTAGGTCGGCTTCAAAATGTTTAGCCAAGAGCATTTTACCTCTCCTTTTTGTGACAAGAGGGTGATCGTCGATGTCGGTTGTTGCTTCAAAAAGCTCTATTTTCCATGGTCTACGAGATAGACGTCATGCTATTTGTAGAGATCGACACATTACTATGGCAATGATCTGAATTTAATGAAGAAGCAAATGAGATAGCCTGAAAGAGTAAGGCATGTATGGTCTATGAATTAAGGGAAGCCTCCCATGTTCGAGAGTTTGTTGCCAAACACAAGTCTGCTAGAAGATGTAACTCCATATTCAAGCCGAGATAAATGCAAGAGGGTGACCTAGTCTTGAAGGAAATTGTTCTACCCGCACATTATGGAAAAATGCAACCTAACTAGCAAGGACAATATCTCATATATCAAATGCTTCCTCAAAAGGCGTACAAGTTGCAGGAACTAGAAACGCCAATTTTATCCAAAACATATAATGCTCTCTATCTTAGATATTATTACAATTAAAGTTACTTGTAACTCTCAAATAAACAACTTTATTTTGTACTAATGCACAATTCTTGAGTGATTTAGTCCTGAATGTCTTTGTGTTGGGATTCAAAATGAAACTCTTTGTCACCCTTTAAGGTAATGTCTTTATGCTGGACTTCACAACGGAGCTCCTTGCCTCCCTCTAGGGTATTTTATTTATGTGGAACTACACATAGAATCTCTTTACCGCCATTTGAGGCAATGCATTTGAAACTAACGATTGAACATCATTAAATATAATATCAATGAAGTCGCCATCGAACATTTTTTATCCCGCGAGAGGAAAGGAAAACATCGAGTAAACCTGAGGGGGAGAAATCATGGTCTTACAACCAAGAGATCGGGTAAGGGAGTCTGTTACACGGGGGAAGGGTTTAACACCCCACACACCTGTAGTAATCTATGGTATCCACTTCTACTTTCTATCTAAAGGTGTGTTATATCTATCTATCGCTTAATCTCTATAATGCATGTGAAAGAAAGAAAGTAAAGAAAACACGGGGAAAAGAAGGAAGTACTTACAAAGTTTTGCTCAATCGAGCCCCGTGACAAGATGCCTACGTATTCCCTCGTGCAATGGGAAAGTCAGAGCATCGTAGTTTGGCTCACATGTTTTGGTGGGTTGCAATTGTTTTTATAGGAAGTTAGATTTCGCATCCTTACAATTGCAACTCGAAGTTAGATTTCGCATCCGTACACTTAGCGAATTGCTCGGACTTGAAAAGGAATGCCCTTATTGAAAAGGTTTTAAATACAAAAAAAGCCAAGAGGCAAAAAATGTATTAAGTGAGGTTGGTTGCTTTTACCTTTGAAAAGGAGTCTGACCCATTATTAAATGTTTTAATTTTCATAAAGAAAAGAAAACAAGTTTTAGTTTTATTACATGCAAGGATGCAAAATACTAGGAAACAAATAAGGGAAACTAACTAGTTCTACCCTAATGTTATCATGCAAAGATGACCCTATGGTTGAGTATAGAAAGTCTAAGCTTAAAGATTATCCTAACCAAACAAGGGGAAACTATCCTAACATCCGCCTTGGTTGAACGACCAAGGGATGAAAAGGGATTAATTGAATAAGTGGTTTGGCAGAAGCACACATACCATGCAATGTACAAACAAATGATTCACACATGCGCAGAAGAAGAAGGAAGTCCCATAGACTGCGACGGTAACGAGCATACCAGAGTCAACTAGGAGCCGACCATTCGGTTCCCGAGAAAGGTATCAAAACATGATATGAATTATCAAGTGTGAAGAGCATATGAGTGCGGGTATGAAAGCAATAAATGTGAACCCCAAGAGAAGGCGTGGAGAGTTAGAATAGGGTAATCTTGCCACTTTTATTATTGACTCGATAAGGAAGCAACACGATTCGCGTGTGCTGAGCTGACACAAAGTAGAACTGTGTGGGGGTTGATTGCGAACCCTTTCTGCGTGCCCATCATATCATCATCATATACAAAACCTGTAGATCTTATTAGAAGCGATACTTTTCTTGGTGGTGCCGCTTAGCAGTTTGCTCAACCACTGTTGACCTATGCAAGCACAAAAGTAAACACACGACCAAAAGTTCATCCCTATGCACGGAAGAGGGTTTTAAACAAACCAAACACAAGTAGAAAACAAAATTACCCTAAAGGGGTCTTTAAATAAACCAGAGGGGTTCCCGAACATGCTCCAAATACAGAAGCCCCATCAGGCATCTCTATTCCTACCTCTCATGGAAAAAGAAACTAGTAAAACCCTACTTCTCATGCTCTCTAGAAAAGCGGTAAAAGAATGCGATTAAAAGGTATAGAAAATACTAAACGGATAAGAATCCGTAAGCAATAGCAAGCAATGAAATACTCCGGAAAACTTCAAGTACTGCCGACAAGTAATAAAAGAAATCGGAGAGTAATGGGCGGAGGCATCAAAATAATATCGGAAGGTGTATCCCACACATCCGAGGCAAATAAACCTTCGCAAAATTGCAATCCAGACAATAGAATGTACACACATGTGTGGAAGCAAGATATGTATCACACGTATCACGAATCAATCGCATAATCTACACGAAAGGAGAATTCTAACAATGCAAACAATAGAATGCACACGCACGTGTGCCTGCAAGATACGTATCTCACATATCTCAACTCAATTACATAACCTGCACGAAAGGAGAACACTAACAATGCAGAAAATAGAATGCACACACATGTGTTCAAGCAACAAGATGCGCACTCAGCGTATCTAAATCAATCAAGTAAACCTGCATGAAAGGAGAATGCTAACAATGCAGACAATAGAATGCACACACATGAGTGGAAGCAATAAGATACGCATTTCGCATATCTAAATGAAAACATCTACATGAAAGGAGAACGCTAACAATGTAGACAATAGAATGCACACACATGTGTGCAAGAAATAAGATACGTGCTCTGCATATTGAAATCAATCAATTAAACCTGCATAAAACGAGACCGCTAACAATGTAGACAATAGTATGCACACACATGTGTGCAACCAATAAGATATGTACTCCGTGTATCTAAATCAATCAAGTAGACCTGCATGAAAAGAGAATGCTAACAATACAGACAATAGAATGCACACACATATGTGCAAGCAATAAGATATGTATTTCACATATCCAAATAAAAACACTTGCATGAAAGGAGAACTCTAACAATGTAGACAATAGAATGCACATACATGCATGCAAGCAATAAGATACACGCTACGCGTATCTAAATCAATCAAGTAAACCTGCATGAAAGAAGAACACTAACAATGCAGACAATAGAATGCACACACATGTGTGCAAGCAATAAGATACGCACATCGTGTATCTAAATCAATCAAGTAAGCTTGTATGAAAGGAGAACGCTAACAATGCAGAAAATAGAATGAACACGCATGTGTGCAAGCAATAAGATACGCGTCACGCACATCTAAATCAATCAAGTAAACCTGGATGAAAGGAGAACGTTAAAAATGCATACAATAGAATTGTCGCACCCCAAAACTTACCCTCCTTATCATAAATTTTCTTGGATTTCTTTGCAAAGGCATAAGTTCAGAAATGCGGATTTCTTGATCATTCTTGGTTCTAAGTTAGACCGCATTTTGGTTTAGTATATGATTAAAGTTCCCCATGTTTGAGATAAGTTGTAGTACAAACGTTGGAATTACGATCCTAACATTCTGGTTTTCCTTGATTCATCTGATGTTTTGATTCGAATTTGAAGATTGAAGTTTGAATTTGAGAATGATTAGAATTTGGATGTGTGGCTGATTATTTGGTGCATTAAGTTTTAGATTCGTTCAAAAGCTTATCTGTTTATGGTTACACGAGTTAATGCAAGCAAAGTTTGGAACATTCCTTCATGCTTAATTTCTTGTTTCGACCAGAATTAATTCAAACTTTGATTCAAAGTACATTCAAGTATTGTACAAAGAAAAAAAGCCAAGTTCGTTCGAGACTTCGTGAAGTTAGAAGAACTTAATTTGTGTCAATCAGAATTTACCAAATTCAAAGTGATTCGAGAGATTTAAAGCGAATAATTTGTTTGGGATTCAAAGTGGTAACTCTAGAGTGAATAATGCCAAGATTCATTGCGTTGAATTTCCTAGAATTGATAGTTTATGGTGTTCATCATTTATTCCATTTCAAATACTTCAGTTTTGATCTCTTTCAAAATTCATTTAAGGTTCAAGATCTATGCTAATATTTGCGTTATATGCCAAACTTTGTACACTACAACTTTGTACGCCTAAGTTCTATATTAAAATTTCAAGATACAAGGAGAATATGAGTTGTTATATCTAAAGATTCTAATTAATACAAGTCCATTCAAACTTCAAGCCATCTTTTCATTTACAAAGTTCAAGAGGTACAATGTTACAAGTTCTATCAAGTTTGTTTGCAAAAGAAATGTGCTAATACAAAGTTTGAATTTGAATATATTGTTTCAAGTTACATAAATGTTACATCAATTCCTACGAGTTACACAAAAAATTGTGACATTTGCAAGTATTGATTCAAATTCTATTAAAATTCCAAACAATAATTCAAGTTGTTACAAGTAATGATAGAATTTTACAAATTCAACATCCATCAAACTACATAACGAGGTTACGTCATCCATACACGAGTACAATTGTATCTATTTCAAATTACATAAGAAGTTGATTTTGTTACTGTCATACCCCAATTTTTGACCTAATATACCACCTTACATTTGCATAATTGCATCATTAACAGTTCAGAACAGAATTAATCGGGTGTGGCTTCTACAGGTCAAAATTACGGTTTCATCAATTTTTCATCTGATTCAAGAGGCAATCAATTAGGGTTTGAGCTTCATTCACCTCAATTGATCTATCTTGATCAAATCATCAACCTCTGATCTTCAGATATCAAATTTTTCCTCATGATCTATTGAGGATCGACCAATTAGGGTTTTTATCGAGGATGAGCAATCTCTGATTTTCTGATCAATGAATGACTTTTTTGATTAGAGATTGATCTTCATATCTTAGATACAACATGTTGACCTAATTTCTGGATTCAAAACATCACAAAAGTTCACAGAATTCATCAGTCAATTTCTGAATCATCTGATGAAATTTCATCTGCACTGAAAAGTCAAACTTTGACTTTTGGTCAACTTTTTCAAGACAAAACTTTTTCAATCATCAAAATAATTCAAATGATTCATCATGATCATAAAAAATCAAGAAATTTGGAAAAGTCAACAAAAAGTCAAAATTTTCACATAGTTCCACTTTGAATTGGAAAAAACTCAAAACATGAAAGTTGTAGCCCTTGAAACAAGCTTTCCAAAATGTCCAAGAACTCTCAAATCCATGGAGTCTAGCTATACTTTTGATTTTGAAACATAGAGCTCCAAAATCCTTGATTTTCAAGTACAAAGTTCAAGATTATAGGTCATTTTTGAGTTTCTTCTTCTAGAAGCCATGCCACCTTGCAAAAAGAGTTAGAGCTGATAAAAAATCAGATGGAGAGAAATTATGATGGGATAAGATCAAGTTGAAAAATTAACCATGGTTAAAAGGAAGCTTCCTTTTGGATTTAATGCAAAAATGACTTCCTTGCCCTCTAAGGCAACTTGTAAATACCAAAGCCATTTTCCTTCCCTTGCCATTCAGAACTTGTGACCTATAAATAGAGGTCATGTTGGCCAATTCAAACCACACCAAAGCTATGTCAAAACAAGCTTTCTCACTCTTTTCTTAAAATTCAAGTAACATAGTGAAAATTGAGAAATCTTGCATTTTTGAAAACTTGTGAAGAAACATGAGATATTTGGTGTCTAATATGTCATAAACATCACATGTAATTGGTTTGTAACTTAAAATCAACACAAGAAACACTAAAAAAACAGATTTTGCATTTCATATTTCAAGCTTGCCCAAAACTACCTTAACTATAGAATTGGATGTTTGGCTCGAGCAAAGTGTGCTTTTTTCACTCAAACATCATCAACATACTCCATATGGATGATGCAGATCATTAACTTCCATCTGTAACAGCTCTAACATCAAATTCGAGTTTCATTTTGAACCATATGCAGGTGGACTTGGTCAGGACAATTCAAGCAATTTCAGAGTGAGCAGACCTTCCTCACACAATCCTTGAAGTCCGTTGGTGCTATAGGGATCATCAAATCACGACTGGAAACACTCTAAAGCAGTTTTCGATCTCAGCTTGAACAGGTAAGAACACGAACTTCAAACTCTATGATTCCTTGATTCCAGTCCAAAAAACTCTTGGCCGTTTTGTTTCTGCACTATCACTGATCAATAACCCTCAATCAATTGATCAATTCATCAACCATACACGATTTCAATTAGGATTTTCAGTTTTAGGGTTCTTCGTGTTCTTGAGAAATTTAATCATGTTAGGCTTAAAATAAATGAAATTAAATGACATCATCATATTCCCGGGCTTAAAATGATCAAGTTTGATGTTTACATCGAACAATTTCATGGAGAAATGAAGAATCCATGGCTGATTGAAGATTGGAGGAAGAAGATGAAGTTGCGCGCATTTTTTTTCAAATTCAAATATCTGTTTTATAATATAATTACATGGTTTGGTTTCAATACACAGATGTATTGCCGCCCCAGCGGTTGCCAGCTCACTCTTAAGTCATTTATACCTTGCCTTGCCTTGAGGTCCCGGGTTCGAGTAGCCTTGGGACCATTTTTTTTGCCAAGCTTTGTAATTTTTCTTCATTTTTTACAAACTTTGACTTTTTCATAACCCAATCAAAACTCCTCATTTTGAGGTGATTTTTTGTACACTTGTCAATTAACATGTCTATTTTAAGATAGTGTCAAAAATTTTCAGAAAAACTTTCATCCGATTATATTTTTATCAAGCCAAAAACGACACATTTGAGTACGTTTCAAAGCACTTTAAAAGGTGATTTTTTCAAACTTTCGAAGCCCGATTCTTTTCCAAACTTCTCACAAGTATATTTCACTATTCAAAAACACTTTCAAGAACATTCTTCAAAACTTTTCATCAACTTACATCTTTTTTCCATGATCGATCCGATTTGACGATAAAACCGAATTCGTTTTTTCTCTCGGATTTCTTAACTGATCATGGGCCTCCCTCACGGCGTAAGTCCCAAAAATTATTTTATGTACATAATTATTTCTTTGTACATATCAAATTCTTTTCATATACATACAAATTTTTACCTGTACATAATACAGACGTCTTTTGTAAAGTACAGACAAACTTCGATCGTTTGTTTTCGCTTGTATAAACACTAAATACCATTGGTATTAAAGGGAGCCTTATTCCCGGTGAAACTGCTTTTAAACCAATGGGCCTCCCTTATGGTGTAAGTCGCAACCCTCCTATGTACATCCACATCCTCCTGTACATAAATACTCGTTCGTGTACATATTTACTTCCTTGTACACACATCAAACTTGTAAATAATCAAGTTACGCTCGTTTTAAACGTTCGTTTCACATACACTTGTTTATATTTCCTTCATAAACTCTTGTAAATAAACATCATGCATTTGTTTATATTTCCTTCATAAACTCATGTGAATACATATCACACATACACTTGTTTATATAACTGTCTAGTTATAACATGACAACTAGTCTAACCAATGGGTTCCCCACAGAGTTAGCCTCCTCTTGGGCTTTGTACAAGGTAACTCATTTCATCTGAGTTTAGCCTCCTCTTAGGCTTCATATAAGAAAACTCATTCATCTGAGTTTAGCCTCCGCTTAGGCTTCATATAAGACAACACTCCCCTGTTGAGTCAGCCTCCTCTTGGGCTTCGTTCAAAAGAACTCCTCATTGAGTTTAGCCTTCTCTTGGGCATCATACAAAGAAAGAGACCAGGAAATATCTTAACAGCCTCCTATTGAGCTTCCAATACAAATAATCACCCGCGCTAGGATAGAACCCAAAGAGTATAATTTCCCGGTGAAATTGCCCTTGGTCCTAAGGGGATGGTTTCCCGGTGAAATCCCTCTTAAAGCCAAAGCCAGCCATACCCTATAGCTTCCTCTTGAGCTTCATACAAGGACCCTCGATGACCCTCGGAATGCCTCCTCTTGGGCTTACAATACAAGGACCTATGGGCTTCTTAAAAGCATCCCCTTAATCCAATCAATTTCTCCTCGAGATTTAGACGATTATCATCTCTATGGAAGAAATATCTCATCTATCACATCACATACAATCAAAAACTTTTCAAACTCTTTTCAAACAAAAACATCTCTTAATCGTAAGTGGTAACGCTTGTACACTCAAGAAAAACACCCAATGCTTACAATTAAAAGATTCAATCATCTTTTTCAAACATCTTTCTTAAACATGTAAGTGGTAACACTTGTACACTCGAGCAAAACACCTATAACTTACGACGAAAGATTCAATCAATCAAACTTTTCAAAATGTATGTGATGAAATAGATTAGATACATTTTTCATTAAGATGACATTTGTCTGTGTCTCTTACTAACATCCCGTTGCTTCCACTAGCATAAGTGGGAACTACGATTGCTCTGACTTTCTCAACATCCTTTTGAGAATACGTAGGCACAAGGTCTCATCCTTGCCGAGCAAATTTCTTTCTTCCTCAAACCAAACAAACCATAGATCCCTTTAGATCCGAGCTACAAATGCTCTGATTCCCATTAAGGGATATGTATGCAAAAGATCCCAATGATCTTTGCGAGCACAATAAAAACAAAATCTAGGATCCCACATAATCTATCCTTCTTAAAATCCAAAGGAGAAACTTTCCCAATCATAGAAATAGCAATTAAAACACACAAACATATCAAACGTATTCATATATAAAGCTATAGATAACTATATATATTTAGGGTGCTCCATCTATTCCCTTTATATAACAAACCCCCTTATCCGGAATCTCCCCAATGCGTTGCGTCTAGTTCGTGCTAGTCGTTACGCATATCATATCAATTGAGGGTATTAACAGCTTTCCCCTTTTTCATAATCATAATTTCTTGTGTTGAAAATAATAAAGCTTGATGCTCGCGGCATCTTTATAAACAAATCAAAAGAGTAAATCGTTTCAAGCCAGAGGATCCGAATTCCGATTCGATTCCCTAGCGCGTCACTTTTTAACGCGAACAGTTACAAGGTTCACAAGTTTCCCAAATCAAACTTTACAAAAAGTCTTAAGGTTCTTCTTCCAAGTATCTTGGATCTTTTTCAAGTTGCAAGCCAGTCAACTTTGTGGTCACCTTGATTTTCCTCTTGCTCCTTCAAGCTCACCATTGGCACCCCTCATTACATGAAAAAAAAATGGTTAGAAAACATTCAAAGACATGAACAAGCATTTCAAAAAGTTTCTATTCAAACTCATCATTAGGGTTTGTGTTAAGGAATTAGGTTTACAGGTTTTCATTGTGTTCAAGTAGCACAAAAGCCTCATGAAATCAGAATTCCAATATTCAATCATAGGTCTAACTTCACATGTTGCAAATCACAATAGCTCTTTTGTTGTTGGTTCACAAAGGGTGCAAAAAGCAACAATGTGAACTCAATAATATCATCACAGTTCAGCAGGTACAACACAACAACAAGTATAGAAATTAGATTTCCAGCCCAAATAGATTTCAGACATATCAGAATGACAAAAGCCCAACAGAATTTCAAGCACAGGCCTGTTCCCAACAAGTTTCTAAGTCCAGCAACATGGAAACCCTAATTCTGACAATATATAAAGAATGAATGCACAGATTCAAGAGGCATCAACACAGTTCACGAGCAAACCCTAGCAGCCACATTGTTCAGAAAAACGAAAAACCCTAGTAGTAGTCATAAAACAGTGAACCAAAACCCTAAACGTCCAAGAAAGATTGCTCAAACCAAAAACGTTGTTTTCTCGTTATCATTTTCACATAGCCAAAACCCATCAGAAAAATAAGAATCATCATTGTTCCAAAAAAACACAAACAAAACGGCAGCAATCAACCGAAACCCTAATTATTCATCATCTTCCTAAACACTAACCTTTCAGAGAGAAAGAAAAAGAGGAAAAGAAATTCTATATAGAATAATCTCACCCGAAACAGGCTTAAGATTGGTATCTCCGCTGGAAAATCATCCGGTATCGCCTCAGTTAGGTTGATTCAACGTCACAGAAGCCAAAATCTTCATCATCTCGCCCAGAATCCCCATCGGAACCCTAGGGTTTCCGGTCATCCTTTCCAGATCTCACACAAACCAATTAATTTCTGCAAAATCAAAGAACAAATCATTATTTTGAAGACCGGAATGAGCAGGAAAACATAAGAAACAAGAAAATCGGAGCATATTGCCTTTGTCCACCGCCGTCTACCGCCGCTAAGGGCGATTTCCGACGAGAAAACCAGAACCATGGAACATGCAAGCAACGATCGAGATAGAGAGAGAGAGGGCGGCGATTCAATAACGACAACAGCGAGAGAAAGGGAAAACTTTGTTTTCCGATGGTGAGTGAGGACGAAAGAGAAAGGATAAGAGTATCAGATTCTAGGAGAATCCGAGAGAACACAAAGAGTGTTCAACTTTTTTTTTGTTTTGTAAATTATTTATTTAAAGTTAGGATTAACACATGTGTTACAATATAATTAGGTACACTTGTCACCGTCTGTTTGATTTATTCTCAATCTGGTGTAGGTACCTCCATGATAGTAGTTTTGCTCTCTTCCTTATAACTGTTAGATCTTCACAAGTCCAGATCCAATGTCCCAGAATGATGGCCCACGCCATGCTTCCATGGAATCTCTCATACATGATCCATCGAATGTTATTGGGCTTGGGCTCTGCTTGCTTTTCACACCCCCAGATCTGGCTGCAATCACTGGCCCATTCTAAACTCACTCTTTTAATTATTTAATTATGCAAGTATTTTTTAACTTGATGTATTAAATAATAATTAGTTTCATGATAGTTTTTATTTGATAATTTATCGGTTAAACTATTAGTTAATTTTTTATCAAATAAAAAAATCTATTCTAATTAATTATTTAAATTTCTGATTGTATTGTGTGATAATCGCTTATTTATCTGCTTTTATACGCTTGTACGGTTTATTCACTATTGTACGCTCCACACGCCAATTAATATAAAAACAACTCCGATTTCTTTTGATTGGCTCATAAGCCAATTTCCTAAAGGGTCTCATAGTTGGGGATGGGAATGGTCATCCTCACAAGGTTAATTAAAGCCCTTGTTGCTTTAATTAACCATAACCCGAATAAATTTTGGTTCATATACCAATTGTCCATGCACAAGGGTCTCATAGTTGGGAATGAGAGCACCTATCCTCACGAGGTTAATTAAGTCCATATACTTAGTTAATCATAACCGGATTCAATTTCTCTCGGTCCATCACCAAACCCCCTAAAAAAAGCTTTCATAATTAAAGTTCTAAACCTCGACCCAAAGTCGAGTTTCTTTTCAAAACATTTTCATAAATAAATACTCCATTTCTCTCTCTTCCAAACGTATGGTAGTCAGTCCTGTTTCGACCCTCGACTGTACGTTTGGTTTCTTTAATTGAATCTAACTAAAGTGAACCTTATTTCACCTCACTTTTTCTTAACAAACTTTTTTGGGTAGAAAAAGATGAAGGATGTTTCTGTCCACTCATCCGAGCACTTGGGGCGTTAGCCATTGAACGCTTATGGCCCGATGCTTGTCTCCCACATAAAAATAACTCAACTCACTTAACTCTTTTTTTGCTCATATGCGATCAGCAAAACTCTTTTCTTACAAAGAGTGTGCGATAGCCATTTCAAATACGAACAAAGACTTTGCTTTTCAGACAAACTAAACAAGTCAAAGTTCAAGAATTTGAAATGTCTAAATGCACGATTTTTCATATAAAATCAATGCAACCAACTTAAAACCTTTTTAAGAGGAACTGCAGAGTTTTTACTTTCCCATTGCACGAGGGAATACGTAGGCACAAGGTTTTGAAACCGCGGAAAACTCAAAATAATAATAAACAAACCCCGCTTCTTTTATTTCTCGATTATAACTTAGAAATT
Source organism: Vicia sativa (assembly GCA_021764765.1). Taxonomy (NCBI): domain Eukaryota; kingdom Viridiplantae; phylum Streptophyta; class Magnoliopsida; order Fabales; family Fabaceae; genus Vicia; species Vicia sativa. The sequence goes on from CM038795.1 coordinate 257,707,366, forward strand.
AGCGAATACACACACACTTAAAACTAGACGGGTCCCATCGAGTACGATGAATGTAAGGGGTACTAATACCTTCCTCTTACATAACCGACTCCCGAATTCACATCTTTTGGTCATGTAGACCGCCTTATCCGCATCCGTGGGGTTTTATCTATAATTCCCCGTTCTTTTTAGAACAAATAAAATTAGGTGGCGACTTCATCATTTTTAAAACCACCGATGAAAAAACCAGTCATCACAGCTTGCGACTTCACTGGGGATGACTTTTAAAATTCTTTTTGACTAAGCGAGTCAACCCTAGTTTAGCTCTTCGTATGTGTGTTTATTTTCGCTTTCTTCTTATCACTCTATTTTATGTTTATAATTTAGTCATTTATTTCCTATTGCTCTAATTATTACCTTGTTAATATATTATCTTGTATGGGAATGATGGATGGGACTATAGGAAAAGCCCACTACCAAGGCTATAGAACACATAAATTAGAGTGGTTGCGTAGTATTGATTTGCTAGACGGAAATGTCTTGTAAGTTGGTGCGAAGATCACACCTAGTGGAGGTTCTTTCGATGACATTTTTTCCAATTGCAAGTTGTTTTTGCATTGGCATTAATGTTGTTAGAAGGGATTATTTCCCTAGTTTAACCTTTAAGGAAACCTAACCTTTGGGCCTTAAAATACTCAAATAAGACGCTCTTGGATATATCGTCTAATCACAAATATATATATGGTGAAAATGATATAGCCACGTTGGGATCAATGATTTTGAGTGTCCCGTGTAGATCCTTGTGTCGAGGGTTACGTTTGTTAGATCGTTAGACCTGCTTTGTCTAGTCGGATAATACATAATCCTCCCTCAAACCAAATTCTCTCAAAAAAAAATTGTAGTCTTGCAAGTATCAATTGCGATGGACTTCAATATTAGAATTTGTGTTTGTTGTATCAAAAATCCTAAGAGCCATCCTGGGGGGAATTCTTGGGTAGACGTCGAAACCATGTCCGATCTTCCTTTTAAACCCTTGTCTATTTAACTTTACATGTGATTTTTCGCATAACATCCATATGATTGCATCACATTGTATTCTTACATGCATTACCATTACATTGCATTTGCATTCTTTCATGCGTTATCATTCATATCTTCTTCATCAGAAAAACTCATTTCATCTCTTCTGTCCAGAATATCAAATTGATTACTTGACACCCGTTCAGAACTCAGAGGATGTCTCAAAGGGCTATAGACGAGCTTCAACGTGGTCAGGAATTGTAAAAGGCAGAAGTTAATCATTTGAAAAGTCAGATGAGTCTGGTCATGGATCTCTTGCAAGTTGTGTTGAAGAGAGAATGCGACAGTTCACCAATTTCCACAAACTTGATTATTTCTCTACCGTCTGGTGCCTCCATGGGTCAAGGACATCCACATGTAGCGAACTCTCCAGTTCAAAATTCTCCTATTAGGCATCATCCTAGGCCTTCACCTTCGAAGATTCCTCGACAACAGTCATTACTTACTCCTCCACCGAAGAAGAGAGGTCCAAATCGGCACGGTAACCCGCATTATCGCTGATATGCTCAACAGGATATTCAGTCAATTCCAGTATCATATTCTCAACTATTGCCATACCTAATTCAGAGTGGTGTTGTGATACCAAGGGAGTTGAAGCCAGTGCTAGGGATTGCCAAAGCTTGGTTTGATGAGAGTGCAAGATGTGATTTTCATGCTAACTCTGCAGGGCATGAAACTGAGAATTCTTTCGCCTTCAAATGCAAAGTTCCAGAACTAATTGATGACAAAATTCTGTCTTTCAAACAGAATGGCTCGAGCTTAGACATTTTGCTTGCAAATTCTGATGATAATAATTTTGAGGAACTTCCAAAACTCATTGGCACAATTTCTTACCAAGAGGGAGTCGAGACATTGCAGAATAATGTCGGCAATGAAGTAGATCAAATGTTCACTTCAGAAAAGTTGGTATCCTTGAACAAAGATATCTCAAGTTCTAGCAAAGGTAAGTCAGTCGTAGCACTGAGTGACTCATTTTCCTCCATTACCATCTTTCAAGCCTTTTCATCAGCAACCTTTGTCTGATCTTCCTCAACTTCATAGTCGGAACTCTCAAAATCAAATTGTACCTTGGAGTAATCCAGAAAGAAGGGAGGCTCCTCTTGATCCAATTCCAGTGACCTATGGTCAACTTCTGCCATATCTGGTTCAAAGTTCATTGGTGGTTCCTAAATTTCTTAACCCACCAAAGTTATTCCCGCTTGGTTATGATCATAACGTGCGATGTGGATACCATGATGGAACAGTAGGCCACTCAACAGAGGACTGCAATGCCTACAAATCCAAGGTTCAACAATTGATTGACCAGAAGTACTTGAATCTTCAAGGAGGGATTTTTTGTGTGAATGGCAACCCCATACTCAAGTGAGCACCAAGACTATTGAAAGTCATCTGAAAATCAACGAGTCAAGACGAAGCTTAAGACTCCTCAACAATGAAAGTCTTTTATTTCTTTACTGCATTTTCATGTTTATCTTGTTTAACTATTTAAACTTTGTTTGCATGTAGAAACTTGTTTGTTTTTATCTTAATGCAATGAGTATGTTTTTCTTGAAGCAATCCATTCGTTTTCACTCTTTATTTGATTTACGAGCATTTTGATACCAATGTTACCAATCCTTTCGCTTAGGCAAAGATTGGAGGGAGGATGACAATAATTGAAAAAACGCTAGGTCTCTGAATGTATGCTCTTGAGTAGAACCCTACTAACGATGTACATGCCTTGTTTCAAATTCCCAAACACCGGAGTTATAAGGGAGATAGACCCTCGTTAACCCCTTTGAGCCTTGAAGTAGGAGTTTCTTTTCTGTTCAGAAAAAACCCCCATCATTTTTAACTTGTGGGCGGGTAGTGTTCATCCAATTTGATCGAGTGTTCAAAACTCATCAAAAGTGTGCGTCTAAGGATACAACAATGCACTATGCCAAATAAGGGCATAGACAACGCTTTTTTAGGGCTTTAACAGCGCTTAAAAGCGCTGCTAAAGGTATAGACAGCACTTATGTAATTTCAAAAGCTTTATAGGTACCCTTTTTCATTTTAAAAGGTACCCCTTAGCACACTTTAGACAGCTTTTAATGTTGAACTTTAGACAACGCTTTTAAAAGCGTCTATTCCCTCTAGCGCGCTTTTCCTTTTTTTAATATATTTTTTCAATCACTTTAGACGCTTTAAAAAGTGTTGTCTATTCCCCTTAGCGCTTTTCCTTATTGTTTTTTAATATATATTTTTCAATCACTTTAGACAACTCATTAAAAGCGTCTATTCCCCTTTAGCAGCTTTTCCTCTTTTTTTTAATAGAATTTTTTTCATTTAATATAATATCTCACCATTTTGCAATGAATTTATAGCTTCAACATAACATTTTAAACTGCAATATGCATCAATATACAACAATGAAACAATATTATAACAACATCAATATATGTCAATATACATCTCAATCCTTTTTGCACAATATACACAACAACAACATTAATTTATACATCTCAATCCTTTTTGCACAATTCCACGCATCAGTAAATGCGGTTTCAATCCATCTGCGTCAACCCGACCCACATAACAACAACCCAAGCAAGGACATTTCATTCTATTCGGTCTTCAAATGTTCAACAAAAACGAACGAACTCTAATACCCCATTCTCGTACTCTTTTGACAATCGATCGGCACACATCCATTTTTTATCCATGGTTTTAACTATTACGTATGTTAAACAAAAACACTAATTAGGAAAATCAATTATGAACTAATAAAATCAAAGTGTTACTTGACTATGAAATTCAAATTCAAATTCAAATTACAAAGCATAAAGCAATTTTGCTTTATGCTAAAAGCAAAATGTTCACTTTTGGTTAGTTAGTTAATTACTGCTTTATTAACCATACAAATAGGCCTCTCTTTGTATGTAATCCAATTTCATTCTAATAGTACTTATTCCCACTCTAGTGTTAGTGTTGCACTTGGAGTTGGACTAGGATTAGCCAATTCTAGACAAACAGTTTCAAAATGGGGACCTAATTACTCTTTAAAGGAAAACTTAATATTCTAGTAAGAGTTTATCATTCAAATCAGATTTTAAAAATAATGAATAATTCATTCTTTAACTATTTATATTGATTAAAATATTTGATGAGTAAATTTCTCAAATTGTTATGTAAATAATGCTACTGATATTTACTCATTTGTCCCAAATTTGTCAAACCCCTTTGATTCTACCACTGCTATCATTGTACATAACAATCCTAACATGTTTCTCTTTGCACATAATTAACATTTTGTAACTAAGTTTTACATTTACATAAATTGATTAGTAAGTTCGAGACATAAATTAACTAAGTTCTCATATTTGATTTTTCCATTGATTCTTCATCCACACACGATAAGCAAACTCCTATATGCATTAAACCTCAACTGGAACCATCAGTTCAAGTTGTCTAACTTCTTGTTTTTGCTCAATTTTGTGTGTGCATATAAAACCGCTTTAAGTTCTTTCGTGTTATGTTTTTATCCCGTCAAAACCTAAATAGCGAGTTATTACCTCTGCTTAGAACAAACAAAATCATGGAGACCACCTAAGTTATTACCTACTGTTTAGAACAAACAAAATCATCAATTTTATCATCTAATAGAACAAACAACAATGTTATTACCTACTGAAGCAAAACTCACAGAATCCTACTGAACAAACAACAATTATTTAACTAACCAAAGGCAGCGCTTTCAAAAAGCGCTACTAAAGGTATTACCTTTAGCAGCGCTTTAGGCTTACCCCCCCTTTAGCAGCGCTTTTAGAGTTACACAAAGGCAACGTTAAGAAGCGCTAAAGGTATTACCTTTAGCGCTCTTTTACCCCTTTAGCGCTTTTAGAGTTACACCTTTAGCAGCGCTTTTAGAAAGAGTTGTCTAAAGCATACCCTTTAGCAGCGCTTTTATTAATTTTTTAATTTTAAATTTTTCTAAAACCCTATAGCAGCGCTTAGGGAAAAAAGCGCTGCCTTTGATAAGGCATATAGCAGCGCTTTTAATAAGCGTTGTCTAAAGTATTTAATTTTTTTTTGGATACCTATAGCAGCGCTTTGGCATAAGCGCTGTCTATGTAGTGCTGCCAAAACTCATTTTTGGCGTAGTGATGGTTATCCCCCAAAAGGTTGAGGAAGGTCAGAACCGCAATAGTCAACCTTCATGTATCAATAGTGTGCATCAAAGGAGAATGATACCACATGGTTATCTCTCGCACATCAGATGGTCAACAGATGACGATACAATAATAGTTATCCCTCATCTACCCAATGACTCAGACGGTCACTATCACTTCTAACAAATCGAAAACGGTGTAAAGATCCATGACTTGTTCAAAAAAAAAGAATGAATATGAAAGAGACAAAAAGCCCGCTAAGACGAAGCTTAGGAATAAGTCTCTTAGGCAAAAGTCAAGCAAAAGAAAGTCCCAAAAAGTATTATCGAAGAAAATTCTCAACAAAGAACAAGTTGTGTGGTCAAATACCAAAAGCAAAAAGTGAGTGACTATCGTGTCCAAGAAACCTCATATTGGTTCCTCAACCATGATAACGCCTCTCGAGAGATGAGTGCTCGTATCAGGGTAGTTGAACTTAGAACTGAAGAACATCATAAATTGATTAGTAAGTTCGGCAATGACATAAATTAACTAAGTTCTCACATTTCAGATTTTTCCATTGATTCTTCATCCACACACGATAAGCAAACTCCTGTATGCATTAAACCTCAACTAGAACCATCAGTTCAAGTTGTCTAACTTCTTGTTTTTGCTCAATTTTGTGTGTGCATATAAAACCGTTTTAAGTTCTTTCAGTGTTATGTTTTTTATCCTGTCAAAACCTAAATAGCACTGAGTTATTACCTACTGTTTAAAACAAACAAAATCATGGAGACCAGCCTAAGTTATTACCTACTGTTTAGAACAAACAAAATCATCAATTTTATCATCTAATAGAACAAACAACAATGTTATTACCTCAAGCAAAACTCACGAATCCCGAACAAACAACAATTATTTAACTAACCAAAGACAGCGCTTTCAAAAAGCTGCTAAAGGTATTACCTTTAGCAGCGCTTTAGGCTTACCCCCCCTTTAGCAGTGCTTTTAGAGTTACACAAAGGCAACGCTTTAGGCTTACCCCCCCTTTAGCAGCGCTTTTAGAGTTACACCTTTAGCAGCGCTTTTATTAATTTTTAATTTTAATTTTCTAAAACCCTATAGCGGTAGGAAAAAAGCGCCTTTGATAAGGCCTATAGCAGTGCATTTAATAAGCGTTGTCTAAAGTATTTAATTTTTTTTTTAGATACCTATAGCAGCGCTTTGGCATAAGCGCTGTCTATGTAGTGCTGCCAAAACTCATTTTTGGCGTAGTGATGGTTATCCCCCAAAAGGTTGAGGAAGGTCAGAACCGCAATAGTCAACCTTCATGTATCAATAGTGTGCATCAAAGGAGAATGATACCACATGGTTATCTCTCGCACATCAGATGGTCAACAGATGACGAGACAATAATAGTTATCCCTCATCTACCCAATAACTCAGACGGTCACTATCACTTCTAACAAATCGAAGACGGTGTAAAGATCCACGACTTGTTCAAAAAAAAAGAATGAATATGAAAGAGACAAAAAGCCCGCTAAGACGAAGCTTAGGAATAAGTCTCTTAGGCAAAAGTCAAGCAAAAGAAAGTCCCAAAAAGGATTATCGAAGAAAATTCTCAACAAAGAACAAGTTGTGTGGTCAAATACCAAAAGCAAAAAGTGAGTGACTATCGTGTCCAAGAAACCTCATATTGGTTCCTCAACCATGATAACGCCTCTCGAGAGATGAGTGCTCGTATCAGGGTAGTTGAACTTAGAACTGAAGAACACCATGGAGAATGGGCGGGCACCAAATATTTTGAGCCTAAAACTCCTTTTTTCTAAAAAAAAACGTGAACCAAGCCACGTTACAACCCTCAAAAGTCCTAATTGAAGCATGGGTTAATTCAAAAGCATACGACGAAGAGATTGCGTTTACCTGACTCCTAAAAGTGCGTGCTAAGTATTTGAGTTGGTATCATATGCTTGTCTTATCTTTCATAAAAAAAAGTTTTCAATGTTGCGCTCTAAAAGTTTTTCACTCACAAAAAAGTCGTAATGTTTTTCATACAGAACTTCAAGACGCATAAATGTTGCATTATAATTGTCATAATAAATATTCTTCTACATGTAAAACAATTATTTGGCATTAAAGAATTTCTCATAATGAACATCAATGAAGAGTTTAACTTTGTCCAAAGAAGAGAAACTTGATTATTCTGTTGAGTTAGCAGTTATTTGTAACAAGGGGCAGGACGTTTAAGGACTCTGTTGAGCATATCATACGTTTTTTTCTCGAGATTCTGGTAACTTGGGGGCAATCAAGTCGAAATTCAGTTTCTCAAATTTTAGCCTATTTGGGGCAGATCCTTAAATAGCAATCAGCAGATGATTTGGTCCTTCTCAAAGAGCGGTTAGTGTGACACCCCAAATAATTCAATTATTAAATAATTAGAATTTTTAATTATTAATTTAATTAAAAGTTTAATTATTAATATTTTTGGATTATTGGATTTAATTAATTAATTAAATAAATGGATGTGTTGGGGGTGTGAAGTGGAATTGGAAGGTGTGTAGAGTAAAAGGCTTTAATTATTCTAATTAATTTATTTCTATTATTTGGAATAATAAAAAGGAATAAATAAAGGAATAAAGAGAATAGAATTAGAGTTTTCATTCTACGTGCTTTTGAGAAGAGAAGAGGAAGAGGAAAAGCCAAGGCGTCGGAAATTCGAAGAATCATCGCGAGGTAAGGGGTGATTTAGTCTGATTAATATGCCTTATAGGTTTTGATAATCAATAGGATGATTTGATACGTTAGGAATCTCGAATTAGGAATTCTAGGTTATGCCCTAATGCTATGATCCGACGTAATATCCTCAATTGGAATTAATAAGCATGGTTAATAGGTGTAGGTGGATTGTAGATTAATTAGAAAGTGTAGTTATGTTGTTAATTGGAGGAGAAAACACTTAATAATTATTGTTTCTGATGTATTATGGCTGTTGGTGATGAATGGATCAATTGGGATTCCAAACAGTGAGAATAAAAACTGGTTTTTAGTGAAAAAATGCAGCATGCATCGGCACATGCTGTTATGCATCGATGCAAGTAGTCAAATGTATGAAAAAAAAAAGTTGGAATATGGCTTGCATCGATACAAAACCCCATGCATCAATTCATGTGGTGAAAATTGGAGTTATGCATCGACACATACGTGTTATGCATCGATGCATACTGAAGGAAAATGGTTATGCATCAATACATGTGGTTTATGCATCAACACAAGTGCTTATGCATCAATACATGTGGTCTATGCATCAATACAAGTGTTTATGCATCAATATATGTGGTATATGCATCAATACAAGTGTTTATGCATCAATACATGTGGTCTATGCATCAATACAAGTGGTTATGCATCAATACAAATGGTTATGCATCAATAAAAGTGGGTTATGTATCAATGCAAAACAGGTATGCATCGATGCATACTGAAGGAAAATAGAAAAGAATTAATTTTGAAAACGTGTGCATCGACGCATACGATGCTTGTGTCGACGCAAGCTATTTATGCATTGATGCATGAGCTTATGCATCGATGCATACTGTACAGAAACATAACATAACTTTTGAAAAACGGTTTCGGTCATATCTTTGCGACCGTAACTCCGATTTAGGCATAGTTGGTATCGTTGGAAAGCTTAGAGCACGTACTATTTATTAAAGTCATGTTTAAGACCCAGTAACTGAATTTTGAGGGATTTATATGGCTTTCCGTAGGAAGCATTCGTTGTTATTCGTGATTGTTCGTCGTTGACGTGGTGTATACTTGATAAGTTTAATTCCACGTGTTGTTATTAACGTTATATATTCATGATTATGTTGTTATCATGTGTCGTTGATGGTGTTGATTATGTATGGAATTATGTGGTGTTCATATTCCGTTAATTGAATGTGGCATGCTTTTGATGTGCATGCATATGCATTCTGGTGGAGTTAATTCCCATTGTGTGGAATTTGGCTCGTATTGCCAATAACCGTGCATAGGTGATGATGAGTGGTGAGGCTGGATTCGTGTCCGGGTGATTATGGACGAATCGATGTTGGTGACTTAGTTCACGATTTGGTACCACATGCATTGAGTCTGCATTGCATATGGAATTATAACATGTTAGGATGACTTCCAGTGTTATAATTTCATTGATTGTTGTTATGTGCAGATTGATCTGTGTGATTTGTATTTGTGAGCTGGAATCTGAATATACTAATGAGGGTGGAATAATGTATTGATTCTTTTATTGCTTTAAAGAAACGTATAATTCATTTTAATTGTTGATGAAATCTCACCCTTACTTTGATGATTTCAGATTAAAGTTAGCATCTCAGGAATTGGTGAGGATGGCTTATGGAGCTGTGCTAGTTAGTTACCGCGTGTCAGTGTCATGCTCTGATTAAGTTGTAACCCTGGGGAACGTTTGGCTGAGAATTTGTTTCGTATTTCATTTGTTCTTTGGATTATTTTGGGAATAATTATGATTTGAAGTTATTCTGGTTTTGTGTTATTTTCCACTGTGTAGAACATAATTATTGGTTTTGAATTATTTAATAAAGTTCTTCAGTAAAAGCATGACATGTTGAATGAGATTTTCTGTTTTTAAATAATTGTGACGCCCTTTCGTCTATGTTAACTCTGATTTAATAATTAAATTCGCGGGGTATTTTAGAAGGGGTGTTAAAATAGTGGTATCAGAGCATAGTCTGTCGTTGTGACCAGTGTCTTAATGTCATTATCCCTTTGTATGCGACAAGTGTGTACAAAACGTTCGGTACTTGTTGCTTTTCTGATTGCTTATTGCAGGAGTAGTGTGAAACTAAGTGGGGGAGAAGGGATGCTTCCCGGATATGTTCCGATTGTAAGTCATTGGTATGAGGTACTGCTTGAGAAGACAGTGCAAGAGTGGTTAGAGCTGTTGGAATCGTTTGGACTGTGACTCATAGTTGGAAGTGCAAAAAGGCGAGTACGATTCTGAGAACAGAAAGTGTTGGCAATGATGGTTTATACTCCAGTATGATTATTGGATGTCTATAGACAAATTGAGGACTTGAACACCCTTAATCTCTTGTTGATAGTAGACGGAATCGTATTGGATGGTATACAATTGTCTTGCTATCTAAATGAGACATAAAGTGATGAATATGAATGAAGTTTGGTAGAAGCTTGTGAACCATTGTTTACAGTGATTTCTAGTAAACAACCGCTAGTCTTCCAATTATTAGTTATTATTGGTTACTTGCAGGATCGACTAGATTGATCCTAGGACACATGTGCCATAACTCATTTCTATGTTCATACCCATTATTTTTGATAAATTTATATTGTGTATTGATGTGGAATGTAAAATTCTTCTTAAGAGATCTCTCGAAGATTGTCTATAGAAATATACTGACTGAATGTATAAAGGAAAGGCTTCGAATCAAACTTAAGATTTAAAACGTGAATATAAAGATAAAGAGTTTCTAAGAATATAAAAGTTTCTGCAAATATAAAGTGTTTGAATGACATAACAAAGTAAAAAATGGAGTTTTTAAAGAGATAAATGTGTTTGAAGGCAAGTAAAACAAGATCATAAAAGGAAATCGAAAGATTCTAAGAACAAAAGTACTGTAAAAGTGAAAGGAATATAAAAAGACTTAGATTTAAATTATAAAGAATCATGATGTTCAGTACGTACATTTTGTCTTCTAACTCGTTTCCCTTAAGTCACGGTAATTTGAGTGTTTGCGATTTTTTAGTACACGAATGAACACACTAATTCTAACATAAAAACACCTATTTATAGTATTTTCGACCCTAACGGTCTTACTCTAAAATCATGCCACGTTCGAAGCATGCAGGCTTCTTACGTTTACTACCCTCCACGCGTCTTCTAAGAATGGCGCTCTTATTTGAAATTCGAATCCTATGCCAGTGAAATACTCCTTGTCTTTTCGATTCGAATTTGTAAATAACATGTTTGGACCGCTCCAATTCTTATATATTGCATAAAAGAACTCTTTACATCTAACCACTAAAAGATGCCAAATCGAAGTCCATCACTTATTACTAAAAATCGAAGAGTCCATTAGAACAATGGTTCTATATTTTCAACCAATATTCATCATTGATACCAACCTGTTTATTCGAAGTATCCCTTTGATATTCAAATAACTTCTTTATTCGAAATTGCCAGTTAACAAATTGCCCCTCAAGAACATGTATTTCAATAGATATAAAGAAATACTTGTTTTTGAATTACTCATGCCATTTCGAAAACATCAAAACTCATGATGACCACACTGCACACGATGTCGTAAAAGGTGTCCAACTTTCTGCAAAATGTCCAATCACCATACCTAGATGTGCAATCATAGCAGTTAGATCTAATAACTAGCAACAAAACGTCACTTCCCTATGAAGTTTAAAAATCCACCTTTTCCCTTTCCAATGAGGAAGTAACACGTATTCCACCTTTTTCCAAAGGTCAAAAACTAAACCGTTGAGGAATGCTATAAAAGCACTTCATCTTCTTCATTCCAAACTTTTCCAAAACTCTCTCAACCTTCAAACAAACTAGATTTCTCATTTTCAGAAAAACCTTTAATCTCCACAATGTCTTCCCCTTTAGCGCCATCTCTTTCATCCAAGAAATCTGGAAAATCCAAACAAGTTCCTTCTTCTAGTCTCAGACCAGCAAGCAAGATCATCAATCTTGATAATCAGGAGTTCATCACAACTCCCAAACTTACTCAAGAACAGAAGGCCATCTATGCTTCCCAGGTAATCATTCCCACTACTGTTCTTGATAAAACCCTAGGGGTTATGGGTCCCTTAATTTCTACAGAACGTCTGGAAAAGACAAAGGGATTTTTCTTCTAGCAAAAATCAATCTGAAGATTCGAGTCAAACGAAAGATAATGCCCCTCTTACTTCTATTGACCAACTTCTTCAACAAGTTAACAAAACTATTCTTGGGGCTGATATTTTTACTATTCTGAAAGAAGACACTGCAGCCTATTATTCGATGAAGAAGTTTCTTTCTCAAATAGATCTCAGCATCTGTCCATCTGAAGTAAGTGAAACTATATATGATCTGCAAATCTTGCTTAATGAGGTCAGCAGTGAATATATTAGGGCAAATGATATTGATGCTAAGACTCGAACCAAACAAGAGGCTTTATCTAAAGCCTATGACCAAACTTCGAAACTTTCTGAAGAAGCAGAAACATTGGAGCATGCTAAAATACAGGCTAAAGACAAGCATGATGTTTTGGCTCGATCAATCTTGTTCTGGGAGTCCTAGATTGAAGAACTCAAAAAGAAGATCGAGGGTGCTCGAAGTGAGCAGGCAACTTTGAAGCCCGTTGATGACAAAGAGCTTGAAACTCTTGTCACACAAAGTCTTCAGCAGATAGAGGTAGCTGAAGGGATAAGCGAGGAAATCAAGGGGCTCGAAAGCGTCAGAAATGCTACCCAATGCAAAATCAACTTATGTAAGAGCAAGTTTGCTAAGTTGAGGCAAAACGCTCCTTTCTGATTTTTCGAATGCATTTCTTTAATGGTTTTTATTGCTAAAGATATTTACTATGTACTTTTTGCAACTTGAACACAGCCATTTTGGAAATTATGTAATACCATTTTAGCTTTTATTATTTGTTTTACCTCTATTATTCTATAGTAATTCGAACCTCTTGCAAGCATGGTTTGTACCTCTTTAAGTATTTCCCATTTACCTTTAAGATTCTTCTATCTTCTGTTAATTCCTCTATTTCATAAGCATTATTTGAAAAAGTTTTCAAAATGCGAAAGGGTCCCTCCCAATGGGGTGACCATTTACCTACAGATTTATTCTTTTTATCCATAGGTAATATAACTTTCCATACCAGATCATTAGTTGAGAACAACTTACTTTTAACCCTTTTGTTGTATGCTCTGGCTACTCTTTCTTTCTGTCTTCTCATAACTTCTAAAGCATGTAGCCTAGCTTCATCTATATCTACTAATTCATTCATCATCATTTCCCAATATTGGTCAGCCGGTATCTCATTTTGTCTTTGGATTCTAACTGACTGTAAATGTATTTCGACTGGCAGTACTGCATCGTGCCCGAATGTAAGTCGAAACGGAGTAGTATTCGTTGCTTCTTTAGGAGATGTTCGACATGCCCATAAAGCTTGGTCCAAAGTTTTGTGCCAATTCTTTGGCTTTCACCCCACGTGTTTCTTTATCAACCCTATTATAACTTTATTGGCTGTTTCCACTTGACCATTTGCTTGAGCATAATAAGGCCTTGATGTGAGTAACTTAAATCCCATTTCTTGTGCAAACTCTTGCATTTTTCGCCCTGTGAAAACTGAACCTTGATCTGTTGTGATACTTTCTGGTATTCCGAACCTGTAAATTATTTGCTTCTGGATAAATTCCATAGTAGCCTCTTGATCAACATTCACTAGAGGAATTGCTACGACCCATTTTGTAAAATAATCTATACCCACAAGGATATATTTTTGTCCTTTGGATGATGTTGGTCGTATTTCACCAATTAGATCTAATGCCCATCCTCTAAAAGGCCAAGGCTTAACAATTGAATGTAACTCACTTGCAGGAGCATGTTGAATGCCTGCATGAATTTGGCATTCCTCGCATCTTTTAGCAAATTCTATGCAGTCTTTAAGCATAGTGGGCCAATACATGCCATATCGAAATAGCAACCATTTCATTTTGTGACCTGCTTGATGTGCCCCACATGCCCCACTGTGCACACTGGACAATGCTAAATATGCTTCGTTATCTCCTAAACACAGTAAGATTCCTTCTGGGGTTTTCTTGAAAAGTTCATTTCCTATTAGCACATAAGACAATGCTCTGTACTTGATCTTTTTCTCCGTGTTTATTGAAGGTTCTTTCACGTAATTTATTATGGGACTTCGCCAATCTACATCTACCAAAGTATCTATACTTAGCACTTCGAATTCTTTCTGATTTGCACAACTAAGTTTCGAATTTTCCAGGTCTAATGGTGATAATTTGGTAGCCATTATTCTACCTCTTGTTTCTATGAGGTATTGGAGTTTTTCTTTGGATGTCTTATACCCTGAGGCTATCTGAGCCAAGTCATTTGCTTCCTGATTTTCAATTATGGGAATATATTTTATATCTACATATTCAAACTTCTTGAGTATCTATTAGCAATGACAAAGTACATTATTAGATTTTCTTTGATACACTTGTATTCTTTGGTTATTTGTTTGATGACCAGCTCTGAGTCTTCTCTAATTTCGACTCTGGTTGCCCCCAATTCCAACAAAGCTTCAAGTCCAGCAATTAATGCTTCATACTCAGCTTCGTTGTTCGAATAGGGAGGGCCTTCTAACTTGTACTTGAATTTTGTTGGAATTCCTTCAGGCGAAATTATAAGCACCCCAACTCCACTTCCATTTTTATGCGTGGATCCATCAAAGGATAACCTCTATGGTTGGATCTCAACAAAGTATAGCGCGAAGTCCGCACTCACAGAGTGATCCACTATGAAATATGAAACTATTTCGACGCCATCATCGTTTTCTTGGGCCAACATACTACCTATAGTTACATTGGAGGCAGAGATATACAGTCTCATCGGCTTATCTTTAGAAGGAGGTGCAAGTATAGGAGGATGCATCAAATAGGCCTTGATCTTCTCGAACGCCTCCTGATGATGTGCCGTCCATTCGAAATTCCCTTGATTGAGACGGTGGAGTGGAGAAAAAGCCTGAGTTCGCCCACTCAAATTAGATATGAATCTCCTTAAGAAGTTGATTTTACCTAATAGAGATTGCAACTCTTTCTTTGTTGATGGAGGTTTCGTCTCCATAATAGCCTTCGTCTTGTTCAAGTTAATTTTGACCCCCTTCTTGTGGACCACAAAGCCTAGGAAATCCCCAGCCTGCACATAGAAAGCACATTTAAGAGGATTCATTTTTAAGCCATGTTTTCGCATTCTTTCGAATGATTGGCAGAGGTGATTCAAATGATCCTCATCAGAAACAGATTTTACTACTATATCATCTATGTAAATTTGCATAAATGATTCGATGAAATCATGGAAAATAGTGTTCATTGCCCTCTGATATGTTGCCCCAGCATTTTTTAGTCCAAAGGGCATAACTACCCATTCATAAGTGCCTAAGGCACCTGGACATCTAAACGCAGTTTTGGGAACATCATCTTCAGCAATGAAAATTTGGTTATACCCAGAGTATTCATCTAACATACTCAAGTATTCGAAACCCGCAGTAGAATCAATCAACATTTCTGCTATAGGCATGGAATATTCATCTTTTGGGGTTGCTGTATTTAAATCCCTAAAATCTATGCAAATTCGTAAGGAACCATTTTTCTTAATAACAGGTACTATGTTAGCAAGCCATTCCACGTACCTTATGGTCCTGATAAACTTGCATCGAAGGAGCCGTTCTACCTCTACCTTTATTTTCGAGAGGATTGTTGGGGAGAATCGTCTAGGCATCTTCTTGATGGGCTTCTTGCCATCCTTGATTGGGAGCCTATGTTCCACCAGTTCCCTCTTTAAACCAGGCATTTCGTCATAGTCCTAGGCGAAGCAATCTCTGTTTTGTTTGAGCATTTCGACCACCTTGCTTTTTAGACGGGGACTGAGTTTCGCACTGATGTACGTAACTCTTTTTTCGACGCCATCCCCAATATCAACTTACTCCAAAGGATCTTGAGCCAGCATTTTAGCACTTGTTGACTCTGGATCCTTTTCGAACCCCAAGGGCTATTGATCATAAATGGCATCTAGCCGTTGATCCACTAGTTCGGAAGTTTGTCCATCACAGGGTAGGGGTGAGTAGTTTCCCTCAGGACTTGCTATTTCTTTTTTTGTTTTTTGTTTTTTATCTATGGCTTCGACAGCCATGTTCTGCATTTCGGCTTCGAGAGCCGTCTTTTGTTTATTCTCAGCCAAATAGGCCGAAATCTTTTTGTAGTAACTTGCTTTAGTCATAATGATCTTCGCTTCCCCAGCCAGTTGGCTGTATCATCTAAGTTTCTCCATCCTCTTCAATCTCCTGCCCGTCCCACATAATTTCTCTATCCCATTGGAATCCATTAGGACTGAGGGTTAAAGAATAGTAAGCGTTTTCATTGGGCTCGAAATATTCTTCAGGCGGGTGACATGGCCCTATGTTGGCCATATTTCGATTGAAGTTTCTTTTGTCCACATTGTTGATCTCTGTCATATAGTAACTTTGGTCTACTTCTATGTTTTCGACAATTCCATCATCTCTCCACAACACCAACCTTTGATGCATCGAAGAAGGCACTACGCCAATTTCATGAATCCATTCCCTGCCAAGCAACGGATTGTAGTCTGCCTTCGCAGCAATTACCATAAACATTGTTGGTCTTGTGAGGGAACCAACTGTTAAGTTAACTTGTATTGCTCCCAAAGTCTTACCAACCTTTCCTTCATAATTCGAAAGCACCATGTTGCGAGGTCTAACATTTGAATCATGCATGCCTATCGTTTTCAACATGAAGCGGGGCATCAAATTAACAGCAGCTCCACCGTCCACCAGAACTTTGTTCACAGCATATTGCTCCACCTTTGCCCTGATGAATAAGGGTTTTAGATGGTTCTTCATTCCCTCATCTGGCTTCTCGAAGAAAGCGTTTTTCTCCTCGACCGCTCCATTGTTCATCACATAATAACACACTGGCCTATGTCTGGCCATTTCGTCTTCATCAGTCTCCTCACCAGTGTAAACTTTTGTATCCTGATTGTACTCACAGGGTAGCACCGAAACCACATTGCAGTTTGCATTAAAGAAGGATTCCCCCTCCGATTCCAAGTCATCAGTCATCAAGTCCTCCTCGTTTGCAACCACCTTCTGTTCCTTATTATTTTCAGCGTCTTTTTTTGGTGAAAAGAGCCTCCTAGACACTAGGGGTTTGCCTCCATTCTAGGACACTGATGCTGGATTATTGGTACTAGATTCTCCTATCTCCATGGGCTTTGAATCCCTCTCAGCTTTTTTGTTTCTCTGGTGTCTACGCCATTGAGAGCGAGACATTGGGTTCTTGCCTTTGTAATTCTCCAATCTTATTTCTTCCCTCCTGTTTGAATTGAATTTCTTCCTGTAAGCCATCGCAGTCCTGCCTCCTTGGTCATAGCTTCGCCACTTTCCTTTTCCCTTATCAGCCTTCAAATGTAGCCATCTGTCAATGGGGATTTCTGCAGGTAGTTTGAAGGAAACTCTCTTTGCTCCCCTGGGATAAGGGCTATCTGGCCTCCTTGGCATGGTTCTGCCAGTATTAACAGGATTCGAAGGCATTCTACCTTGGTGCCCTCAGCCTGATGCAAACGGAATTCTCTCGAACGCTTCAGCCATTTTTATCTATCATATACCTGTGATACCCCAATTTTTGACCTAATATACCACCTCACATTTGCATCACTGCATCACTAACAGTTCAAGAATAGAATAAATCGGGTGTGGCTTCTACAAGTCAAAATCAGGGTTTCATCAATTTTTCATCTGTTCAAGAGGTAATCAATTAGGGTTTGAGTTTCCACTCACCTCAATTGATCTATCTTAATCAATCATCAGCAATTGATCTTCAGATTCCCAACTTTTTCTCATGATCTATCAAGGATCGACCAATTAGGATTTTCATCGAGGATAGGGAATCACTGACTTTCTGATCAATGAATGACTTTTTTGCTTGGAAATTGATCTTTATATCTTCAATGAAACATCTTGACCTAATTTCTTGATTCAAAACATCACAGAAGTTCACATTTTTCATCAGTCAATTTCTGGATGATCTGATGAAATTTCATCTGCACTAAAAAGTCAAACTTTGACTTTTGGTCATTTTTTTCAAGACAAAACTTTTTCAATAATCAAAATACTTCAAATGATCCATCATGATCATAAAAAATCAAGAAATATGGAAAAGTCAACAAAAAGTCAAAATTTCCAACACTTAGAAAATTTTCAAGTGTTAGAAAAAACATGTTTTTTCCTACTTTCATGGCAATTTTTCACATAGTTCCATTGGGATTCAGAAAAAACTCAAAACATGAAAGTTGTAGCCCTTCTTACAGGCTTTCCAAAATGTCCAAGAACTTGCAAAACCATTTTGTCTAGCTATACTTTTGATTTTGAAACATAGAGCTTCAAAAGCCATGGATTTCAAGTTCATACTTCAAAGTTATAAGTCATTTTTGCAAAAATCTCCTTCTAGAAGCCTTGTCACCAAGTTGAGATAGGCTAGAGCTGATAAAAATCAGATTAGAAGTAATTATGATGGAGATAAGATCAAGTAAGATTTTAACCATGGTTAAAAGAATATTCCATTTGCATTTATGGCAAAAATGACTTTCTTGCCCTTTAAGGCAAGTTGCTCAAGTTCAAGCCAATCTTCTCACTTACCATTCAGAGTTCTTGACCTATAAATAGAGGTCATGTTCTCAAATTGAAACCACACCAAAGCTATGCAAAAATAAGCTTTCACTCTTCTTTCTTGAATTTCAAGATTTATAGTTCAAAAGTGAAGATATTGCATTTTTCAAATCTTGTGAAAAACTGAGAGAAATTTGGTGTCTAACATGTTTTAAACTCAATATAGAACTTGTTTGAAACTTAAAATCAACTCAAGAACAACTAAAAACCAGAATCATTGTTCAAATTTTCAAAACTTGCCTTAACTTTCAAACTGTTAATTTGCTCGAGCAAGTTGTGATTTTATCATTCAAACATCATCTATACATCTCATATGAGTGATACAAATCATCATCCTTGACCTGTAACACTTCTAACCACGAATTCGAAGTTTACATCAAGCATATGCAGTTGGACTTGGGTAGAGAGTTCCATACCATTTCAGAGTAAGCATAGTGATCAAACACCTTCCATAAGGTTCAGTGGTGCTCTAGCCATCATCAAACATCAACTGGAAACACTCTTTCAAGGAATTCGATCTCAGCTTCAAGAGGTAAGAACTTGAACTTTGAACTTCGTAATTTCTAACTTCCAGTTTAAAAAATGCTTGGCCGTTTTGTTTCTGCACCTTCACTGATCCTTAACCCTCAATCAATTGCTTGATTCCATGATCATACACGATTTCATATTGATTTTTAGGAATTAGGGTTCTTCGTGTTTCTGGGAAAATTAATCCTTCTCTTGTGAGCCAAGCTACTATCAATTGATAAGTGCCTTGGACTAGGATTGGTTTGTAAGGGTAGTTTACCACTCAAAGCTTTGAAGCACGAGTGTTTGTCTCTTGATTGAAGCTTTGAAGCAAGATCAAGATAGTTTATTGAAGTGTGTCTTCACAATTCAATTATTCAATAGGTTGATATCATTGTTGTGATTGAGGGGGAGTGAGTAGGAACTCAGGTCTAAGTAGGACTTAGATTGAAGTTGCATTGGGTAGGTTTTAAGTGAAGGAGATAAACTGGTTGGTTTATTCCTGAATTAATTCTACTAATAGTGAATTTCCTCCCTGGCTTGGTAGCCCCCAGATGTAGGTGTAGTTAGACATTGAACTGGGTAAACAACTTATTGTGTTCTTTACTGCTTAAATTTATTGTGTGAATTGTTAACAGTGTCGATAGTGTGTCATAACATTCTCAGTGACATCACGATCTGCTGCCGAAATTTCAATTGGCATCGGGCACCACCCTGTTATTTCTGGGTGAGATCTAGGGATAATAGTTTCTGGCATAATGGATAAGGAAGGAGGATTTGGAGGTAGACCACCTATTCTGGATGGGTCTAATTATGATTACTGGAAACCTCGTATGGTTGCCTTCTTAAGATCAGTAGATATTAAAGCTTGGAGAGCTGCTGACAAAGGATGGAAACATCCCACCAAGCTTGAGAAACATGGTACTACTATCTTGAAACCAGAGGAAGAATGGAGCAAAGAGGAAGAGGAGCTAGCTCTAGGGAACTCTAAAGCATTGAATGCCCTATTCAATGGTATTGACAGAAATATCTTCAGATTAGTTCATCAATGTGAGCTGGCCAAGGATGTTTGGGACACTCTCAAAACTACTCATGAGGGGACGTCCAAGGTGAAGTTGTCAAGACTTCAGATGCTCACTTCCAAATTTGAGAATCTGAAGATGAAAGAAGATGAGACTATTCATGAGTTTCACATGAATATTTTGGAGATTGCCAACACCTCAGGAGCACTTGGTGAAAAGATGTCAAGAAAAGTGGTGAGAAAGATTCTATCCTTGCCTAAAAGGTTTGCAATGAAAGTGACTGCAATAGAGGAGGCTCAGGACATCAGCACCTTGAAGGTTGAAGAACTTATTGGATCTCTTATGATTTTTGAGATGGGAATCAGTGAAACTGTTGACAAAAAGAACAAGAGCATAGCACTTGTATCCAATACTAAAGAAGGATGCAAGGTGGAAATGAAGAGAAGATATCTGAAGCTATAGCTATGCTTGGAAGACAGTTCAACAAGCTCATCAAGAGGATTGATCCAAAGTCAAGGACATTTCATCTGACATCAGCAGATCTTATGACTCCAGCTGAAGATCCAAGTCGAGGAAAAAGGAAGTCAAGGCGGTGGAATCCAATGTCATGGTTGTGAAGGATATGGGCATATTAGAGCTGTCCCACCTTTCTAAAGAAACAAAAGAAAGGAATGACTCTTGGTCCGATGGTGATTCGTGAAGTGAATCGAGGAAGAAGGAGCCAAACTTGTCACGCCCTCTCGGGTGTACAATTCGATATGGATTCTAGTGATGAGGAAGTGACATTTGAAGAGCTTCTTTGAAACCTACAGAAGTTGTGTATAAAATGGTGAAGTATGTCAAAATGAGAAAGAAAAAGTCGATTGAGAAGTTGGAAGTCGAGAATGTGAAGTCGAGGTCGAGAAAAGGAAAACACCCACTATAAATCACCTCAATAGTGATATTATAATGTTGAACTCAAACTTGATCGGATGTTCAAATCACAAAATGTTGACATCTGTGCGATAAGTTGGAATAAATTCTTCAGCTTGGACAAAATGCATGAAATAAGCATGGTCTAGGATATGTGGCTGAAAAGAAACCTGTTGGTGACATTAAGAAGAAGAGACATGGGAAACCAATGTCAAAACAGTTGTCACAACATAAAACAGGAAATGTGTCTGGCTCAGGGTATGTGGCTACAAAGAGATTTGCTAATAACCAGGAGAGGAACAAACCTGGCAAGTCAATGGCAAAGAAGATGTCACACCACAAAACAGGAAATAGGTCTGCCTCAGGATATGTGGAGGCTAAGAAATTTGTTAATAACAAAAGGAAGAACAGACCTAATAAACCAATGTTAAAACAGATGTCACAACATTGGGTTCAACATCAAAATCATAGAAACATGAACAAAAAGTTTCAAAGATGGAGATGTCATTATTGTGGAAGGTTTGGTCACATAAAATCTTTTTGCTACAGGCTACATGGATATCCTAATCAAGGTTCTTATGTGAAGCCTAAAACCAACAGGGTATCATACACTCAACAAGGAAGAAGAAGATAGCTCGTAGCTCACACTTCTCTTAGAGTGTCCGCCAAGAAAGATTGGTACTTTGACAAGGGTGTTCTAAGCATATGATGAGACAGGAATCTTCTTAATGATGTTAAACCTCATTCTACCAGCTTTGTTACTTTTGGAGATGGAGCTAAAGGAGAAATCAAAGGTGTTGAAACTCAAATGGAGTTCCAAACCGAATGGAGTGTTGGTAAAGGTTTGATCGCTAATCACATTAGCATAAGTCACTATGTGATATGGGATTCACAACAACTTCACTAAGTCGAATGTCTTGTAATCAATGATGATCAAGAAGTGATTATGAGAGGAGTCGATCAAAGGACAATCTACATGTGGAATCGAGAACACCACTGTCTGTGTTCTACAGACAAAGATGAAGAGGAAGTAAAGTTGTGGCACCAAGAACTTGGTCATTTACACCTCAGAGGAATGAAAAGGATCAATTACATAGAGGGAGTCAGAAGGATACCAAGATTTCACATTGATAAAGGGAGAATCTGTGGTAAGTATAAGGCTGGACAAGAAATCAGAATGTCACACTCAATGTCTAGACATCTGACCACTTCTAAAGTACTGAAACAAGGTACTAAGATCTGGTATGAAAGGCTAACCAAGCACCTTACTGTCAAAAGATATAGGAAAGGAGTCTTGGATAAAACCCTCTTTATCAAAGGAGGAGAGATCATGGTGATTCAAATTTATGTTAATAACATAGTTCTTGGAGGAATACCTGACACAATTGTGAGACATTTTGACAACCAAATGCAAGCTGAATCTGGGATGAGCCTCATTGGAGAGTTGATTCATTTTCTTGGACTGCAAGTCTCACAGATGGAAGGCTCAACACTTCTTCCACAGAGCAAGTATGCAAGGAATTTTGTCAAGAAATTTGTAATGAAGAATGGATGCCATAAAAGGACTCCTGCTCCCACACATTTGAAGTTGTCCAAGAAAACAAGTGGAGAAAGTGGTAATCAAAGCTTGTGTAAAAGCTCTTTTGATGGATGTTTCTTTTTGAGAAACAATCTTATTCCCTGGTTCAGCAAGAAGCAAAACTGTGTGTTCCCATACAATGTTGAAGTTGAACACATAGCAACTGGTAGAAATTGCTCTCAGATGATCTGGATGAAGTAGATGATGACTGACCACAATGTCATACAGGATGTCATAACATTGTACTGTGACATTGTTACTAAAGCTCTTAAGGCTAGTCAATTTAAGTCTTTAAGGGGCAAATTGGGTATTTGTCAATGTGAGGAGTTGTAGCAATTAGCTGTGCCTGCAACAAGGGATGAAAGGGACCTTTTACTTCAATTATTTATAAGTGGGTTATTTAATTATTTTCATCTTATTTTTAAAAGGTCCAAGAATAGGAAGAGACTCCCACATATAATAGTTTCTTCATTTGAAAGTAGTATTACTTTTTCTTCATCCAAAAGAAACCTTGAAATCCTCTGTCATTCTCACTCTCTTTCTCTCAAAAAACATCAGCAAGATATGTCTTCATCATCTTCATCATCTCAAGAAACAGGCTCTTCATCTCCTTCCATGGCAGAAGTTGGGGCAAATGCTGAAGCCATGCAAGTTGAAGCCCTGAGGATTACTCCGTTGCGTGCATTGGCCACTGACCCAGAAAAAGTCAAGAAATTACGCACTAGGAATGCAAGAAGGTCTCAAGCATCTCCGTCTGGTAAGACTTCTGTACCATCATCTTCAGTTCCTCCTGAAATAGTGAACAGAGAAGGGTCTAGGTCAGTGCATGAGGCCATAGCTAGGATAGTGACTAGTATCCTAAACGAGAATCAATTTGTACCTGGGATTTCAGTCCCCCTGAACCATAAGTCTGCTAGCCCTAGTTTAGCAGTTGATCCAGATGTCACTGAAAATGTCAAGACATCTGGTGATCATGTTGATTCTCCTGTCAAGAATGATGTGGATCCCTCTGCTCCAGTTCCTGAAGGGTGTAAAAATGATAATCTGGAAGATTCTCCTAATAACATTCTCTGTAAAAATGAGAAAACCCCTGCTATCTCTACTGGTAATATCTCTGATAGCATTCTTGAAGGAACTCCAGAGAAATAAGATGATGACAATCTGGAAGATTCTCCTAAGGAAAACACTAATCGAATATTGATTCTCATATCATCAATCTAGATGAGGAGTTCTCTGATAATGACCTCATAGCCAAAGTTAATCCCAACATTGCTAGGAGGGTAATGAATAGGAAAGGGAAGCAAAATGCTATTCCAAGTTCTGTTCAGGAGAAAGTTTCTAAAGTTGCTCATAAGACTCCTAGGGTTGAGAACAAGACTGAAGAAAAATCTAGTAAAGACAAGGCTGGATCTTCCAAAGGGAAGAGTAGGATGAAGACTGTTGATGGTATCTCTAAGGCAAAGAGAACCCCAATTGTAAAGAAGAGGAAGGCACCTGAACCCTCAGAACATGATGATTCTGATTTTGATGTCGAAGAGAATGTCTCAGACATTCATTCAAGGAAGAGGCTTTCTCTTGGGAAATTGCCCATAGTCCCTGAAGTGGCAATTGACAACATTTCCTTTCACCACCCTGAGAATGCTAACAGGTGGAAATATGTGTGTCTGAAGAGAATTGCACTTGAAAGGGAACTGAATAAAAGTGCCCTTGAATGCAAGGATGTGATTGATCTGATTAAAGAAGCTGGGTTGATGAGAACTGTGGTGAAGTTCTCAAATTGTTATGAAGTGTTGATGAAGGAGTTCATTGTGAACCTGTCAAATAGCTGTGCTGATGGAAGGTCAGCTGATTTCAAGACTTTCTATGTTAGAGGGAGAAGGGTGAAATTTTCCCCAAGTATAATCAACAAATACTTGGAAAGATCAGATGAAGCTCAACCTGAGCTAGAATAAACTGATGACCAAATCTGCCACACTATCACTGCTAAACAAGTGAAACATTGGCCAATGAGAGGAAAACTAACTGCCAGCAAACTAAGTGTTAAGTTTGCTATCTTGCACAAGATAGGAGCTGCAAACTGGGTTCCAACAAACCACAAGTCTACCATCTCCATTGGTCTGGGCAGATTCATCTTTGCTGTTGGCACTAAAGCAAAATTTGACTATGGCACTTATATCTTTGAGCAAACCCTTAAACATGTTGAAAGTTATGCAATTAAGGGACCAATAGCCTTTCCCTCCCTCCTGTGTGGAATTATAATTGATCAGTATCCAGACATTCTTGGTGACAGAGATTTAATTTGCAAAAGGGCTCCTGCTCTTGGATTTCATTACAAGCTCTTCCAAGGCAAACATGTCCCAGATATTGTCATGACATCTGCCAAGACATCAACTGTCAAAGAAAATTCTCAAAAGGCAAATGTCATTGCTGTGCTAAAAGCAACTTGCAAGGAGCTTGAAGCAAGAAAGCAAAGTCTGGAAGAACTGATCTCTACACTTGAAAAGGAGAAAGACACAGAGGTTGAGGAAGAAGGGCTTGATGGTGATGATTCTGCTGCACATATGGATGAAGATGCTGATGCTGATCAAGCAGCTGCTGGTGAAGAAGGTTCAGAAGATGCTTCCTTCCACAGTGCTTCTTCTGGAGAGGAAAGCACTTGAGTTGTACTCCTGTGCATTGTTGCATCTGTTTCTTGTTTCTTGTTCTGTATTTTCCCTTTTTTTTTTGGATAATTGTAATTCTCTGTTGACAGCATTGTACACTTAACAATTGTTGGTACTTTCTTTAATTATATGCTTCACTGCTTGGGGTACTTGTATTATTTCCTTTGGCCCTTTGTGGCTAAAAAGGGGGAGAAGAACTATTGTGGGAAGTACTGGGAAATTTGGGAAACTGTATGACATGTTTAATGGGCAATTGTGGGAATTGTGGGATTTTTGTATGGGTAGAATTTATCTTATCTCTAGGTTCTAGTTTCTTTAAACTTAGAACTAGTTTATTCTTCTGCTGCATAGGTACTCTGATAGCTTAAGTAGTTTTAGCCAAAAATGTGCCAAAGGGGGAGTTTGTTAGTGTTTTAAGTTGGCATTAATTTTGGTAAAACTAGGCTATGGGAATGTCTTGATAAATGTCATGACATTCAGAGATTGAAGATAAATCCTACTTGACAAGGATGTTTGAAGTACAGCTCAGAACTTGAAGCTAAAGTTGTGAAAATAGTCTCGATGTCATAATGATATTATGACATTCTGTGACATTCTGTCTGCTTTTCCCGAGACTTTTCGTGAAGTTTGTTGCTATATTATTTTTTTTTACATAGAATGCATGCTCACGTGGCTTCTAGGTTAATCTTAGTTAAACCTAAATTGGTTGTTGAACAAACCATGTTTTTAGGATTAAATTATGAACCCTAGCTATCTTTATGGAAGCCCAAAAAGTTCTTCTATAAAAGGAATTCAACCCTTACACCTGTGCCCGAATTTATTGAAGATATAGCAGTTGTTATTTGTGTAATTCTAGTTTTCTTGTGAGCCAAGCTACTATCAATTGATAAGTGCCTTGGACTAGGATTTGTTTGTAAGGGTAGTTTATCACTCAAAGCTTTGAAGCACGAGTGTTTGTCTCTTGATTGAAGCTTTGAAGCAAGATCAAGATAGTTTATTGAAGTGTGTCTTCACAATTCAATTATTCAATAGGTTGATATCACCGCGTGATTGAGGGGAGTGAGTAGAACTCGTGTCTAAGTAGGACTTAGATTGAAGTTGCATTGGTAGGTTTTAAGTGAAGGAGATAAACTGTTGGTTTATTCCCAATTAATTCTACTAATAGTGAATTTCCTCCGGCTTGGTAGCCCCGATGTAGGTGTAGTTAGACACTGAACTGGGTAAACAACTTATTGTGTTCTTTACTGCTGTTTAAATTTATTTTGTGAATTGTTAACAGAGTGTCAGATAGTGTGTCATAACATTCTCTGTGACATCACGTATCTGTTGCCAGGAATTTCAACCTTTGTAAATATTCAAACATAAACAAACTACTTTCGTTTGTTTTCATTCGCTTGTTTATACACCAATTCCATTGGTATCAAGAGAGGAATTATTCCCGGTGAAACTTCTCTTAAAACCAATGGGCCTCCCTTACGGTGTAAGTCCCAACCCTCCTATGTACATACACATTTCCTTGTACATAAATATCCCTTCGTGTACATATTCATTCCTTTGTACACATTCAAACTTGTAAATAATCAAGTTACACTTGCTTTAAACGCACGTTTTATACACTTGTTTATATTTCCTTCATAAACTCCTATGAATAAACTTCGCACACTTGTTTATATAACTGTTTAGTTATAACATAACAACTAGTCTAACAACTAGGTCCCCTGCAGAGCTAGCCTCCTCTTGGGCTTTGTACAAGATAACTCATTCATCTGAGTTCAGTCTCCTCTTAGGCTTCATATAAGAAAACTCATTTACTGAGTTTAGCCTCCGCTTAGGCTTCATATAAGACAACGCTCCCCTGCTGAGTCAGCTTCCTCTTGGGCTTCGTTCAAAAGAACTCCTCATTGAGTTTAGCCTTCTCTTGGGCATCAAACAAGAAAGAGACCAGGAAATCTCTTAACATCCTCCTATTGGGCTTCCAATACAAAGAATCACCTGCGCTAGGATAGAACCCTGAGAGTATGGTTTCTCGGTGAAATCGCTCTTGAAATCCTAAGAGGATGGTTTCCCAATGAAACCACTCTTAAAGCCAAAGCAAGCCAAACCCTATAGCTTCCTCTTGGGCTTCATACAAGGACCTTCGATGACCCTCGGAATGCCTCCTCTTGGGCTTACAATACAAGGACCCCCGGGCTTCTTAAAAGCATCCCCCTAATCCAATCAATTTCTCCTTGATATTTAGACATTTATCATCTCTATGGAAAAAGTATCTCATCTATCACATCACATACAATCAAATCTTTTTCAAACTCTTTCGAACAGAAACATCTCTTAATCGTAAGTGGTAACGCTTGTACACTCAAGCAAAACGCCCAATGCTTACAATTAAAAGATTCAATCATTTTTCAAATATCTTTCTTAACTCGTAAGTGGTAACGCTTGTACACTCAAGCAAAACACCTATAACTTACAACGAAAATTTAATCAATCAACCTTTCAAAATGTATGTCATGAAATAGATTAGATACATTTTTCATTAAGATGACGTTCGTCTTTGTCTCTTAATAACTTCCTTTGCTTCCACTAGCATAAGTGGGAACTACGATTGCTCTGACTTTCTCAACATCCCTTTGAGAATACGTAGGCACAAGGTCTCATCCTTGCCGAGCAAAATTTCTTTCTCCCTCAAACCAAACAAACCATAGCTCCCTTTGATCCGAGCTACAAATGCTGTGATTCCCACTAAGGGATATGTATGCAGAAGATCCCAATGATCTTTGCGAGCACAATAATAATAAAACCTAGGATCCCACATAATCTACCCTTCTTAAAATCCAAAGGAGAAACTTTTCCAATCATAGAAATAGCAATTTAAAACACACAAACATATCAAACATATTCATATATAAAGCTATATATAACTATATATATTTAGGGTGCTCCATCTATTCCCTTTATATAACAAACCCCCTTGCCCGGAATCTCCCCAATGCGTTATGTCTAGTTCGCGCTAGTCATAATGCATATCATATCAATTGAGGGTATTGCAGCTTTCCCCTTTTTCATAATCATTTTTCTTGTGTTGGAAATAATAAAGCTTGATGCTCGCGGCATCTTTATAAACAAATCAAAAGAGTAAATCGTTTCGAGCTAGAGAATCCGAATTCAGATTCGATTCCCTCGCACGTCACTTTTTAACGCGAACAATACCGCTGCACATCTGGGACATATTAAACACTTTGTTCCAATTTTGTGGCAACGAACCAGGAATTCGAGCAGACTCTCGTCAGCTTTTGGATAAACTCTGTACAATTGGTTGTCTTGCCTCCAGTTGACCCCTGTTCTTTCGCGCGAGGCCCTTTCGAACTCAGCAGCAATTCTGGGGTTGCAGATGATGCTGCACCTTGGGCACAACAACTTATCCTGGTTTTTCTAATGGTAGTGGAAGAGATATTAGCGCAAGCTCGCGTCTTTTCTAGGTAAGTTCTCCCTTCTTTGATTTCTCTCTTTCTCCAAACAGCGTTCCACTTCTTCCATTTCAGCGTTGGGCTGTTCGAAATCCACCATATTCACTCCTAACGTCTGACCACCAGAAATCTTAACCTCTTCGAACTTCATCCTGAGACCCTCAGTGGCCTCAGTTAATTTTTTGTCAGCAGCCAATTGGCCATCAGCGGCCTTTATTGCTTCATTTAGTATCTTTGCTTTGAACACCTTTGGGAGGCCATCAGTAACCTCTCTTTCGTTCCTGATCAAGATAAAGTCCCCATCCTCTTCGAATTCCACTTTCGATTCAACTTTTCTCTCAGCTATCTCTACTACATTGATGTCCAGGGGTTCAATATAGTTAGTCTCCGCCATCAGCAACGGATCTGTATCAACTTTCATTGGATTCTTTCCTTTTTCTGAGAACTTCAGCCTGCCATCTTTGATTGCGTTTTGTTTCAGATCCCTGAAAAGAAAGCATTGTGAGGTTCTATGGCCTAAAAAGTTGTGATATTTACAAAAGCCCCTCTGCTTCCTTTGTTCCAACGGAGGAATCTTAAGGTTAGGAGGAACTATTAACTGGCCATCTTTAACAAGCAGATCGAATATTTCATCACATTTAGTTATATCAAAAGTATAGATTTTCTTAGGGAATTTATCATTCCTTTCACTTTCGACAGGATCCTTTCCATTGGAAGGAAGCAGAACTTTGCAAGCATAAGGGGGTGCTTCCTTCAGTTCTTCAAGATCTATTTCGAACTGATCGAAATCATAAGGGTCTTGAGAATCATATATGTTCTCCCCTTCAGCCTCTATGTAGGCTATTCTCTCTTTCTTATGATTTTTACTAGCCCTAGCCTTTTCAGCTTTTAATCTTTCGACCTGACGAACTCTGTCTGTTAGTTGGCCCATATCTCTAAGATACTGTGTATCCAATTTCTTTCGAATTGAATAATCTAGGCCCCCGCGGCCATTTCGACCAATTTGTGTTCAGGAACTACTATGAAGCATCTAGATTTTAACAAACGAAACCTATTCAAATAATCATCTATTGGTTCCGTGAATTTTCTCTTAATGCTTGCTAACTCTTTCAGACTAATTTTATACTGACCCATATAAAATTGTTCATGGAAAAGTCTCTCTAAATAAGGCCACGTGTCCACAGATCCAGGGGGAAGGGTGGTGAACCAAGTGAAAGCGTTCTTCGTTAGAGAACTTGGGAAGTATTTTATCCTAAGATTTTCATTATTTGCTATATGTCATACCCCAAAATTTTCCCTCCTACTTCTCAAGACATTTCATACATCTATACTCAAGGATTCCTCAAGGGTTGATCAGACAAACTCTCTCCTAGACAATCAACCCAAACTAGGGTTTGGCCATCCACAGATCCAGATGGACTTCCAACATCTCCAAAGGTCATCATGCCTCCTCATATGCTTCAAAGATTCTCTATGTCAAGTTTCAAGCCTTACAAGTCAAGTTTCCTCAAACAATTGCTCAGATGGTTAAAAATCAGTTGTATTGGACAAAAAGTCAACTGTGGTCAACATACAGTCAAACTTCTTGATTTTTGGTCAAAATTCTCATTTTGAAGTTACATTCATCATTTGATCAAGGGTTGATCATCATTCATCAAGAAAACTCAAGATTTTCTCAAAAGTCAAACTTTCCAAATTAGGGTTTTTCAAGGAAAAGTCAACTGAACTTTGACTGAGCATAACTTCTTCATAATTTCTCAGAAAGTTTTCCACCACCTCTCATTTTGAATAAAATTCAATTCTCTACAACTTCATGTCTCACAAGAATGTTCAAAAAATGCTTCATTTGGGAGGTATGGATCAAAACATTACAGGTCCTTTTCAAAGTCAACAAAAAGTCAACTTTTTGTTTTGAAGATTTATTGAGCATGGAAATTCCTATTGAGATGAAACCGAAGAGGTTGGTTAGAGGGCACTTAGAGCTTTCCAAAAAGTCCAAGAACACTCAAAAATGTGGAAAATTGAGCAAAATACACATTGTACAAGTTGGGCATTTTTGAACAATTGCACAAAAGGAGATATTTGTCATAATCCAATTTTTTCCAAATGGGCCTATAATTTTATGATCCAAACTTGATCATAATATTATTTGTGACCTATTGATGCCTTTCCATGACCACATTCTATTTTATTGATTTATTTTTGAATTTAAAACCATTTAATTCAAATTTAAATTATATAAAATATGAAAATAAGATATATTTTCAAAAGGTGTGGAATTTTATCAAACTTGAGGTCCAAGATAGCCCACAATACTTGCCAATTTCGTGATAGCTTGCATATGGAAGAGAAAATCAAATTTTCTCAAAAATTTGATTTTATTTGAAAGGAATTTATTTCACATTCAATACCCAATCTTTTTTCACTCTCTTTGCTCTCATATTACACTCTATAAATACCCAGCCTATTGCCAAGAACAAGGGACGAAACCCTAGCCCCTACAACAACCCTCACTTTGCTATAAATTTTCACAAAGTTGTGAAAATCGAATTTCAAATTCCAGTCAGTTTCAAGGCAAGCCAGCCATCCAAACGTGTTCCTTGATATCCCAGCATTCAAAACCATCCCTTACACGAAGCCAGAACTGCCCAGATCGTGCTCAAGAACTTGCTCCGATTTGGTATTTCTTTGAAATTCGAATTTCATTAATCATGCATTGTTAACTATTTTCATGTGTTTGTTTGAGTTCAGGGTGTTCATTAGAATGTGTTTGATGCCTTACATGCGAGTTTCCACGTGAAAACCACAGATTGCCATTGTTAGGGTTCAAAGAACTGTTTGAGTCGAACTGATAGCTACAGGCATTTTCAATCGAAACTAACACCACTATTGAATTCGGAATGCTCGATTTAGGGGGTAGGGTACTCTTTTCCTTTTTATTTCACTAATTTCGCAGGTTTGGCATTTTGGGTCACCGGAGAAGACGACCGGAGCTAGGGCTCCGGCGTCGTTGACTGGTTGAATCCGGCGAAGGCTTGTGTGGCGCGATCATGCTCTCTGATTCGTCCATTCGTTATGAATGGGGTCCACGCGTGTTGACTGGGTTTGAAACATAGCCATGACACGTATTCATTCAAAAACAATTCTTTGCATTTTCCAAACACAAAAGACACAATGGCTCAGTGGTTAAGGCGTTGGTATGAGGAGATGCTCTCCATGGTCCTTGGTTCGAACTTGGTCAGGACCAAATGTTTTTTCTCTTTTACAAACTAACTCTTTTTTTTCATATTTTCTATATTTTCTTTAATATTTTTCCA
The DNA here is from genome assembly GCA_021764765.1 of Vicia sativa. Taxonomy (NCBI): domain Eukaryota; kingdom Viridiplantae; phylum Streptophyta; class Magnoliopsida; order Fabales; family Fabaceae; genus Vicia; species Vicia sativa. The sequence continues at coordinate 257,739,494 of CM038795.1, forward strand.
TGCATTTAATTTATCTTTAAATATTTTTGTCATGCATCTAAAAAACACCAAAAATATTTATTTTTTGCATAATCATCTGAAAAATGTTTATTTAATTTTTAAAATTAAAATTATTATTTTTGCATGCATATTTAATTTAATTGCTAATTAATCATTTAAATGGTTTTTAATTGTTTTTAAATTATCAAATCAACTCCAAAAATTCCCAAAAATTTATTTTATCATATTAATGTCCTCATTAACACAAAAACTTTTTCTCATTCAAAAATACTTATTTTTGCTAACATTTTCCTCTTATGCAATTTTCTTCCGTTTTCCGATTTTGTATCTGTTCACAGGTTATACCGTTTCGGACGATTTTTATTGCTTTTCTTTTCCAATTATGTAACTGCCTATGGGATGTAATAGTTTAATTAGGGCTTTTATTTTCCGCACTTTCAATTATGTATCTGCCCCAAAGCCATGTAATAGCGTAGGACTTTACTTTCCGCACTTTACATTTCCGCAATTTACTTTCCGCACCCTATAAACTGCTAGTAATTAGGCGTGTATGGCAAGATAAAATTGAACATAGACCACTCTTAATTTCAAGATAAAATATCTGAATGTAACACACTCTTTTCACACATGCACCCCTTAGGGTAATTCTCTCTCGTTGCCTTTACGAATTCAAATGGTCATGTCCCTCGAACGTAGAGGTATCCTAGCACCATTGCCTTCAAAACAAATCATCATAATCCCTTTGATACCAAGATCATAGACCCACGATGTCGCCTACGAATACATGATCTTGACCCTCGATTTTCGCCTACGAAAAATGATGATAGTCCCTTCGAATGTGCTAGGATACTTCCTACAAGTTGCCTTCTATGACCATCCGATGTCCCTTCGAATGTCCCGCTTACATCCAACGAATAGGGTTACCTACCAACTAATGGTATGGATAGAACTATTCTAAAGAAACGTAAAACAACACGAAAACGACTATTCTGAGTAGGTAATAAGACTTTTAGTTGCTTGCTCAAACAAAATACTTTTCACACCTCACACTTTTCTCAAAGTTCAAACTCTTTTCAAAAACGAAACATTTCCGAACACTTTGTATACATTCCTACATGAATCATTACAAAGTCAAAGCGAAATGCCTTTTCAAAACATTTTTGTCAAACACACAGAAAGCACAAATTTTTAAAGTGATCTAAGAGCAACTAAGAGCCCGTAGATAACTACGGATGAAAAGGGGTGCTAATACCTTCCCTTTTCATAACCTTCTCCCTTACTCAGAATCTAACGAAGGTCTTTTTCTTTACTTTTTACCTTCCCTTAATTGGATAAAAGAAAAGTCGGTGGCGACTCTTGCTATCCACACATTTGCGATACAAAAATCTCAAAGTCAGTTCACCGTATTACACTATATCTCCTGTTTCGATTAAATATCTTGTTATATGTTCCACTGTTGATTCACTCGTGTCTCCAGCAAATTTTGTGAATTTAGGGACTTTAAAGCCCCTGGGTAATTCTGTGTGCAGCACATAGTCCATAATGGGAGATGCGTAATTTGGCCTCCTAAATCTTGAATTTAAGCCATTCTGGGCCATTATTCTTTCGATCATGGTGGTGAGGTTATTTTCTGCCACTAGATTGTCATTTCTAATTCTATGAACAATTTCGTCTGCATTCTATTCCCTATTTACCATCATTATTGGTCTAGGTTGTTCGTCCTGAACTTCCTAATGCCTTAATCTTGACCCTATATTTCTCTCTTCAACCACTTGTACAGGGGGTCGAATCTGTTCGATTGTGGGTTCTTCATTTCTAATCACCACTGGGTTTTGCCTACGTCTTGCAGGAGCATCAGGGGCACCAAAGAAATCTGATATTCTTTCCATCTGGGCTGCATTTTCTTGGTTCATTCTATTTATGTTCTGGATTAGGGGACTAAAAATAGCATTCATTTCACGGGCTAGGATTCCTACCATATCATGATTGCTATCATCTATCTGTTGCCTAAGCGCTGCCTGACTATTAGTTATAAGGGTAGGCAACTGGGCAAAGTTTCCTAGATTCTGGGGATTTGTACCCAAATTATTCATTCCTGAACTAGACCCTTGGACTGGGGACGAAGTCGATGCATTATGTAAACCTGCCATAAACGAAATTGGCATTTCGTATGGAGGGTTTCTGGGCCTCACGGGCTCAAAGTCTAGAGGCCTAGTGGGGGTCGAATACTGTTGATTCCCTACGTGTGGCACAGTTTGCATTGAGGACACGTTTGATGGAATTTCTAATGTACTTACTAGGACCGTATTCGAACTGCCAACAGGGATGGTATTGGATGCATCAATAGAACTTGAAACGTTTGTTGTAGCCCCTTGTGGGGGATTTTGTCCCCTATCTTGGTTAGTTGTGTTAACCATTGTTTTAATACGTTGTCTTCTGGGTATAGGTGGATTATTATTCTTTATTTTGCCGCTTCGAAGGTTCATATAACGGCTCCAAACTCAGAAGATCCTACAATTTTCTAACAGGTTTGATAGAATTTTGTTATGACACTGTCCCACCGGGTGTGCCAATTTGTTTACAGTGATTTCTAGTAAACAACCGCTAGTCTTCCAATTATTAATTATTATTGGTTACTTGCAGGATCGACTAGATTGATCCTAGGACACATGTGTCATAACTCATTTCTATGTTCATACCCATTATTTTTGATAAATTTATATTGTGTATTGATGTGGAATGTAAAATTCTTCTTAAGAGATCTCTCTAAGATTGTCTATAGAAATATACTGACTGAATGTATAAAGGAAAGGCTTCGAATCAAACTTAAGATTTAAAACTTGAATATAAAGATAAAGAGTTTTTGAGAATATAAAAGTTTATGGAAATATAAAGTGTTTGAATGACATAACAAAGTAAAAAATGGAGTTTCTAAAGAGATAAATGTGTTTGAAGGCAAGTAAAACAAGATCATAAAAGGAAATCGAAAGATTCTAAGAACAAAAGTACTGTAAAAGTGAAAGGAATATAAAAAGACTTGGATTTAAATTATAAAGAATCATGATGTTCAGTACGTACTTTTTGTCTTCTAACTCGTTTCCCTTAAGTCACGGTAATTTGAGTGTTTGAGATTTTTTAGTACACGAATGAACACACTAATTCTAACATAAAAACACCTATTTATAGTATTTTCGACCCTAACGGTCTTACTCTAAAATCATGCCACGTTCGAAGCATGCAGGCTTCTTACGTTTACTGACCTCCACGCGTCTTCTAAGAATGGCGCTCTTATTTGAAATTCTAATCCTATGCCAGCAAAATACTCCTTGTCTTTTCGATTCGAATTTATAAATAACCTGTTTGGACCGCTCTAATTCTTATATATTGCATAAAAGAACTCTTTACATCTAACCACTAAAAGATGCCAAATCGAAGTCCATCACTTATTACTAAAAATCGAAGAGTCCTTTAGAACAATGGTTCTATATTTTCTACCAATATTCATCATTGATACCAACCTGTTTATTCGAAGTATCCCTTTGATATTCAAATAACTTCTTTATTCGAAATTTCCAATTAACAACCATATGAGTTGACAAAGACTCTAATAAGGACAATGAATTAAGATTGATGATTGGAGTTGCGCAGCTGTTAATGATGGTGCGGTAGTTTTTATGTGGTATTCATCGACGGAGGTGAAAGGAAAATCTAAGAGTGATGAATTTCCAGTGGTGAATGAATTTCCAGAAGTGTTTCCGGAAGATGTTAGTGAGTTGCCACCTGAGAGAGAAGTGGAATTTACTATAGAGTTAATTCCTGGAACTAGTGTGGTGTCGATGGCGCCTTATCACATGTCGGCATCTAAATTGTTTGAGTTGAAGAAGCAGTTATAAGAGTTACTGGAGAAGAAGTCTATTCGTCCCAGTGTTTCGTCGTGGGGTGCTCCGGCGTTGTTGATTAAGAAGAAAGAGGGTACGATGAGATTGTGTGTAGATTACAGGAAGTTGAACAAGGTTAAATCAAGAATCTGTATCCATTCCCGAGGATTGATGATTTGATGGATCAACTAGTTGGAGCTTATGTATTTAGTAAGATTGATTTGAGGTCTGGGTATCATCAGATTCATATGAAGACAGAGGGTATTTAGAAAACTGCATTTAGAACGAGGTATGGACATTATGAGTATTCTGTTATGCCGTTTGGAGTTACTAATGCACCTGGTGTTTTCATGGAGTATATGAACAAGATATTTCATATGTATCTTGATAAGTTCGTGGTGGTATTTATTGACGATATTCTGATCTATTCGAAGGATGATGAAGAGCATGCAGAACATCTTAGAGTTGTATTAGAATTGTTGAAAGAGAAGAAACTCTATGCGAAGTTGTCCAAGTGTGAATTATGGTTGAGTGAAGTAAGCTTTCTTGGTCATGTGATTTCCAAGAATGGTATTGATGTTGATCCTACAAAGGTAGAAGCAGTATCTCAGTGGGAAGCGCCGAAGAGACAAGGAACTCTCATGTGTTGCATACCGTTACTTTCCAGGTGGTTTATTTCGCACCTTCCTCCATCAGTTTTGAAGAACGAGCAAAGATTGAAGTGGTCTCAAAGACTAATGTCACTCTCTCATTCAGATATCCGTTGGAGTCTTTTCTCTCAAAAGGACTTCACATTCATTGAGCGTTGTGAAGAATTCCCTAATGTACCACTCCTTGCTATAAGGGGAGGTATTACTTACAACCCTTCTCTAGCTCTACGCCAGTTTGGTTATGCTCGAAGAGATGGTCCACATGATATGCTTCTCCAAGACATTGTGTTCGACTACAACCACGTTCTCCAGAATTACCATCGGAGGTTCATACACGCTTGGGGCATGGTAAAGAAGACTAATACCAAGACTTTGGGGCATCAGAACTCCATTCCTTGGGAACCTTACCTCAAATGGGTGCGAGCTCGAGCTCAAAACCTCATGATGCCATTCACGCCTGTTTTACCAGTAATTATGGAACCTGTTGCTATAGGTGACGTACCCTATACTATTCTCCATCCCGACATGCCTACTGATTTTGAAGACTTGAAGAGATCCTGGATTCAGCTTAAAGAAGAAAGGGATACATTTGAAGCTCAGTGTTATGCAAGCGAGAAGAAAGTGCTAGAGTTGACCAAGCTACTTCACGAGGAGCGGAGCATTAACGCCTACCTCGGCACCAAAAGGAAGCGCCCATGGGAGACTTAGAGCTTTAGGACTTATATGTTTTTCTTTTATTGTTTTGAACTATCTTTTGTACTTAAAAAGAAAAAGAATAAAAAGAGAACTAATAAATGTTTGTTCGTGCTTGTTTAACAAATTTAAGTCTCTAAGGTCCTTGAAAACATTGCATTGCATTTGCATAAACATCGCATATCATGGCATAACATCTCATAACAGGTACATTGAAGATTGGTTTTCTCATTCTCTCGCTATTTATTTTAGCAGAAATGGCTCTTGAACGGACTGTCAAAGATCTCCAGGCTCAGAATGCTCAGTTCCAGGAGATGTTCACTAGCTTGGTCCAAGGCCAAGAAGATTTGAAGAAGCTCATCAACAGAAAAAAGAGGGTCGTTGGTGTTCTCAACATGGGCAGACGATACAAAGGTGGTCCTAAAGTAGTCAGCCGGATAGAGCTCTCAGAAGAAAGTTTCAAGACTGAGGGGAGTGTCAAGGGCAATGAAGAAGGCAGCCAGCGTGAGCCTGAAAAAGACTATGATAATGACCAATACTCTCTGATGAAGATGACAAGTACAAGCAACTTGAAGACCGTCTGAATGCTGTGGAAAACCTGAAGATGTCCGGGTTGAATTTTGATGATCTGAGCCTTGTCCCTGGTGTGGTGATTCCTCCCAAATTCAAAGTCCCAACTTTTGCCAAATATGATGGCATTTCCTGTCCAAAGCTGCATTTGAAGTGCTATGTTCAGAAGATCAACCCCCACACTGATGACAGAAAGTTGTGGATGCACTATTTTCAAGAGAGTTTGTCCGGAACTCAGTTGGAGTGGTATTATCAGCTAGAGAATGGTCGTATCCGTACTTGGAGTGACTTAGCAGATGCTTTCTACAAACAGTATGAGTACAATGCTGAATTGACACCCACTCGTATGCAACTACAGAGCATGTCTATGGGTCGTGATGAGAAGTTCAAAGAGTATGCTCAAAAATGGAGAGACCTAGCAGGCAGAGTTCAGCCACCCTTGTCCAATAGGGAGTTGGTTGATAAGTTTATGGGAACACTGACAGGCTCATTCTTCAATCATCTGATTGGAAACTCTTCAGCCGGATTCACCGAGCAGATATTGACAGGCGAGCGTATTGAAGCTGGTATCAAGAGTGGGAAGATTCATGTAGAGACAACTTCAAATGCTGCGAAGAGATCCTTTGGTGGTAAGAAAGAAGCTAATATTGTGTATGTTCAGAAAAGCCGAGCCAAGACCGATCGTGCTCAATCTGTGGGGGCAGTTGTGATCTCCAATCCTACATCAGCACAACCTCAGCGAGACAACGCGCGTAGCCAGAACGCGCCACGAAGACAGTTTACGAAGATCAACATGCCATTGTCGCAAGCCTTGCAACACATGTTAAAAGCGGAGCTGATTACTTTGAAGGATCCTCCTCAGAGTGTCAACACTTCCTCTCCGAGATACAATCCTAATGCTAAGTATGCTTACCACTCCAACAGCCCAGGGCACGACACTGACAACTGTTGGGCGCTGAAGAACATGATTCAAGATATGATTGAAGCTAATCAGATCGAGTTTGACCCTCCTGTTGAGACTCTGAATGTGATCAACGCGCCTATGCCTAACCATCACAAGAGTTCCAATGCTGTTGGGGAAGATACTTATGTTTTCAACATAGATGACTTGACCATTCCTCTAATGACTGTTAAGAAGAATTTGCTGCAAGCCGGTGTCAATCCAGGATGCCTAGAGAATTGTCGTTGGTGCCCATCTGCACCTGATGGTTGTGCTTGGTTGAGAAGACGTGTTCAGTGCATGATGGATAACCGCGAAATACTATTCCTGAAACCACCTGTGGAGAGCCTGTGTGAAGACATGTCTAAGAAACTGAAGATCGAAGATGTGAATGAAGCTGCACCGTCTGCATGGGATACCTTGGGACAGCCAAGTGGAAAGTTTGATTATATGGTGAAGTACACTGTACCTGAGAGCTACAAAATTCCAATTGAAGATGTTAAGGCAACCGGATGGGGTGACGATTTCCTAGAAGACTATGCTGATGTTAATACAATAAGGATTTCCTCTACTGATTCTGTGCCTAGGGTGGCACCTCTCATCATTACTTCTCCCAGACCAGGTCCATATTCCTCTTGACAAAGCTATCCCTTGGAACTATGGAGCTGATGTTTACTATCATGGCGTCAAGCAAGACCCTCTGACCATTGAAGATCTTACAGTTGAAACTACCATTCCTGACATTGACAACATCACCGGATCAAGTAAGGTGACCAGAACCGGAAGGGTATTCTCTCCAGATATCTCTCCTCCAAAAGACGCGACTCCGTTCGCATTCCAAATATTCAATCCATTCCCAAGCTAGAGGAAAGAACCTGATTCATCCCGCCGCATGTATGCCAAAGCAAGTTGTCAAGACACCTCCAAACAAGAAATGGAGGAAATTCAAGATTATCAAGAAGAGTGACTACAATGTTGTGGAATAGTTGGGATGAGACTCGCCCAGATCTCCATGCTTGTTCGCTCTTGTGCTCGAGGCTCATGCTAACGCCTTGGTGAAGTTTCAAGAATGCTCACGTATCGCAAGACACTACGACCGTTTGAAGTTTGTATTGCTAGCCGGCCAACAACGGTCTAGGTTTCTCCGATGTCGATTTGACTCTTCGGAAAGAAACACAACAGCCTTGCACATCTCTCGTTGAATGCAAGGGCATTACATTGTCTCATGTTTTGTGGATACCGTTCTACTCGAATATCCTACCAAGACCTTTTGATCGACTTGATGTTGAAGGATTAGTTCTGAAGCCCAGTGACATAATTGTGAGAGCTTTTGATGGTTCTAAGTGAACAGTACTTTGAGAGCTCATTCTTCCTGTTAAAGTCGGTTCCCAGACTTTCGACTCTACTTTCTTTGTGTAACACGGTGAACTGACTTTGTAGGTTTTTGTATCGCAAATGTGCGGATAGCAAGAGTCGCCACCGACTTTTCTTTTATCCAATTAAGGGAAGGTAAAAGTACGTAAAAGACCTTCGTTAGATTCGAGTAAGGGAGAAGGTTATGAAAAGGGAAGGTATTAGCACCCCTTTCCATCCGTAGTTATCTACGGGCTCTTAGTTGCTCTTAGATCACTTTAAAATTGTGCTTTCTGTGTGTTTGACAAAAATGTTTTGAAAAGGCATTTCGCTTTGACTTTGTAATGATTCATGTAGGAATGTATACAAATTGTTTGGAAATGTTTCGTTTTGAAAAAAGTTTGAACTTTGACAAAAGTGTGAGGTGTGAAAAGTATTTTGATAGAGCAAGCAACTAAAAGTCTTATTACCTACTCAAAAATGGTCGTTTTCGTGCATTTATTTTACGTTCCTTTAGAATAGCGCTATCCATACCATTAGTTTGTAGGTAGCTCCATTCGTTGGATGTAAGCGGGACATTCGAAGGGACATCGGATGGTCATAGAAGACAACTTGTAGGAAGTATCCTAGCACATTCGTAGGGACTATCATCATTTTTCGTAGGCGACAATCGAGGGTCAAGATCATGTATTCGGAGGCGACATTGTGGGTCTTATGATCTTTGTATCGAAGGGACTGTGATGATTTGTTTTGAAGGCAACAGTGCTAAAATACCTCTACGTTCGAGGGACATGACCATTTGAATTTGTAAAGGCAACGAGAGAGAATTACCCTAAGGGGTGCATGTGTGAAAAGAGTGTGTTGATTTCAGATTCAGGTTATCTTGAAAATTAGGGTGAGCTATGTTCAATTTTATCTTTCCATACACGCCTAATTACTAACAGTTTATAGGGTGCGGAAATTAAAATGCGGAAAGTAAATGCGGAAAGTAAATGTCCTACGCTATTACATGGCTTTGGGGCAGATACATAATTTAAAATGCGGAAAATAAAAGCCCTAATTAAGCTATTACATCCCATAAGCAATTATATAATTGGAAAAAATAAAACGATAAAAAGAAATCGTCCGAAATGAGATAAGCTGTGAAAAGATGAGGAATCGGAAAATACGAGGAAATCGATCAAGAGAAAAATGTTAGCAAAAATAATAATTTTTAAATGAGAAAAATATTTCATGCTGGAAATAACACTAATATGTTAAAATAATTTTTTGGGATTTTTTGGAGTTAATTTAATAATTAAAAATCAATTAAAGGTGACTTAAATGATAAATTAACAATTAAATTAAATATGCATGCAAAAATAATATTTTTAATTTTATAAATTAAATAAACATTTTCTGGAAATAATGCAAAAAGAAAAATATTTTTTTGGTATTTTTAAATGCATGATAAAAAATTATGAAAGAAAAATAAAATGCATGGAAAATATTAAATAGAAAATATGAGAAAATAAGAAAATAGTTGAAGTTTGCAAAAAGAAAAAACAAAACCGGTCTTGATGAGGCTTGAACCCATGACCATGGAGGGTATCTTCAACAGCTAGCACCTTAACCACTGGGACACATGACACTTGGTGTTTTAAAAAACAAAATCAATTATTTTTAAGCGTACGCGTGTCATAGGAGTGTTTGAAACACAGTCAGCGTGCGTGGACCCCATGTTGAACGAGAGAACGAATCAGGTCGCCCAGAAACGCCACGCCAGCCTTCGCCGGTCCAAGCCAGTCAACGACGCCGGAGCCCTAGCTCCGGTCGTCTTCTCCGGCGAGCAACAACCTGAAACTTGAAAAATATGCAAAATAAAAAGCTCTAAGGTACCCTACCCCCCTAAATCGAGGGTTGCGAACACGATGGTGCCATTGGTTTGCCCTAAAAACGCTTGTATTAACCGGTTCGATTCAAACAGTTCGAAATAACCTAACCATGGCAAAACGCGATTCCTACGTGTATGTTTGCATGAGATGCATCATTCATGATCTATTGAGTGTCCTGAATCCATACAAACAAGCAAAAACGATTAACAATGCATGAAACACGAAAATCAAATTCAAGGAATTTACCAAACCGGTGAGAGCTAGCTGGCACGATTCAGAGCGATTTGGCTTCGAGTAAGAGATGGTTTCGATTGCTGGGAACCTCAGGGAGATGTTTGAATGCTTAGAACTCCTTGAAATTGGCTGGAACTAAAAATTCAATTTTTGACAATTCTTGAAAAATTTTGGCAAAATAAGGGTTGTGTTTTGGGCTAGGGTTTTGTGTGGCTTGTGATACAACTTGCTGGCTATTTATAGAGTGAATTAGGAGAGGAAAAAGAAGGAAAAAAGATTTGGTTTTGAATGTGCATTGAATAATTTTCAAATAAAATCAAATTTTGGAGAAAATTTGATTTTCTCTTTAATGTAAGAGCAAGCACGAAATTGGCATGTATCATGGGCTTCCTTGGACCTCAAGTTTAATATAAAATCACTCCTTTTGGAAAAATATCTTATTTTCATATTTTATATAATTTAATTTTGAATTAAATGGTTTTAAATCCAAAAATAAATTAATAAAATAGAAAATTTCCATGGCCAAGCATCAATGGGTCACAAATAACATCATGAGCAAGTTTGGATCATAAGATTATAGGCCCATTTGGAAATTTTTGCATTTTGACCAATATCTCCTTTTGTGCAATTGTGCAAAAATGCCCAACTTCTGAATAGTGTATCTTGCTCAATTTTCCACATTTTTGAGTGTTGTTGGACTTTTTGGAAAGCTCTAAGAGTCCTCTAACCAACCTCTTTTGTTTCATCTCAATTGGAGTTTCCATGCTCAATATATCTTCAAAACAAAATGTTGACTTTTTGTTGACTTTGAAAAGGACCTGTAATGTTTTGATCCATACCTTCCAAATGAATCATTTTTTGAACATTCTTGTGAGACATGAAGTTGTAGAGAATGGAATTTCCTTCAAAACAAGAGGTGGTGGAAAAATTTCTGAGAAAGTATGAAGAAGTTATGCTCAGTCAAAGTTTGGTTGACTTTTCCTCAAGAAACCCTAATTTAGAAAGTTTGACTTTTGAGCAAATCTTGAGTTTTCTTGATGAATCATGATCAAACCTTGATCAAATGATGAATGTAACTTCAAAATGAGGATGTTGACCAAAAATTATGAAGTTGGACTGTATGTTGACCACAGTTGACTTTTTATCCAATACAACTGATTTTCAACCATCTGAGCAATTGTCTGAGGAAACTTGACTTGTGAGGCTTGAAACTTGACATGGGGAATCTTTGAAGCATATGAGGAGGCATGATGGCCATTGGAGATGTTGGAAGTCCATCTTGATCTGAGGAATACCAAACCCTAGTTTGGGTTGATTGTCTAGGAGAGGGTTTGTCTGATCAATCTTTGAGGAATTCTTGAGTATGGATGCATGAAATGTGTTGAGGAGATGGAGGGCAAATTTTGGGGTATGAAACTTTGTCATGGACATTCGTCCAGCTTACTCTTGCCTACTTGGACGCCCTTGGATACATGGGGCAGGCGCTGTTACTTCTACCCTGCATCAGAAGCTGAAATACCCGGTGAAAGGGAAGGTTGTTACAGTATGTGGTGAAGAAGAATATATGGTCAGTCATCTACAGTCATTCCGATACCTTGAGGTGGAGGGTGAATTCTTCGAGACTCCCTGTCAAGCTTTTGAAACAATCCCCAGAGTCATGCCTGTTGACTCTCCCGTCACTCCTGAAGTTACGTGAGCTCCGCCTAGGATGGCCTCGCTGAAAGATGCTCAAGCTGTTGTTGAAGGAGGAGGTAGTTCTATTTGGGGCCAGCTCCCTGATCTTCCTTTCAAATCTGACAAGACTGGTTTAGGCTTCACCATCAGAGGATAGAAGATGATACGCCGCGAACGTGTCGGCCAACTTCCTTTCCGCATCAGCCAGAGTGGAATCCATGCTATAGAAGACAATGACACCGACTTCGACATCAGCAAATGGATCTTCCCAACTCCTGACAGTGGACTTAACAATTGGAAGACTGAAGACGTCATACCAATCTCCTTTAGACAGGAGTAATTGCTCTTGTTTTTGTTTTGCTTTTCGTATTTTCTAAAGCCTAGTGCCTTGCCCGGGGCATCATGGCTCGTTTCTGAGGGTTATTATTTGTCATTTGCATATTTTCATTCAATAAAATCGTTGGACTTTTGCATTCAATTGTTGTTTTCTTTCTTTTACTTTGTCACCCCTTCAAAAAGCTATGTGTTTCTTACACACACCCACGTGATACACTGCAAAATCACTCCAAATCTCGTTGATAACAGCTATGCTATTGCTAAATATGACTTCGATAATCCGATCTACCAAGCCGAAGACGAAGGTGAGGAAGATTGTGAAGTGCCAGGAGAACTTGTCAGGCTGCTACAGCAAGAAGAACAAGTTATACAGCCACACGAAGAGCGGGTTGAGGTTGTGAATTTGGGTACTGATGAAGACAGAAAAGAGATCAAGATAGGAGCGGGTCTTGAGAACAGTGTTAAAGAAAGATTGATCCGAATGCTACGAGACTATATCGAGGTTTTTGCTTGGTCATACGAATCCAGGCCTGGACATTGATATTATGGTGCATCGGTTACCGACAAAAGAAGGTTTTCTCCCTGTGAAGCAGAAGGTTCGTCGCATGCGTCCTGAGATGTCAGAGAAAATCAAAGCCGAAGTTATGAAACAGTGCAACGCCGGTTTCTTAGCCGTTACTTCTTATCCACAGTGGGTTGCAAATGTGGTGCCCGTACCTAAGAAGGATGGTAAAGTTCGGATGTGTGTGGATTACAGAGATCTGAATAAAGCGAGTCCGAAAGATGATTTTCCACTTCCTCATATTGATGTTCTGGTTAATAACACCACTCAGCATAAGGTCTTCTCCTTCATGGATGGTTTCTCCGGTTACAATCAGATTAAAATGGCTCCTGAAGACATGGAGAAGACTACTTTTTCGTTACACAATGGGGCACTTTCTGCTACAAGGTAATGCCGTTCGGACTGAAGAACGCGGGCGCCACTTATCAGCGTGCCATGGTGACGTTGTTTCATGACATGATTCATCACGAGATAGAGGTCTACGTCGATGATATGATAGCTCGATCACAGACTGAAGAAGAACATCTTGATCATCTACGGAAACTATTTGATAGATTGAAGAAGTACAGACTAAGACTCAATCCCAACAAGTGCACCTTTGGAGTCAGATCCGGAAAACTCCTAGGGTTTGTCGTCAGTGGCAAAGGTATTGAGGTTGACCCCGCCAAGGTTAAAGCTATTCAAGAGATGCCAACTCCCCGCACCGAGAAGGAAGTCAGAGGTTTCTTGGGCCGATTGAATTACATTTCCAGATTCATTGCACATCTAACTGCTACTTGTGAGCCAATCTTCAAGTTATTGAAGAAAGATCAAGTGGTCGAATGGAATGACGATTGCCAGATCGCTTTTGACAAAATCAAGGAGTACCTGCAGAATCCTCCTATCCTGATGCCATCCGCCGAAGGAAGACCTCTTATCATGTACTTGACAATGTTAAAGAACTCAATGGGGTGTGTGTTGGGGCAACATGACGAGTCTGGTCGAAAAGAGTATGCAATATACTACCTTAGCAAAAAGTTTACCGACTGTGAAACAAGATACTCACAGCTCGAGAAAACTTGCAGCGCTTTGGCTTGGGCGGCTCGCCGACTAAGACAGTATATGTTGACTCACACTACCTTGTTGATTTCCAAGATGGATCCGATAAAATACATATTTGAGAAACCAGCTCTCTCCGGAAGAATAGCAAGATGGCAAATGATCTTGACCGAATATGACATCCAGTATACTTCTCAGAAAGCGATCAAAGGAAGTGTAGTAGCCGATCATTTGGCTCATCAAGCCATAGGTGACTATCAGTCTATGCAGTTCGAATTTCCAGCAGACAAAGATGTTTTGTTAGTTACAAATTCCGAAGAACCAGGACCAGACGGAGGACCTGAACAAGGATCTCGATGGACCATGGTCTTTGATGGAGCCTCAAATGCACTTCGCAATGGCATTGGCGCCATCATTATATCCCCTGCAGGAGGACACACGCCTTTCACCGCCAGATTGTGTTTCAGTTGCACTAATAACATGGCCGAATACGAAGTGTGCATCATGGGTATTAAAGCTGCTATTGACTTAAGAATCAAGTTCTTACAAGTGTATGGAGACTCAGCGTTAATGATCAGTCAGATTAAGGGTGAGTGGGATACGAAGCATCTGAATCTCATTCCATATCAAGAGCATGTTTTGAGTTTGATCCCCTACTTCGAAGATATCACTTTCAATCACATTCCACGAGAAGAGAGTCAGTTGGCAGACGCATTGGCTACTATGTCGTCTATGTTCAAGGTCAGATGGGACAACGAGGCTCCCCAGATCATCATTGAGAAGTTCAACGAACCAGCGTACTATTATGAACTTGACACAGAAGAGAAACCTTGGTACTACGACGTGAAGAGGTATCTTGAGACTCAGGAATATCTCGCAGGGGCATCTGTCAATAATAAGAAATTCTTGAGAAGATTTGCATCCAAATTCTTCCTCAGCAATGGCATCCTATACAAGCGCAACCACGACTTGTGATTACTCCGCTGTGTGGATCAGAAAACAGCAGAACGTATCAAGGAAGAGTTACACGAAGGCGCATTTGGTACCCACTCCAGCGGTCATACAATGGCTAAGAAGATTTTGAGAACAGGTTACTATTGGTCCACCATGGAAGCGGATTGTCACCGCTATGCTCGATCTTGTCACAAAAGCTAGATTTATGCAGACAAAGTGCACGTACCTCCAGTACCTCTAAATATTCTAATAGCTCCTTGGCCTTTTGCAATGTGGGGCATTGACATGATTGGAGAAATCAAGCCCACTGCTTCCATCGGACATCGTTTCATCCTTGTGGCAATTGACTATTTCACCAAGTGGGTAGAAGCAGCTTCGTTCGTGTCTATTACCAAGAATATTGTGGCTCGATTCATCAAGCATAATCTTATATGTCGGTATGGCACTCCTGAAAGGATTATCACAGATAACGGCTCTAATCTCAACAACAAAATGATCACCAAACTCTACACGCAGTTCAAGATCAAACATCACAACTCTGCTCCGTATCGGCCTAAGATGAATGGCGCAGTGGAATTCGCCAACAAGAACATTAAGAAGATTATACATAAGATGACAATGACTTACAAGGATTGGCATGAGATGTTACCATTCGCTCTTCATGGTTATCGTACTACAGTACGAACATCAACAGGGGCAACCCCCTTCTCTCTAGTATACGGTATGGAAGCGGTCCTACCAATTGAGGTTCAAATCCCCTCAACCAGAGTCCTCCAGGACGCAGAGTTAGGCGAAGACGATTGGGTCCAGACTCGCCTTGACCAGATCAACTTTATTGATGAGAAACGACTCGCATCCATTTCACATGGACAGATTTATCAAAAACGAATGATCAGAGCATTCAACAAGAAGGTCAAGCACCGAGTCTACCAAGTCGGTGATCTAGTAGTCAAGCGCATCATTCTTCCACAAGGTGATCCCAGGGGAAAATGGACTCCCACCTATGAGGGACCATTTGTAGTCAAGAGTATTTTCGGAGCTATGATACTTAGCACCATGGATGGTGAAGACTTTCCACACCCTGTGAACGCAGACATAGTCAAAAAATACTACGCATAATGAGACCCGCTAGGTCGACCTAGGCAAAAATAAGGGCATCCTGGCGAACCAAAAGGGTTCGGGCAAAAGTTAAGGATATATACAAAACATGTACACCGGCAAGTCGAAAACCTAAAAAGCGGCTTGGGCAAAAGGGTATCCGTGGACCGAAAGAAAGGTCTAGGCAAAAGTTAGGGATTTAAGCGTACGACTATGTCTCGTCCGGATCACCTATCTACAGACTACTATCAGCATTCAAGATTCAAATGGCGAAGATCAGTCTACTCACTTTCTACTGACAGCAAGGAGATGAGATAGTTGAAATATATGAGTACTAGCATAGTTGGAACTTAACGAGATTGTTTCCGCGTAGCTTTTTACTTTTCTTGCGTACAAACTACTTGGCCATACGCCACATTTCAAATAAATACAAGTTTCTTTCTCTTTACAATTTTCACTATTGATTGTTTGCATAAAGTCGAGCGTTTGCTTTGAATGATTATATGCATCTGACAATAAAAATCTATTCACGAACATGCGCAAAGTGAACAAACGAAGGTAATTACTACAGGCTCCAGGAATTGAGATGACGACGAAAGTCACCAAAACTTTCCCCCGCAGAGCATGATCCCCACAGAGGTGTCACTCATAACAAACCTTCCCCAGTGGAGTATACGTTAGTCCCTGAGCAGCGATTCCACTCAACTAAACCATATGACAATAGATTTCCAAGCGATTGATTCATCACCAGGTATCTGACAAAATGTCTCTCAAGAATCGTCATTTCCTCGGCAGATCAAGATCCGGACACGAAACTTGGTCAGATAGTGCATCGGAGGAAACCTACATCTTTTATTCCCCAGCCAGAGATTTCGACGGGCTCCAGATCCTTCTAAACTCTCCAGCAGGATTTATGCGTAAGATCCCCAGTAGAGTACCTCCTAGATTCTCCCCAACAGGGTCTATGCACAAGATCCTCAGCAGCGTGTCTCTCGACCTCTACCAGCCTCAACAATATCTAGGCCCGAGACTTGGTCAGATAGTGCATCGGAGGGATCAAAGTTATCTTTCTTCTCAGGTTTTCCATCTGTTTCATCCCCAAACAGAAGTCAGAAGTCCTCAGGCAGAGCATCCATATCTTCTCCAAGATGGATATGTTTTGAAATACCACAACATCTATCATTCATACATTACTCATAAAAGTCAAAATACATGCATATGTCGTTCATACACATCGTCATACATCATACTTTGCATAAGACTAACGATATTCTATCAAAGTTTCTTTTGTTTTTCCCAAAACAGGTGAAAATCAATTCTAAAAACAAACAGGTCCAGGATTAATGCCCCCGAAGCCAGACGGGAAAACTATCTGAACGACCGCCCTAGTTGTCCTCCGACAACTGGTCCAGGATTAATGCCCGAAGCCAGACGGGAAAACTATCTGAATGACCGCCCTAGTTGTCCTTCGACGACAAATCCAGGATTAATACCCGAAGCTAGACGGGAAAACTATCTGAACGATCACAAGTTATCCTCCGATAACAGGCATTGGACCAATACCCGAGGCACAACAGGGAAGCTGTCCATATTTTGCCAACTACTATCCCCTCAGAGTAATCAGCACGAAGATGTATTCTGACTTTCTCTTATTATCAACAGCAACTACAGAGTCTAGCGTACGACTCAGTTGCATTGGATGGCATCTTAAGCCCATCTCCGACTACTTGTCAACATTTCTCCACTTTCAGAATGCTGCATATTTGGTTAAAAACCAATACAAGCCAACAACTTCATTCAAAGATGAGCACGAAGTCTAACGTACGACTCCCTCCGGATGGCATCTTAAGCCCATCTCCATGCTCCTTTCACTTCCAGAAACATCTATAGAGCCTAGCGTACGGCTCACTCTCCAGCATCGATCTTTCCAGATGGCATCTTAAGCCCATCTCCGACAATTCTCCTATTCAGGCGACGTCTCGAGTCTAGCGTACGACTCATTCCCCAGCGAAATCTCAAATTTCTCCAAATGGCGTCAACGCATCAATCAACAGCGAGTGCAAATTTTCAGGTGTACTCGAGTGTTCAATCATCTTCTACCTCCCAGTCACGAAAGGAGAACATGCTAATCTAACCCTTCCAGTACAAGAAGATTGAACAGGGGCAGCTGTCATACCCCAAAATTTTCCCTCCTACTTCTCAAGACATTTCATACATCTATACTCAAGGATTCCTCAAGGGTTGATCAGACAAACTCTCTCCTAGACAATCAACCCAAACTAGGGTTTGGCCATCCACAGATCCAGATGGACTTCCAACATCTCCAAAGGTCATCATGCCTCCTCATATGCTTCAAAGATTCTCTATGTCAAGTTTCAAGCCTTACAAGTCAAGTTTCCTCAAACAATTGCTCAGATGGTTAAAAATCAGTTGTATTGGACAAAAAGTCAACTGTGGTCAACATACAGTCAAACTTCTTGATTTTTGGTCAAAATTCTCATTTTGAAGTTACATTCATCATTTGATCAAGGGTTGATCATCATTCATCAAGAAAACTCAAGATTTTCTCAAAAGTCAAACTTTCCAAATTAGGGTTTTTCAAGGAAAAGTCAACTGAACTGTGACTGAGCATAACTTCTTCATACTTTCTCAAAAAAATTTCCACCACCTCTCATTTTGAAGAAAATTCAATTCTCTACAACTTCATGTCTCACAAGAATGTTCAAAAAATGCTTCATTTGGGAGGTATGGATCAATACATTACATGTCCTTTTCAAAGTCAACAAAAAGTCAAATTTCTGTTTTGAAGATTTATTGAGCATGGAAACTCCAATTGAGATGAAACCAAGGCGGTTGGTTAGAGGACACCTAGAGCTTTCTAAAAAGTCCAAGAACACTCAAAAATGTGGAAAATTGAGCAAAATACACATTGTACAAGTTGGGCATTTTTGAACAATTGCACAAAAGGAGATATTTGTCAAAATCCAATTTTTTCCAAATGGGCCTATAATTTTATGATCCAAACTTGATCATAATATTATTTGTGACCTATTGATGTCTTGCCATGACCACATTCTATTTTATTGATTTATTTTTGAATTTAAAACCATTTAATTCAAATTTAAATTATATAAAATATGAAAATAAGATATATTTTCAAAAGGAGTGGATTTTTATCAAACTTGAGGTCCAAGATAGCCCACAATACTTGCCAATTTCGTGATAGCTTGCATATGGAAGAGAAAATCAAATTTTCTCAAAAATTTGATTTTATTTGAAAGGAAATTATTTCACATTCAATACCCAATCTTTTTTCACTCTCTTTGCTCTCATATTACACTCTATAAATACCCAGCCTATTGCCAAGAACAAGGGACGAAACCCTAGCCCCTACAACAACCCTCACTTTGCTCAAAATTTTCACAAAGTTGTGAAAATCGAATTTCAAATTCCAGTCAGTTTCAAGGCAAGCCAGCCATCCAAACGTGTTCCTTGATATCCCAGCATTCAAAACCATCCCTTACACGAAGCCAGAACTGCCTAGATCGTGCTCAAGAACTTGCTCCGATTTGGTATTTCTTTGAAATTCGAATTTCATTAATCATGCATTGTTAACTATTTTCATGTGTTTGTTTGAGTTCAGGGTGTTCATTAGAATGTGTTTGATGCCTTACATGCGAGTTTCCACGTGAAAACCACAGATTGCCATTGTTAGGGTTCAAAGAACTGTTTGAGTCGAACTGATAGCTACAGGCATTTTCAATCGAAACTAACACCACTATTGAATTCGGAATGCTCGATTTAGGGGGTAGGGTACTCTTTTCCTTTTTATTTCACTAATTTCGCAGGTTTGGCATTTTTGGTCACCGGAGAAGACGACCGGAGCTAGGGCTCCGGCGTCGTTGACTGGTTGAACCCGGCGAAGGCTTGTGTGGCGCGATCATGCTTTCTGATTCGTACATTCGTTATGACTGGGGTCCACGCGTGTTGACTGGGTTTGAAACATAGCCATGACACGTATTCATTCAAAAACAATTCTTTGCATTTTCCAAACACAAAAGACACAATGGCTCAGTGGTTAAGGCGTTGGTATGAGGAGATGCTCTCCATGGTCCTTGGTTCGAACCTGGTCAGGACCAAATGTTTTTTCTCTTTTGCAAACTAACTCTTCTTTTTCATATTTTCTATATTTTCTTTAATGTTTTTCCATGCATTTAATTTATCTTTAAATATTTTTGTCATGCATCTAAAAAAACACCAAAAATATTTATTTTTTGCCTAATCATCTGAAAAATGTGTATTTAATTTTTAAAATTAAAATTATTACTTTTGCATGCATATTTAATTTAATTGCTAATTAATCATTTAAATGGCTTTTAATTGTTTTTAAATTATCAAATCAACTCCAAAAATTCCCAAAAATTTATTTTATCATATTAATGTCCTCATTAACACAAAAACTTTTTCTCATTCAAAAATACTTATTTTTGCTAACATTTTCCTCT
Organism: Vicia sativa; assembly: GCA_021764765.1. Classification (NCBI taxonomy): domain Eukaryota; kingdom Viridiplantae; phylum Streptophyta; class Magnoliopsida; order Fabales; family Fabaceae; genus Vicia; species Vicia sativa. The sequence continues at coordinate 257,759,853 of CM038795.1, forward strand.
TATGCAATTTTCTTCCGTTTTTCGATTTTGTATCTGTTCATAGGTTATACCGTTTCGGACGATTTTTATTGCTTTTCTTTTCTAATTATGTAACTGCCTATCGGATGTAATAGTTTAATTAGGGCTTTTATTTTACGCACTTTCAATTATGTATCTGCCCAAAAGCCATGTAATAGCGTAGGACTTTACTTTCCGCACTTTACATTTCCGCAATTTACTTTCCGCACCCTATAAACTGCTAGTAATTAGGCGTGTATGGCAAGATAAAATTGAACATAGACCACTCTTAATTTCAAGATAAAATATCTGAATGTAACACACTCTTTTCACACATGCACCCCTTAGGGTAATTCTCTCTCGTTGCCTTTACGAATTCAAATGGTCATGTCCCTCGAACGTAGAGGTATCCTAGCACCATTGCCTTCAAAACAAATCATCATAATCCCTTTGATACCAAGATCATAGACCCACGATGTCGCCTACGAATACATGATCTTGACCCTCGATTGTCGCCTACGAAAAATGATGATAGTCCCTTCGAATGTGTTAGGATACTTCCTACAAGTTGCCTTCTATGACCATCTGATGTCCCTTCGAATGTCCCGCTTACATCCAACGAATAGGGTTACCTACCAACTAATGGCATGGATAGCACTATTCTAAAGAAACGTAAAACAACACGAAAACGACTATTCTGAGTAGGTAATAAGACTTTTAGTTGCTTGCTCAAACAAAATACTTTTCACACCTCACACTTTTGTCAAAGTTCAAACTCTTTTCAAAAACGAAACATTTCCGAACACTTTGTATACATTCCTACATGAATCATTACAAAGTCAAAGCGAAATGCCTTTTCAAAACATTTTTGTCAAACACACAGAAAGCACAAATTTTTAAAGTGATCTAAGAGCCCGTAGATAACTACGGATGAAAAGGGGTGCTAATACCTTCCCTTTTCAAAAGCTTCTCCCTTACTCAGAATCTAACGAAGGTCTTTTTCTGTACTTTTTACCTTCCCTTAATTGGATAAAAGAAAAGTCGGTGGCGACTCTTGCTATCCGCACATTTGCGATACAAAAATCTCACCGTATTACACTATATCTCCTGTTTCGATTAAATATCTTGCTATATGTTCCATTGTTGATTCACTCGTGTCTCCAGCAAATTTTGTGAATTTAGGGACTTTAAAGCCCCTGGGTAATTCTGTGTGCAGCACATAGTCCATAATGGGAGATGCGTAATTTGGCCTCCTAAATCTTGAATTTAAGCCATTCTGGGCCATTATTCTTTCGATCATGGTGGTGAGGTTATTTTCTGCCACTAGATTGTCATTTCTAATTCTATGAACAATTTCGTCTGCATTCTATTCCCTATTTACCATCATTATTGGTCTAGGTTGTTCGTCCTGAACTTCCTAATGCCTTAATCTTGACCCTATATTTCTCTCTTCAACCACTTGTACAGGGGGTCGAATCTGTTCGATTGTGGGTTCTTCATTTCTAATCACCACTGGGTTTTGCCTACGTCTTGCAGGAGCATCAGGGGCACCAAAGAAATCTGATATTCTTTCCATCTGGGCTGCATTTTCTTGGTTCATTCTATTTATGTTCTGGATTAGGGGACTAAAAATAGCATTCATTTCACGGGCTAGGATTCCTACCATATCATGATTGCTATCATCTATCTGTTGCCTAAGCGCTGCCTGACTATTAGTTATAAGGGTAGGCAACTGGGCAAAGTTTCCTAGATTCTGGGGATTTGTACCCAAATTATTCATTCCTGAACTAGACCCTTGGACTGGGGACGAAGTCGATGCATTATGTAAACCTGCCATAAACGAAATTGGCATTCCGTATGGAGGGTTTCTGGGCCTCACGGGCTCAAAGTCTAGAGGCCTAGTGGGGGTCGAATACTATTGATTCCCTACGTGTGGCACAGTTTGCATTGAGGACACGTTTGATGGAATTTCTAATGTACTTACTAGGACCGTATTCGAACTTCCAACAGGGATGGTATTGGATGCATCAATAGAACTTGAAACGTTTGTTGTAGCCCCTTGTGGGGGATTTTGTCCCCTATCTTGGTTAGTTGTGTTAACCATTGTTTTAATACGTTGTCTTCTGGGTATATGTGGATTATTATTCTTTATTTTGCCGCTTCGAAGGTTCATATAACGGCTCCAAACTCAGAAGATCCTACAATTTTCTAACAGGTTTGATAGAATTTTGTTATGACACTGTCCCACCGGGTGTGCCAATTTGTTTACAGTGATTTCTAGTAAACAACCGCTAGTCTTCCAATTATTAGTTATTATTGGTTACTTGCAGGATCGACTAGATTGATCCTAGGACACATGTGTCATAACTCATTTCTATGTTCATACCCATTATTTTTGATAAATTTATATTGTGTATTGATGTGGAATGTAAAATTCTTCTTAAGAGATCTCTCTAAGATTGTCTATAGAAATATACTGACTGAATGTATAAAGGAAAGGCTTCGAATCAAACTTAAGATTTAAAACTTGAATATAAAGATAAAGAGTTTTTGAGAATATAAAAGTTTATGGAAATATAAAGTGTTTGAATGACATGACAAAGTAAAAAATGGAGTTTCTAAAGAGATAAATGTGTTTGAAGGCAAGTAAAACAAGATCATAAAAGGAAATCGAAAGATTCTAAGAACAAAAGTACTGTAAAAGTGAAAGGAATATAAAAAGACTTGGATTTAAATTATAAAGAATCATGATGTTCAGTACGTACTTTTTGTCTTCTAACTCGTTTCCCTTAAGTCACGGTAATTTGAGTGTTTGAGATTTTTTAGTACACGAATGAACACACTAATTCTAACATAAAAACACCTATTTATAGTATTTTCGACCCTAACGGTCTTACTCTAAAATCATGCCACGTTCGAAGCATGCAGGCTTCTTACGTTTACTGACCTCCACGCGTCTTCTAAGAATGGCGCTCTTATTTGAAATTCTAATCCTATGCCAGTGAAATACTCCGTGTCTTTTCGATTCGAATTTATAAATAACCTGTTTGGACCGCTCTAATTCTTATATATTGCATAAAAGAACTCTTTACATCTAACCACTAAAAGATGCCAAATCGAAGTCCATCACTTATTACTAAAAATCGAAGAGTCCTTTAGAACAATGGTTCTATATTTTCTACCAATATTCATCATTGATACCAACCTGTTTATTCGAAGTATCCCTTTGATATTCAAATAACTTCTTTATTCGAAATTTCCAATTAACAACCATATGAGTTAACGAAGACTCTAATAAGGACAATGAATTAAGATGGATGATTAGAGTTGCGCAGCTGTTAATGATGGTGCGGTAGTGTTTATGTGGTATTCATCGACGGAGGTGAAAGGAAAATCTAAGAGTGATGAATTTCCAGTGGTGAATGAATTTCCAGAAGTGTTTCCGGAAGATGTTAGTGAGTTGCCACATGAGAGAGAAGTGGAATTTACTATAGATTTGATTCCTGGAACTAGTCTGGTGTCGATGGCGCCTTATCGCATGTCGGCATCTAAATTGTCTGAGTTGAAGAAGCAGTTAGAAGAGTTACTAGAGAAGAATTCTATTCGTCCTAGTGTTTCGCCGTGGGGTGCTCCGGTGTTGTTGGTTAAGAAGAAAGAGGGTTCGATGAGATTGCGTGTTGATTACAGGCAGTTGAACAAGGTTACAATCAAGAATCGGTATCCATTGTCGAGGTTGATGATTTGATGGATCAACTAGTTGGAGCTTGTGTATTCAGCAAGATTGATTTGAGGTCTGGGTATCATCAGATTCGTGTGAAGACGGAGGGTATTCAGAAAACTGCATTTAGAACGAGGTATGAACATTATGAGTATTCTGTTATGCCGTTTGGAGTTACTAATGCACCTGGTGTTTTCATGGAGTATGTGACCAAGATATTTCATATGTATCTTGATAAGTTCGTCGTGGTATTTATTGACGATATTCTGATCTATTCGAAGGATGATGAAGAGCATGCAGAACATCTTAGAGTTGTATTAGAATTGTTGAAAGAGAAGAAGCTCTATGCAAAGTTGTCCAAGTGTGAATTATGGTTGAGTGAAGTAAGCTTTCTTGGTCATGTGATTTCCAAGAATGGTATTGATGTTGATCCTACGAAGGTAGAAGCGGTATCTCAGTGGGAAGCGCCGAAGAATACTTCTGAAATCCGTAGTTTTCTTGGTCTTGCAGGTTACTACAAAAAGTTTATTGAAGGATTTTCGAAGTTAGCTTTGTCGTTGACTAAGTTGACCAGAAAGGGGCAGATGTTTGTTTGGGATTCTGAATGTGAGAAAGGATTCCAAGAGTTGAAGAAGAGGTTGACTAGTGCTCCGATTTTGATTTTGCCGAATCCGATAGAGTCTTTTGTTGTGTACTGTGATGCTTCATGGATGGGATTAGGTGGTGTTTAAATGCAGGATAAGAAGGTAGTAGCTTATGCTTCAAGAAAGTTGAAGATTCATGAAAAGAATTATCCGACTCATGATTTGGATTTGGTAACTGTAGTGTTTGTTTTGAAATTGTGGAGGCATTACTTGTATGGTTCTCAATTCGAGGTATTTAGCGATCATAAGAGTGTGAGGTACCTCTTCGATCAGAAAGAGCTCCATATGAGGCAGAGAAGGTGGTTAGAATTCCTCAAAGATTATGATTTCGGTTTGAATTACCATCCTAGTAAGGCAAACGTTGTTGCAGACGCATTGAGTAGGAAGTCCTTGCATATGTCTATGTTGATGGTCCGTGAATTGGATTCGGTTGAACAATTCAGAGACTTAAGTTTGCTATGTGAGACTAATTCTGATAGTGTTAAGTAAGGTATGTTGAAACTGACTAGTGGTATTTTGGATGAGATTCGAACTGGACAACAATCTGACATCGGTTTAGTTGATAAATTGACATTGATCAACCAAGGTCAAGGAGGTGAATTCCGAATTGATATTTCATCTGTATCTTGATAAGTTCGTGGTGGTATTTATTGATGACATTCTGATCTACTTGAAGAATGATCAAGAGCATGCAAAACATCTTAGAGTTGTATTGGAATTGTTGAAAGAGAAGAAGCTTTATGCAAAGTTGTCCAAGTGTGAATTCTGGTTGAGTGAAGTAAGCTTTCTTGGTCATGTGATTTCCAAGAATGGTATTGATGTTGATCCTACGAAGGTAGAAGCGGTATCTCAGTGGGAAGCGCCGAAGAATACTTCTGAAATCCGTAGTTTTCTTGGTCTTGCAGGTTACTACAAAAAGTTTATTGAAGGATTTTCGAAGTTAGCTTTGTCGTTGACTAAGTTGACCAGAAAGGGGCAGATGTTTGTTTGGGATTCTGAATGTGAGAAAGGATTCCAAGAGTTGAAGAAGAGGTTGACTAGTGCTCCGATTTTGATTTTGCCGAATCCGATAGAGTCTTTTGTTGTGTACTGTGATGCTTCATGGATGGGATTAGGTGGTGTTTAAATGCAGGATAAGAAGGTAGTAGCTTATGCTTCAAGAAAGTTGAAGATTCATGAAAAGAATTATCCGACTCATGATTTGGATTTGGTAACTGTAGTGTTTGTTTTGAAATTGTGGAGGCATTACTTGTATGGTTCTCAATTCGAGGTATTTAGCGATCATAAGAGTTTGAGGTACCTCTTCGATCAGAAAGAGCTCAATATGAGGCAGAGAAGGTGGTTAGAATTCCTCAAAGATTATGATTTCGGTTTGAATTACCATCCTGGTAAGGCAAACGTTGTTGAAGACGCATTGAGTAGGAAGTCCTTGCATATGTCTATGTTGATGGTCCGTGAATTGGATTCGGTTGAACAATTCAGAGACTTGAGTTTGGTATGTGAGACTACTTCTGATAGTGTTAAGTAAGGTATGTTGAAACTGACTAGTGGTATTCTGGATGAGATTCGAACTGGACAGCAATCTGACATCGGTTTAGTTGATAAATTGACATTGATCAACCAAGGTCAAGGAGGTGAATTCCGAATTGATATTTCATCTGTATCTTGATAAGTTCGTGGTGGTATTTATTGATGACATTCTGATCTACTTGAAGAATGATCAAGAGCATGCAAAACATCTTAGAGTTGTATTGGAATTGTTGAAAGAGAAGAAGCTTTATGCAAAGTTGTCCAAGTGTGAATTCTGGTTGAGTGAAGTAAGCTTTCTTGGTCATGTGATTTCCAAGAATTATATTGATGTGGATCCTACGAAGGTAGGAGCGGTATCTCAGTGGGAAGCACCGAAGAATGCTTCTGAAATCCGCAGTTTTCTTGGTCTTGCAGGTTACTACAGAAAGTTTATTGAAGGATTTTCGAAGTTAGCTTTCCCGTTGACTAAGTTGACCAGAAAGGGGCAGATGTTTGTTTGGGATTCTGAATGTGAGAAAGGATTCCAAGAGTTGAAGAAGAGGTTGACTAGTGCTCCCGATTTTGATTTTGCCGAATCCGATAGAGTCTTTTGTTGTGTACTGTGATGCTTCATGGATGGGATTAGGTGGTGTTTAAATGCAGGATAAGAAGGTAGTAGCTTATGCTTCAAGAAAGTTGAAGATTCATGAAAAGAATTATCCGACTCATGATTTGGATTTGGTAACTGTAGTGTTTGTTTTGAAATTGTGGAGGCATTACTTGTATGGTTCTCAATTCGAGGTATTTAGCGATCATAAGAGTTTGAGGTACCTCTTCGATCAGAAAGAGCTCAATATGAGGCAGAGAAGGTGGTTAGAATTCCTCAAAGATTATGATTTCGGTTTGAATTACCATCCTGGTAAGGCAAACGTTGTTGAAGACGCATTGAGTAGGAAGTCCTTGCATATGTCTATGTTGATGGTCCGTGAATTGGATTCGGTTGAACAATTCAGAGACTTGAGTTTGGTATGTGAGACTACTTCTGATAGTGTTAAGTAAGGTATGTTGAAACTGACTAGTGGTATTCTGGATGAGATTCGAACTGGACAGCAATCTGACATCGGTTTAGTTGATAAATTGACATTGATCAACCAAGGTCAAGGAGGTGAATTCCGAATTGATGAGAATAGTGTTATGAGATTTGGTGATAGAATTTGTGTTCCGGATATTGTAGAGATTAGGAAAAGTATTTTGGAAGAGCGGCATCGTAGTGGATTGAGTATTCATCCTGGCGCTACTAAGATGTATGATGATTTGAAAAAGTTGTTTTGGTGGCCTGGAATGAAAAAGGAAATTGTTGAGTTCGTCTATGCTTGTTTGGTTTGTCAGAAGTCAAAAATTGAACATCATAAACCGTCAGGGTTGATGGAACTGTTGTTTGTTCCGGATTGGAAATGGGATAACATTTCTATGGATTTGGTGTCTGGTTTGCCGAGGACAGCGAAGAATTGTGATTCTATCTGGGTTATTGTTGATCGGTTGACGAAGTCTGCTCACTTTATTCCGATAAGAATGGATTATCCTATGGAGAGGTTGCCAGAGTTGTATGTCGAGAAGATCGTGAGTTTGCACGGTATTCCTTCTAGTATTGTCTCAGATAGAGATCTGAGGTTTACGTCTAAGTTCTAGATGGGGCTGCAAGAAGCTTTGGGTACTAAGTTGCGGTTGAGTTATGCTTATCATTCGCAGACAGATGGTCAGACAGAGAGGACGATTTAGTCGTTAGAGGATTTGTTGCGAGCTTGTGTGTTGGAGAAAGGTGGAGCTTGGGATAGTTATCTACCATTGATTGAGTTTACCTACAACAATAGTTTTCATTCGAGCATTGGTATGGCTCCGTTTGAGGCGTTGTATGGTAGGAGGTGTTGTACGCCGTTGTGTTGGTACGAATCTGGAGAGAGTGTTGTCGTTGGACCGGAGATTGTTCAATAGACTTCAGAAAAGATTAACATGATTCAGGAGAAGATGAGAGCTTCTCAGAGTCGCCAAAAGAGTTATCATGATAAGAGGAGAAAGGATCTTGAGTTTAGTGAAGGAGATCATGTGTTTATGCGAGTTACTCCGATGACTGGTATTGGAGAGCCTTGATGTCAAAGAAGTTAACTCCGCGCTTTATTGGTCCGTTTTAAATTACCAAGAAGGTTGGAAGAGTTGCTTATCTGATTGCTTTACCGTCGTCGCTTGCGAATTTGCATGATGTTTTCCATGTATCTCAGTTGAGGAAGTACATTGTTGATCCGTCTCATGAGATTCAGGTAGATGATGTACAGGTGCGAGATAATTTGACTGTGGAAGAATTACCTGCGAGAATTGAGGATCGGAAGTTGAAGCAGTTGCGTGGTAAAGAGATAGCTCTGGTGAAAGTAGCTTGGGGAGGACCATTAGGTGGAAATGTTACTTGGGAGCTGGAGAGCCAGATGAAAGACTCGTATGTCGAACTTTTCGTCTAAGGTATGTTTTCGAGGACGAAAACTCTTTTAGTAGGGGAGAGTTGTGACACGCCAAATAATTCAATTATTAAATAATTGGAATTTTTAATTATTAATTTAATTAAAAGTTTAATTATTAATATTTTTGGATTATTGGATTTAATTAAATAAATGGATGTGTTGGGGGTGTGAAGTGGAATTGGAAGGTGTGTAGAGTAAAAGGCTCTAATTATTCTAATTAATTTATTTCTATTATTTGGAATAATAAAAAGGAATAAATAAAGGAATAAAGAGAAGAGAATTAGAGTTTTCGTTCTATGTGCTTTTGAGAAGAGAAGAGAAAGTGGAAAAGCCAAGGCGTCGGAAATTCGAAGAATCATCGCGAGGTAAGGGGTGATTTGGTCTGATTAATATGCCTTATAGGTTTTGATAATCAATAGGATGATTTGATACGTTAGGAATCTCGAATTAGGAATTCTAGGTTATGCCCTAATGCTATGATCCGACGTAATATCCTCAATTGGAATTAATAAGAATGGTTAATAGGTGTAGGTGGATTGTAGATTAATTAGAAAGTGTAGTTATGTTGTTAATTGGAGGAGAAAACACTTAATAATTATTGTTTCTTATGTATTAGGGTTGTTGGTGATGAATGGATCAATTGGGATTCCAAAAAGTGAGAATAAAAATTGGTTTTTAGTAAAAAATGCAGCATGCATCGACACATGCTGTTATGCATCGATGCAAGTAGTCAAACGTGTGAAAAACAGAAGCTGGAATATGGATTGCATCGATACAAAACCTCATGCGTCGATTCATGTGGTTAAAATTGGAGTTATGCATCGACACATACGTGTTATGCATCGATGCATACTGAAGGAAAATGGTTATGCATCAATACATGTGGTCTATACATCAATACAAGTGGTTATGCATCAATACATGTGGTCTATGCATAAATACAAGTGGTTATGCATCAATACATGTAGTATATGCATCAATACAAGTGGTTATACATCAATACATGTGGTCTATGCATCAATACAAGTGGTTATGTATCAATACAAATGGTTATGCATCAATACGAGTGGGTTATGCATCAATGCAAAACAGGTATGCATCGATGCATACTGAAAGGAAAATAGAAAAGAATTAATTTTGAAAATGTATGCATCAATGCATACGATGCTTCTGTCGATGCAAGCTAGCTATGCATTGATGCATGAGCTTATGCATCGATGCATACTATACAGAAACAGACCATAACTTTTGAAAAACGGTTTCGGTCATATCTTTGCGACTGTAACTCCGATTTAGGCATAGTTGGTATCGTTGGAAAGCTTAGAGCACGTAATATTTATTAAAAACATTTTTAAGTCCCAGTAACTGAATTTTGGGGGATTGATATGGCTTTCCGTAGAAAGCATTCGTTGTAATTCGTGATTGTTCGTCGTTGACGTGGTGTATACTTGATAGATTTTAATTCCACGTGTTGTAATTAACGTTATATATTCATGATTATGCTGTTATCATGTGTTGTTGATGGTGTTGATTATGTATAGAATTATGTGGTGTTCATATTCCGTTAATTGAATGTGGCATGCTTTTGATATGCATGCATATGCATTCTGGTGGAGTTAATTCTCATTGTGTGGAATTTGGCTCGTATTTCCAATAACTGTGCCCGGGTGATGATGCATGGTGAGGCTGGATTCGTGTCCGGGTGATTATGGACGAATCGATGTTGGTGACTTAGTTCACGTTTTGGTACCACATGCATTGAGTCTGCATTGCATATAGAATTATAACATGTTAGGATGACTTCCAGTGTTATAATTTCATTGATTGTTGTTATGTGCATATTGATTTGTGTGATTTGTATTTGTGAACTGGAATCTGAATATACTAATGAGGGTGGAATATTGTATTTATTGTTTTATTGCTTTAAAGAAACGTATAATGCATTTTAATTGTTGATGAAATCTCACCCTTACTTTGATGATTTCAGATTAAAGTTAGCAGCTCAGGAATTGGTGAGGATGGCTTATAGAGTTGTGCTAGTTAGTTACCGTGTGTTAGTGTCATGCTCTGATTAAGTTGTAACACTGGGGAACGTTTGGTTGAGAATTTGTTTCGTATTTCATTTGTTCTTTGGATTATTTTGGGAATAATTATGATTTGAAGTTATTCCGGTTTTGTGTTATTTTCCACTGTGTAGAACATAATTATTGGTTTTGAATTATTTAATAAAGTTCTTCAGTAAAAGCATGACATGTTGAATGAGATTTTCTGTTTTTAAATAATTGTGACACCCTTTCGTCTATGTTAACTCTGATTTAATAATTAAATTCGCGGGGTATTTTAGAAGGGGTGTTAAAATAGTGGTATCAGAGCATAGTCGGTCGTTGTGACCAGTGTCTTAATGTCATTATCCCTTTGTATGTGAAAAGTGTGTACAACACTGTCGGTACTTTTTGCTTTTCTGATTGCTTATTGCAGGAATAGTGTGAAACTAAGTGGGGGAGAAGAGATGCTTCCCGGATACGTTCCGATTGTAAGTCATTGGTATGAGGTACTGCTTGAGAAGACAGTGCAAGGGTGGTTAGAGTTGTTGGAATCATTTGTACCGTGAGTCATAGTTGGAAGTGCAAAAAGGCGAGTACGATTCTAAGAACAGAAAGTGTTGGCAATGATGGTTTATACTCCAGTATGATTATCAGATGTCTATTGACAAATTGAGGACTTGATCACCCTTAATCTCTTGTTGATAGCAGACGGAATCGTATTGGATGGTATACAATTGTCTTGCTATCTAAATGGGGCATAAAGTGATGAATATGAATGAAGTTTGGTAGAAGCTTGTGAACCATATGAGTTGATGAAGATTCTAATTAGGACAATGAATTAAGATGGATGATCAGAGTTGCGCAGCTGTAAATGATGGTGCAGTAGTGTTTATGTGGTATTCATCAGCCTAGGTGAAAGGAAAAGCTAAGAGTGATGAATTGCCAGTGGTGAATGAATTTCCAGAAGTGTTTCCGGAAGATGTTAGTGAGTTGCCACCTGAGAGAGAAGTGGAATTTACTATAGAGTTAATTCCTGGAACTAGTGTGGTGTCGATGGCGCCTTATCACATGTCGGCATCTAAATTGTTTGAGTTGAAGAAGCAGTTATAAGAGTTACTGGAGAAGAAGTCTATTCGTCCCAGTGTTTCGTCGTGGGGTGCTCCGGCGTTGTTGATTAAGAAGAAAGAGGGTACGATGAGATTGTGTGTAGATTACAGGAAGTTGAACAAGGTTAAATCAAGAATCTGTATCCATTCCCGAGGATTGATGATTTGATGGATCAACTAGTTGGAGCTTATGTATTTAGTAAGATTGATTTGAGGTCTGGGTATCATCAGATTCATATGAAGACAGAGGGTATTTAGAAAACTGCATTTAGAACGAGGTATGGACATTATGAGTATTCTGTTATGCCGTTTGGAGTTACTAATGCACCTGGTGTTTTCATGGAGTATATGAACAGGATATTTCATCTGTATCTTGATAAGTTCGTGGTGGTATTTATTGATGACATTCTGATCTATTCGAAGAATGATGAAGAGCATGCAGAACATCTTAGAGTTGTATTGGAATTGTTTAAAGAGAAGAAGCTCTATGCGAAGTTGTCCAAGTGTGAATTCTGGTTGAGTGAAGTAAGCTTTCTTGGTCATGTGATTTCCAAGAATTATATTGATGTGGATCCTACGAAGGTAGGAGCGGTATCTCAGTGGGAAGCACCGAAGAATGCTTCTGAAATCCGCAGTTTTCTTGGTCTTGCAGGTTACTACAGAAAGTTTATTGAAGGATTTTCGAAGTTAGCTTTCCCGTTGACTAAGTTGACCAGAAAGGGGCAGATGTTTGTTTGGGATTCTGAATGTGAGAAAGGATTTCAATAGTTGAAGAAGACGTTGACCAGTGCTCCGATTCTGATTTTGCCGAATCCGGTAGAGTCTTTTGTTGTGTACTGTGATGCTTCGTTGATGGGATTAGGTGGTGTTTAAATGCAAGATAAGAAGGTAGTAGCTTATGCTTCAAGACAGTTGAAGATTCGTGAAAGGAATTATCCGACTCATGATTTGGAGTTGGTAACTATAGTGTTTGTTTTGAAATTGTGGAGGCGTTACTTGTATGTTCTCAATTCGAGGTATTTAGCGATCGTAAGAGTCTGAAGTACCTCTTTGATCAGAAAGAGCTCAATATGAGGCAAAGAAGGTGGTTAGAATTCCTCAAAGATTATGATTTCGGTTTGAATTACCATCCTGGTAAGGCAAACATTGTTGCATACGCATTGAGTAAGAAGTCCTTGCATATATCTACGTTGATGGTCCGGGAATTGTATTCGGTTGAACAATTCAGAGACTTGAGTTTGGTATGTGAGACTACTTCTGATAGTGTTAAGTTGGGTATGTTAAAACTGACTAGTGGTATTCTGGAGGAGATTCGAATTGGACAGCAATCTAACATCGGTTTAGTTGATAAATTGACATTGATCAACCAAGGTCAAGGAGGTGAATTCTGAATTGACGAGAATGGTGTTATGAGATTTGGTGATAGAATTTGTGTTCTGGATATTGTAGAGATTAGGAAGAGTGTTTTGGAAGAAGGACATCGTAGTGGATTGAGTATTCATCATGGCGCTACTAAGATGTATCATGATTTGAAAAAGTTGTTTTGATGGCCTGGAATGAAAAAGGAAATTGCTGAGTTCGTCTATGCTTGTTTGGTTTGTCAGAAGTCGAAAATTGAACATCAAAAACCGTCAGGATTGATGGAAGCGTTGTTTGTTCCGGATTGGAAATGGGATGGCATTTCTATGGATTTTGTGTCTGGTTTGCCGAGGACAACGAAGAATTGTGATTCTATCTGGGTTATTGTTGATCGGTTGACGAAGTCTGCTCACTTTATTCTGATAAGAATGTATTATCCTATGGAGAGGTTGGCAGAGTTGTATGTCGAGAAGATCGTTAGTTTGCACGGTATTCCTTCTAGTATTGTGTCGGATAGAGATCCGAGGTTTACGTCTAAGTTCTGGACGGGGCTGCAAGAAGCTTTGGGTACTAAGTTGCGGTTGAGTTCTGCTTATCATTCGCAAACAGATGGTCAGACGGAGAGGACGATTCAGTCGTTAGAGGATTTGTTGAGATCTTGTGTGTTAGAGAAAGGTGGAGCTTGGGATAGTTATCTACCACTGATTGAGTTTACCTACAACAATAGTTTTCATTCGAACATTGGTATGGCTCCGTTTGAGGCGTTGTATGGTAGGAGGTGTTGTACGCCGTTGTGTTGGTACGAATATGGAGAGAGTGATGTGGTTGGAACGGAGATTTTTCAATAGACTTCAGAAAAGATTAACATGATTCATGAGAAGATGAGAGCTTCTCAGAGTCGCCATAAGAGTTATCATGATAAGAGGAGGAAGGATCTTGAGTTTAGGGAAGGAGATCATGTGTTTATGTGAGTTACTCCGATGACTGGTATTGGTGAGCCTTGAAGTCAAAGAAGTTAACTCCGCGCTTTATTGGTCCGTTTTAAATTACCAAGAAGGTTGGAAGAGTTGCTTATCTGATTGCTTTACCGTCGTCGCTTGCAAATTTGCATGATGTTTTCCATGTATCTCAGTTGAGGAAGTACATTGTTGATCCGTCTCATGAGATTCAGGTAAATGATGTACAGGTGCGAGATAATTTGACTGTGGAAGAATTACCTGCGAGAATTGAGGATCGAATGTTGAAGCAGTTGCGTGGTAAAGAGATAGCTCTGGTGAAAGTAGCTTGGGGAGGACCAGCAGGTGGAAATGTTACTTGGGAGCTGGAGAGCCAGATGAAAGACTCGTATCCCGAACTTTTCGTCTAAGGTATGTGTTCGAGGACGAAAACTCTTTTAGTAGGGGATAGTTGTGACACCCCAAATAATTCAATTATTAAATAATTGGAATTTTTAATTATTAATTTAATTAAAAGTTTAATTATTAATATTTTTGGATTATTGGATTTAATTAAATAAATGGATGTGTTGGGGGTGTGAAGTGGAATTGGAAGGTGTGTAGAATAAAAGGCTCTAATAATTCTAATTAATTTATTTTTATTATTTGGAATAATAAAAAGGAATAAATAAAGGAATAAAGAGAAGAGAATTAGAGTTTTCATTCTACGTGCTTTTGAGAAGTGAAGAGAAGGAGGAAAAGCCAAGGCGTCGGAAATTCGAAGAATCATTGCGAGGTAAGGGTGATTTGGTCTGATTAATATTCCTTATAGGTTTTGATAATCAATAGGATGATTTGATACGTTAGGAATCTCAAATTAGGAATTCTAGGTTATGCCCTAATGCTATGATCCGACGTAAAATCCCCAATTGGAATTAATAAGAATGGTTAATAGGTGTAGGTGGATTGTAGATTAATTAGAAAGTGTATTTATGTTGTTAATTGGAGGAGAAAACACTTAATAATTATTGTTTCTTATGTATTAGGGTTGTTGGTGATGAATGGATCAATTGGGATTCCAAACAGTGAGAATATAAATTGGTTTTTAGTAAAAAAACGCAGCATGCATCGACACATGCTGCTATGCATCGATGCAAGTAGTCAAACGTGTAAAAAACATAAGCTAGAATATGGCTTGCATCGATACAAAACCCCATGCATCAATTCATGTGGTGAAAATTAGAGTTATGCATCGACACATACGTGTTATGCATCGATGCATACTTAAGGAAAATGGTTATGCATCAATACATGTGGTCTATGCATCCATACAAGTGGTTATGCATCAATACATGTCGTCTATGCATCAATACAAGTGGTTATGCATCAATACATGTGGTATATGCATCAATACAAGTGGTTATGCATCAATACATGTGGTCTATGCATCAATACAAGTGGTTATGCATCAATACGAGTGGGTTATGTATCAATGCAAAACAGGTATGAACCAATGCATACTGAAGGAAAATAGAAAAGAATTAATTTTGAAAACTTATGCATCGACGCATACGATGCTTGAGTCGACGCAAGCTAGTTATGCATTGATGCATGAGCTTATGCATCGATGCATACTGTACAGAAATATAACATAACTTTTGAAAAACGGTTTCGGTCATATCTTTGCGACCGTAACTCCGATTTAGGCATAGTTGGTATCGTTGTAATTCGTGATTGTTCGTCATTGATGTGGTGTATAGTTGATAGATTTTAATTCCACATGTTGTAATTAACTTTATATATTCATGATTATGCTGTTATCATGTGTTGTTGATGGTGTTGATTATGTATGGAATTTGGGGCAGATCCTTAAAGAGTAATCAATAGATGATTTGGTCCTTCTCAAAACGCAATCAATAGATGATTTGGTCCTTCTCAAAGAGCGGTTAGCTTGGGACAACCGTC
Source organism: Vicia sativa (assembly GCA_021764765.1). Lineage (NCBI taxonomy): Eukaryota > Viridiplantae > Streptophyta > Magnoliopsida > Fabales > Fabaceae > Vicia > Vicia sativa. The sequence continues at coordinate 257,775,641 of CM038795.1, forward strand.
GTTCCATGATTCAGTCAACTTGAAGTAATTACCTCGAGACGTGGAAGTCTCTCTAAGGCTATAAAGTTGGGCATTTCACTCCAATCTCTGCAGAACTAATCGTTTAGTTCAAATTAATCCAAGGAAAATACTTCGACACATTGAAGCCTTCAAAAAGCTCTTGTCCCATCAAGTTAGTTGTTCATGTGTTGTTGATCCGAAGTAGTTATTTCGAGACAGTGAAGTCTTTCTTATTTGGAGCGAGTATTCGTTTCTAGAATCGATCAGTCTGAAACAATTACTTTGAGACGTTGGAGTCTCTCTAAGGCTAATGCAGGGGCAGGTTGTCCATGTTTACAATGTCCGCTACTCTGAGATTCAGTAAATCTAAGGAGTCTTTTCAAGGTGTTGAAGCATCTCTAAAGCTTATGTCAAAGAATGATATTCCTATATCAGAATATACAGTCACTTCGAAATACTGACGCTCGGTAGAGTATTGTTGTACAATACAGGATATTGGGGCATTCCTTTTCATGAAAGATTTCTCAAAGGTCTAACAGACCTGGGCATGTTAAGATTCTGAAGTCAAGATATCTCTTTTTTGCAAATGCAGCTGCATTCCCACGCACGGGGTACGCCTCTAATCATCATTATCTAATCAATTTAGAAGTTTGTTATTCTTCTTTCTATAAGAATTAGCATTGCAGCCCGTCCAGCGGCAATTCAATAATTAGGGTTTGGTCAATCATCTTATTATGCCATTTTCTTCTCTCTTCTAAACCAGCGGTATCGAGGATTCAATTTGATAGCCAGTGCATTAACCAGTATATTCATGCATTCATATCATATCCTACATAGCACATTCATTCATAAACCTCAGCCAAGACTTGGGATATTCCAAGATCAGTTAGTTGTTCTCCTCAACAGGATCAGACTTTGAAGATTATTTCTCGAATGAAAGATTTAGTTCTTCCGGTCACAAGTTTGAAGGCTTGACCATAATTGGTCTACAACAGTGATGATTCTCAAATCGAACCTCTTCCAAAGCGATTAATTTCCCCCAAGTGAACTCTTGTATCAACAAAATTTCTTGCTCCGGTTTTCCCCAATGATTTTTCTTTATAGAGTTTCTTTTGAAGTACCCTAATGTAAGCTTCGAAGACTATTTCTCAAACGACAATTTAGTTCTTCTCACCAGTGCAAGTTGAATGCTTATTCAAGATAAATCAACAGTGGCGTCAACTCTCAGGATAATTTCTTCCCCAGAGAAGTGATTGATCATCCCTAATGAACTTTTGTGTCAACGAAATTTTCCACTTGGATTTCCCCATTGATGTTCCCCACAGAGTTATCTTTAGAAGTTTTCTCCATTGGAGCCTTCTTCAACAAGGATTACCATTGCGGTATCCCCAGTATTCTTATTCTTAACCAAGATCTGTTCAGAGTCTTGCAAATAACAACTTCCCGAGTAAGTCTTAGTGGCGGCAGTCCATTATAGATCTGATTTTCTGAGCTATTCTTAGTTAATCCCCTGTGAATCTCTGGTGTGTTTATTTCCCCAGTGCATTCCTCACTTATTCAACAAAAGTATGCATCTACCAGGTGAGATGTTTAAAGGATTTCGGAAGATCTGTTGCAACATCAAAGTTTTTTTAAACATGTCAGTACATGTTATTGTTGTATGTTGGAAGATTTATCCGCGGTGGAAACGTCTATCCCCTTAAATGGTGTTGAACTTGATTCGTATCTCCCCAATGGAGTTATCTATGGCTTATTGCAACTCACTAGTAGCTCAACAGCTACGAGACAAAATGATGATTTTTCAACGTTAAAATGGTTCAGCATATCTATATATGCTTGTTACATCCTTTTGTCATCAAGGTGTTAGCTTGTATTGGGGCACTCTGTTAATGCATTTCAGAAGTTGTTATCTTTCCTTCTACAAGGATTATCGTGGAGCCTTTCAAGTGGTAGATCAACATTCATAAACGGGTGCATTATCTACATGATGCATTTGAAGTTTCCTCTTCCAACAGTATCAGGAAATCATATACTCTTTGCATTAAAACATAAAAAAGTCATGCATATCATATTCATGCATTGGCTTTGGCTAGTTTCTTTTTGCAGGATTTTTCCCCACCGAAAACTGCAAATATCCTTATAAGGATCAAATTGAAGGAATAGTTCTTAAACGATAGAATTATCCTCTTTTCTATATCACAAGTGGTATACTTGTATGGATCTTAACAACTGATGGTTTCTCCAATCGAGATTTCTTCCCCAACGAAACAGTTGTCTTTCAATGGACTCTAATTTCAACAAAAAATTTCTACCTAGAATCCCCAGTGGAAATCTCCTATGGTTTTCTAAGAAAGTTTTCCCATTAAAGTTTCATTTTACTCCCAGGCGAGTCTCCTTCAGGAAGGATTACTACAACATTATTCAGGGTATTTTCCAAGGTTCTTTCAGACAAGAATCTTCTCAGCAAATTCTAGTGGCAGTGACTTCTACAAATTTGTTTCTCTGAGCTGTTCTCAGAAGATCCCGTCGAACTTCTAGTGTGTTTATTTCCTCAGTAAGTCCTCAACTACTCAACAGATAAATATCCACCAGGTAGGATGTTTATTCAATCTTAGGATATTTCTCCAACTCAAAAGTTGATCCACATATCCACTTGCTGCAACGCATTGTCGGTACGATGCCAGCAAATTGAAGCTTATTACCATAGAAGTTTTCAGTCACATGTGCTGAATCTAATTCTTCTGCCACCGGTAAAGCTATCTGCATACAAATTAAAGAGCTTGTCAACTCGGAAGTTGTTCAACATGTCTTTACATGTTCCTTAAGATCTCTCATCAGTAGAAATGTCGGAAACAAAGATTTACTGACTTCATAAACATCTATATCACACCAACGTGTTGGATATTGATTTGTTTATCCCCAGAGAAGTGTATTCTCGGGTGCGCTACTAAATTTATTCTGCTGGTAACTCGGAAGTTACATGGTCAAGACATTCAGCATGCCATGGCTCCTCGCACCTTCATCCATAATAATTCTGATATTTTTCTAGCCATATATCTTCGTTAAGGTCTGTGGGTATTCCTTAACTCTTTGGGATTTTTCGGACAAATTCTCGATCATATCTTCGTTAAAGTCTGCGGGTATTCTTTAACTCTTTGGGATCTTCAGACAATTTCTCACACCAAATCCTCTTTGAGATCTTCAAACAATTTCTCAATTATCTTCTTTGAGATCTTCAGACAATTTCTCAATTATCTTCTTTGGGATTTTCAGACAATTTCTCAATCATATCTTTGTTAAAGTCTGCAGGTATTCTTTAGCTCTTTGGGTTTTTCTGACAAAATCCTCCATCATATCGTCGACAGAGTTTTCTGATATGTTTTTTTTTCTTTTCGCTTGAGAAGTTTGGATTCCTTCTCATAGAATTTTTCGTTAAGACATCATGAGATGGCTTAATCTATTGTTTTTCTTTTCGCTTGAGAAGTTCAGTTTCATTCTTATAGCATTTTCGTTAAGACATCCTGAGATGGCTTAATCTATTGCTGTTCTTTTCGCTTGAGAAGTTCGGTTTCTTTCTCATAGCATTTTCTTTAAGACATCCTAAGATGGCCTAATCTATTGCTTTTCTTGTCGCTTGAGAAGTTCGGTTTCTCTTCTCAGTGCATTTACTTTAAACCCATTTATTTATTTTCTCATTTTGGTTACTCAGATTATCCCCAGTATTGTTGATCTCTTAGTTTTCTTCAGTTGTTACTGTTGTTGTTAGGGTATTCTGTTGGTGCTTAACAAGTTTATTCTCCTTATACCTCTCTCCCTTGACTCTGTAGTCAAGATATTTTATCTGGCATTGGTTTCCCGCGTAGGGAAAATTTTTGGGGTTCTTTTAGTATTAAATCCTCTTCCACCTCGAACGTTCGAAAGTTGTCACTCTGTCTCACTTATCAGGTTTAAGAAGATTGAATAGGGGGCAACTGTCGCACCCCAAAATCTACCCTCCTTATCATAAATTTTCTTGGATTTCTTTGCAAAGGCATGAGTTCAGAAATGCGGATTTCTTGATGATTCTTGGTTCTAAGTTAGACCGCCTTTTGGTGTAGTATATGATTGAAGTTCCCCATGTTTGAGATAAGCTGTAGTACAAAGGTTGGAATTACGATCATAACATTCTGGTTTTCCTTGATTCATCTGATGTTTTGATTCGGATTTGAAGATTGAAGTTTGAATTTGAGAATGATTAGAATTTGGATTTGTGGCTGATTATTTGGTGCATTAAGTTTTAGATTCGTCCAAAAGCTTATCTGTTTATGGTTACACGAGTTAATGCAAGCAAAGTTTGGAACATTCCTTCATGCTTAATTTCTTGTTTCGACCAGAATTAATTCAAACATTGATTCAAAGTACATTCAAGTATTGTACAAAGAAAAAAAAGCCAAGTCCGTTCGAGACTTCGTGAAGTTAGAAGAACTTAATTTGTGTCAATCAGAATTTACCAAATTCAAAGTGATTCGAGAGATTCAAAGCGAATAATTTGTTTGGGATTCAAAGTGGTAACTCAAGAGTGAATAATGCCAAGATTCATTGCGTTGAATTTCTTAGAATTCATAGTTTATGGTGTTCATCATTTATTCCATTTCAAATACTTCATTTTTTATTTCTTTCAAAATTCATTTAAGGTTCAAGATCTATGCTAATATTTGAGTTCTATGCCAAACTTTGTACACTACAACTTTGTACGCCTAACTTCTATATTAAAATTTCAAGATACAAGGAGAATATGAGTTGTTATATCTAAAGATTCTAATTAATACAAGTCCATTCAAACTTGAAGCCATCTTTTTATTTACAAAGTTCAAGAGGTACAATGTTACAAGTTCTATCAAGTTTGTTTGCAAAAGAAATGTGTTAATACAAAGTTTGAATTTGAATATATTGTTTGAAGTTACATCAATTCCTACGAGTTACATAAAAAATTGTGACATTTGCAAGTATTGATTCAAATTCTATTAAAATTCCAAACAATAATTCAAGTTGTTACAAGTAATGATAGAATTTTACAAATTCAACATCCATCAAACTACAAAACGAGGTTACGTCATCCATACACGAGTACAATTGTATCGATTTCAAATTACATAAGAAGTTGATTTTGTTACAAGGTTCACAAGTTTCCCAAAGCAAACTTTACAAAAAGTCTTAAGTTTATTCTTCCAAGTATCTTGGATCTTTTTCAAGTTGCAAGCCAGTCAACTTCGTGGTCACCTCGATTTTCCTCTTGCTCCTTCAAGCTCACCATTGGCACCCCTCATTACATGAAACAAAAAAACATGGTTAGCAAACATTCAAAGACATGAACAAGCATTTCAAAAAGTTTCTATTCAAACTCATCATTAGGGTTTGTGTTAAGGAATCAGGTTTACGGGTTTTCATTGTGTTCAAGTAGCACAAAAGCGTCATGAAATCAGAATTCCAATATTCAATCATAGGTCTAACTTCACCTATTGCAAATCACAACAGCTCTTTTGTTGTTGGTTCACAAAGGGTGCAAAAAGAAACAATGTGAACTCAGTAATATCATCATATTTCAGCAGGTACAACACAACAACAAGTACAAAAATCAGATTTCCAACCCAAACAAATTTCAGGCATATCAGAATGACAAAAGCCCAACAGAATTTCAAGCACAGGCCTGTTCCAAGCAAGTTTCTAAGTCCAGCAACATGGAAACCCTAATTCTGATAATATATAAAGAATTAATGCACAGATTCAAGAGGCATCAACACTGTTCACGAGCAAACCCTAGTAGCCACATTGTTCATAAAAACGAAAAACGTTGTTTTCTCGTTATCATTTTCACACAGCAAAAAAAACACAAACAAAACGGCAGCAATCAACCGAAACCCTAATTATTCATCATCTTCCTAGACACTAACCCTTCAGAGAGAAAGAAAAAGAGGAAAATAAATTCTATATAGAACAATCTCACTCGAAATAGGCTTAAGATCGGTATCTCCGCCGTCAAATCATCCAGTATCGCCTCAGATAGGTTGATTTAACGTCACAGAAGCCAAAATCTTCATCATCTCGCTCGGAATCCCTATCGGAACCCTAGGGTTTCCGGTCATCCTTTCTAGATCTCACACAAACCAATTAATTTCTGCAAATCAAAGAACAAATCATTATTTTGAAGACCAAAACGAGCAGGAAAACATAAGAAACAAGAAAATCGGAGCATATCGCCTCTGTCCACCGCTGTCTACCGCCGCTAAGGGCGATTTTTGACGAGAAAACAAGAACCACGGAACATGCAAGCAACGATCAAGACAGAGAGAGAGGGCGACAATTCAATAACGGCGATGGCGAGAGAAAGGGAAAACTTTGTTTTCTGATGGGGAGTGAGGACCAAAGAGAGAGGATGAGAGTATCAGATTCTAGGAGAATACGAGAGAACACAAAGAGTGTTCAGCTTCTTTTTTTTGTTTTGGTTTGTTGCTCCAGGCGGTGACACTTGTCATCGTCTGTTTGGTTTATTCTCAATCTGGTGCAGGTACCTCCATGATAGTAGTTTTCTGTCTTCCTTATAACCGTTAGATCTTCACAAGTCCAGATCCAATGTCCTAGAATGATGGCCCACGCCATGCTTCCATGGAATCTCTCATACATGACCCAACGAATATTATTGGGCTTGGGCTCTGCTTGCTTTTCACACCCCCAGATCTGGCTACAATCACAGGCCCATTCTAAACTCACTCTTTTAATTATTTAATTATGCAAGTACTTTTTAACTTGATGTATTAAATAATAATTAGTTTCATGATAGTTTTTATTTGATAATTTATCGAGTAAACTATTAGTTGATTTTTTATCAAATAAAAAAAAACTATTCTAATTAATTATTTAAATTTCCGATTGTATTGTGTGATAATCGCTTATTTGTCTGCTTTTATACGCTTGTACGGTTTATTCACCATTTTACGCTCCACACGCCAATTAATATAAAAACAACTCCGGTTTCTTTTGATTGGCTCATAAGCCAATTTCCTAAAGGGTCTCATAGTTGGGGATTGGAATGGTCATCCTCACAAGGTTAATTAAAGCCCTTGTTGCTTTAATTAACCATAAGCCGAATAAATTTTGGTTCATATACCAATTGTCCATGCACAAGGGTCTCATAGTTGGGAATGGGAGCACCTATCCTCACAAGGTTAACTAAGTCCATATACTTAGTTAATCATAACCCGATTCAATTTCTCTCGGTCCATCACCAAACCCCCTAAAAAAAACTTTCATAATTAAAGTTCTAAACCTCGATCCAAAGTCGAGTTTCTTTTCAAAACATTTTCATAAATAAATACTCCACTTCTCTCTCTTCCCAAACGTATGGTAGTCAGTCCTGTTTCGACCCTCAATTGTACGTTTGGTTTCTTTAATTGAATCTAACTAAAGTGAACCTTGTTTCACCTCACTTTTTCTTAACAAACTTTTTTGGGTAGAAAAAGATGAAGGATGTTTTCGTCCACTCATCCGAGCACTTGGGGCGTTAGCCATTGAACGCTTATGGCCCGATGCTTGTCTCCCACATAAAAATAACTCAACTCACTTAACTCTTTTTTCGCTCATATGCAATCAGCAAAACTCTTTTCTTACAAAGAGTGTGCGAGCCATTTCAAATACGAACAAAGACTTTTCTTTTCAAACAAACTAAACAAGTCCAAGTTCAAGCATTTGAAATGTCTAAATGCACGATTTTTCATATAAAATCAATACAACCAACTTAAAACCTTTTTAAGCGGAACTACAGAATTTTGACTTTCCCATTGCACGAGGGAATACGTAGGCACAAGGTTTTGAAATCGCGGCAAACTCAAAATAATAATAAACAAACCCCGCTTCTTTTATTTCTCGATTATAACTTAGAAATTAGCGAATATATACACACACTTAGAACTAGACGGGTCCCATCGAGTACGATGGATGTCAGGGGTGCTAATACCTTCCTCTTACATAACCGACTCCCGAATTCACATCTTTTGGTCACGTAGACCGCCTTATCCACATCCGTGGAGTTTTATCTATATTTCCCCGTTCATTTTAGAACAAATAAAATTAGGTGGCGACTTCATTGTTTTTAAAACAACCGATGAAAAAAGCAGTCATCACAAGAATGCACACACATGTGTGCAAGCAATAAGATACACATTTCGCATATCCAAATCAAAACACCTTCATGAAAGGAGAACGCTAACAATGCAAACAATAGAATGCACACACATGTGTACAAGAAAGATACGTATCACAAATTAATCATATAACCTGCACGAAAGGAGAACACTAACAATGCAGACAATAGAATGTACACACATATGTGCAAGCAAGAAGATATGCACTTCGTATATCTAAGTCAAGTGTAAAAGGCTCAATATACCTCGTACATAAAATAAAGTGTCAAAATTAACAAAGAAAGTACTAGAAAGAAAATATCCAACATAAAACTGATTGTACATATGATAATAAACTAGTATAAGCTTGTAAGAAGTGAAATAAAATCACAAAAATCGGCATGGGAAAGCACTTTTCCGAAATCGGAGTGAAAAAGTCAACTTCTCGGAATCGATTAAAAATCGCATGGTTGCTTGCAAGAATGTCAACGAATTCAAAAACATGATCGATTTTAATTAACTCCGAGTAGAAGCGATGTTTCTCGAACCTTAAAGGAACAGGGCAGCAATAACGTGTTAGGCTTGTTGCGCTTGAAATTTGGTTCCGAAACCATCAAAAATGGTTTTAAAACGTTCCAAAACATTGGGAACAACTACCGTTACCTTGAACCTTTGAGAAAAAGTGAGTTCCGATGAACAAAGTCGCCTAAAAGGCTTACAAAACACCAAAATCTATGTACCGAATTAATTTCCAATTCACTTTTGTTTTGATTTTGAAATAAGAAATGAATTAGAATTTAATTCATATACATGTATTCAAAAATTCAAAACAAAATGAAATACAAGAAAGAATGCAAGATTAGTCGGAATTAAACTCAAAAGGATATAAAAATGCATGTTTAAGCATGTGTTAAATGTACATTTTATGAATGCAAATGCAACAATTATGGATGAAGTGTGGATGTATGCCATACAAAATGTAAATGAAATGCTCACATAACCTACACCACATCTAATCATGATGCACAATGCAAATTAAAGTCAACTTGAACCAAAATTTATCATGTTCTAATGCTTTAATTGAATGATTAAAGATGCATCAAACAAACACATGAAAATATGCATGAAAATGAGACTCCGACACACTTTAACGTCACCAAAATTAAGCTTCAACACATGACTTCAACTCACTTATTTAACATACTTGTGTATCAATGCATGGGAATATAAATTATGATCTACATGCAAGTCTAAATGCATTATGTACAATGCAAATGCTACATGAAACCAAAATGCACCTAAAACTACATTTCGACATAATTAAGTTTATGAATTAAGCCTTATTTCACTTGATTTCACATCAATCAAATAATCTAAATGAAACCTAATGCATAATCATGCAAGATGCAATGCAAAATCTCAATTAAAGTAGCCTAAATGCAAAGGAAAAGCTACATGGAGCTGTATGTATGCTTTATGTACACAAATCCTTCACACCGACGCAATAACGTTCAAAAATCGGATTCAATTCAATCAATTTCCAAAAAACAATTCAAGAATCGGAATCAACACAATAAATGCAATTAATTCCAATAATGAATTTCAAGAAAAGCCAAAATCGAAAAATCAATTAAAATAATCACTTATTTGAATAAGCTACTTACTTTGATTTTCGCCCTCCATACATTGTGTCATATGTTCATGAACAATAAACTCTTATTTATTTGTAAATTATTCACGAACATCTACCTCAACAACAACCAATCTAGAACCCGATTTAATATCACCACTCATTTTATCTGGTTGAACATCATTCTTCACTTCATTCAATTTAAAATACATTATCATAGTAACCTTGGAAAATGTGTGTCATATCGAATACTAATCATAATAGAAAAACAAATTCAAAATTTAAAATATCAGAAAAATTTGGATATGCATATTTGAAACAAATGAAATTTAATTTGAAAATGTATATAGAGCGTAGTTATTATTAAAAGAAGGCAAAATTACCCCATGACCCTTTAAGTTATTTAATTGTAACAAGTCAGTCCTTTAAGTTCTTTTCATTACAAGTGGGTCCTTTAAGTTCTTTGACACTAATGGTACTGATATGTCACTTAACAGATTAGAGACCATCATTAGATCATATAATAAAAGTTTCAGAATTTTTCAATGCATAAAAGTATTTTAAACTAATTAAAATACACGCAAAAGGAAGAAATTAAAGAAAAATAGTAAAATTGAAAATAAAATTTTTCAAAAAATTACACCGTATTAAATGAGAAGAAATATTTTTAAGAATTTTTTTATAATTTTTGAATTAAAAACGGATTTAATATGAATTTTAAAAATTAAAATAAATTAAAATAAAATTAATAAAACAAAATAAAATAGAAAAAAATCAACGGTGCAGATATTAGTTAAATAAAACACCTACATATAACAAAAAAAAAAACATAAAAGACTAACTTATTACTATTAAATAAATACTTGGAGTAATTTTGCCTTTAAAAATTAAGACACTCTTCCTTGACAATTTACAAGAAGGCGTGTGTAATCGAGAGCCTTTTGCCCACGCACTTCCCCTATTGCCCCCACCCCTGTGATGCCCAACCCTTTGTCCCACACTCTACTGCCATGCCCCCATTCCTTTGTCAACACCATTTTCCCCCAACGATAAACCACTCTGATGCAAACTATGGACGATGTAATTTGCTTGTTTGCTGTCTCTAACCAAAAAAGGATAAAGTTAAAGAGACTTTAGATCCGTGTCTTAGATTTAAAAAATGATTTTTTTTATTTAGAAAAATTAAATTAGTAGAAATTATATCAAACTTATTTTTTATAAACTAAAAGAGCATTTTTAACATCAAACATGCCTAACATTAAAACATACTAAAAAATTATACAATTTTACAAACATATATATATATATTTTATTAAAAAAATCAAAATAATTTTACATTTAAATGAACTTTTATATTCAAAAGAATGACATAATAAAGAAATACAATATCTAAAACGATATTTTATTAAAAAAATATATAAATCAAACTTCTTTAAAGTTTATTTTAATTATTTGTAAAAAAACTAACGAAAATATATTTATCGCATTCGACAAGAAAAGGTTTTGTCAAATGATTATCATAACTCATTTAAAGTTAAAATAACTCATTTAATTTAAGTTTATTTTAATTATTTGTAAAAAAAACTAACAAAAATATATTTATCGCATTGGACAAGAAAAGGTTTTGTCAAATGATTATCATAAGTCTCATTTAAAATTAAAATAATTCATTTCACAATTACTTGATATATTATCAGTGTTAAGCTTTCTCCAATGTTTATTTTGTATTTCTTTTATTAATACATCAAAATCACCGTGAGGAATTTCTATGCATTCCCTTCATTAACAACTTTACATTACAAAACCAGCTTTCATTTGTCATTTGATATACAACTTGATTCTTAAATGTCATTTAATTCATGATTATCATAAATGTCAACTCATTAATATACCTTGAAGTACCGATTATTATGAGAGAAGGTAATTGGTAATAGAACGTATTCTCAAGAATTTATCCTATCTTAAGTGAGACATTTTCACATGCACAAGAGAAAATTATCATCCAACAAGTGATGCACGAAGTTCAATTTTACTAAAAAAAACTGAACTGCGTTCATTCAATGCATTGGACATTGAGAAGGTGTGCAACATCACTTTCTAAAAGTTTTTAATCTTCAAATAATCTTAAAAAAAAAAAAAGATACAGTGCAGATGGCAAATAAATGTCCTGTTTGTCTTCACGGTGGCAGGACATCAAACATGTAACGAATGCAAAGCCATAGTTTGTACTAGCTTCCAAAAATAAGTCATTTTGCATTCATCATACAACTTGATTACATTCACTATGGTACAATCTTACAGCATAACATAACATAAATATACATTTAGATACTTCTAATGAATCAGTTATTATGGAACTATCCAAGTTGTGAAACCTACGGCTATATATATCACTGATCACTAACTGCAGATGCATCAAAGATCAACACTTACATGGATAGAAGTTACATGCCCCATATGCCACGAGCTGTTGCCACTTTGTTACTTGGTCGAGATGTTAGTTCATACAATATCCTCCCGAACGTATCAGAATATTTGTTATCTGTGAAAAGCATCTCTGCGAAAGCATTCTCATAGGCTAGCAACAAAACTCTGTTTTGTGGCTCAGAAACAAGACTCTCTAATATCATGGCAGCTTTCCGGCAAACTTCTGGAACAGGATGCGGTATCTTAATTACTTTGAGCAATCGATCTATTGCCCTGAGTTTGAGGAATTCTAATCAGTTTCTGTTACTGTGCATTTTCAAGTTTCTTTGCAAATTTTAAAGAAAATTGACATATCATGAATTTAACTATTCACAGAATGTTCTATTTCAAGGGAAAAAACAAACAAATTAAGTAGATTACCATCGCTCATTAGCAATCTTCAACCTGCAATCCATATTAACTTCAGCAAGGTTATAGAGTGCACCTATAGCAGCTGCCTGAGCATCAATTGCCGGTAAGCTGATAAGGTCAATTAAACGTTTGTGTATCTGCAGTAATCAATTGATGATGATTATTTTTACAGGATAAAATAGTTTAGGTTCAAATATTTTTTTCATTCAAAATATCATTTTTTGCTTTTACTCACTATATAATAAATGTTGTTATTTGTCCCTACAAACTTTCAATATTTTGCTTTTGGTGGTTGTATTGTTTTAAAATAATGATTGTCAGTTTTGAAAGGAGTCACAGTATCATGTGGACCATATTAATTTTGTCCATATATGATTCATATTTCATTAAAATCAATATGGTCCAAAGATTACAAGAACAAAACTTTAACATGAACAATTGTAGGTAAAAAGAAAGAAAAAACAAAATAACAAGAACCAATCCAAAAGCAAAAATATATGTTTCACGGATTAAAAACAAACAGCATGAGATAAATTTGCAGAGACAAAAAAACACAAAACATGTTTAAACTAACAAATTAACAAGGTAAAACATGCATAAAAAGAAGTAGTACCTGCGGAAAAAATGGTAGCAAGAAAGGTTCGTTGTCAGGATTAATGATCAATCGCCCAAGTAATTCAGCAGCAGCACAATGCCAGGCTTTGACAGGAGAATTCAATATCCCCATAATGGCCTGAACTGCACGTTTCTCTCTGTAAGTTATTCAGCCATTTATCAATCAGTTATAGAGAAATAGAATTGAATGCAAGAACATTGAAGGTAGAATAATTACTTACGTTATTTTAATAAATGAAGGCTTGGACGAACTAAATATTCGAAGATCCATTAATGGAGCCAAGTTAACAATTGTCTCTAGAGCATTCGTGACGAGTTCTTCATCCTCTATCAATATTACGAAAGACAACTTATAACAAAACCCAATACAATACAAACTTTTAATGATGTAACAAAACCCGACTTGGTGGGAACTATAAAAACGACTGCAAACCAAAACATATTGTAGCTAATACCATAAAGGTACTGCAATTTGTAACCATTAATCTTTTGTGCAAAACTAAATGAACAAGTTAGATTCAACTGGCAAAAACTCTCACCTACTGTGTGATCTTCAATGCATTGGAAGGCTGTTTCCATACAATGACGATTTTGGGCCATTATAACCTCATTATCTGGCATAAAAGAGAAGTTCCTAATGATATTTGAAGCAGCAATAGCACATTGCTGTTTTTCTGCTCGCCCTTCGTCATCTAAATTAAATAGACCCTCTTCATCAAACCGCAACTCTGAAAAGCGAGGTTTTGTTGTGCCATTCTGCTGTGTTGATTCTATACTGGAGGATCCAGATCCTAGACTGCATATTTAAGAGCAATATCCTACAATGTGACTTATTCTCTCTACCGGCTTGACATTTTCAAAATGAAAACATAAAACCCATTGAAATTTGGACAGCCAAAAACAAAAGTAACATTTGAGGATATGTTTACCTAGGCCGCTGGAGAGCACCAGTATAGCCCAATGCCGGATACCCATTTCCAAATCCAGTTGCAACAGAATTTGCACCTAACGACCTGACTCTCGATACCCTGACTAGATCCTTTGGGAGTGCTATGTCACGCCAGTCATCAATCTGTTTTGGTTTACAAGATGACAGTATTAAAGATAGTAACTATTTTGATAATAAAAGGAGAAAGAACTTCTACGAATCTTCTTTGAATATTTTTACACTACTAGAATATAATATATCTTGGATATTATATTAGGATATATTAGATAATTTCCAAAGATCAGTTTATAATCTTAGATTATCTATATTATTGTACTTATTATTATTATGATTTGTTTCTGACTTCCCTATTTATTTAGGATTCAACCTATGCATCAAACTATTATATAGTCATTATCAATAATAGTTGCTTCATTGTCATCTAAAATAAATAGGGATTACAATTTAGTCCTTCATATCAAGCTATTATAAAGTTATTATCAATAACATTGTTCCAACTCAAGATCTCACCTAAAATCGTTTGAGAATAGAAAAATAGTAAATCATGGGATCATAATATATCATAAGATCCCATCAAGGAAGACAAAATGTTATTATAATTAAGAAATATAACTAATAGTAGTAGTACTAAGTAATATGTTATAACGTTAAATTATATAATTAAATATTATGTACATAGATAACCAATTGGACAAGAAAAACATATGATTCTAAACATATTTGAGAGTCAAGTCCTGACATAACCTCTATACGAGAGAGTCACAACAAGAGACTAACAAGTTCTTCATGGTGGGAAAACTAGGATTCGTGTGAATTTGGTTTTGTGCGGATTTGAAATCCTTGTGACGGTAGTGAAAGACTAACGCATACACAAGTATCAAGAGCAATTTGACCTCAGCAATAGCAGATTGTACTCTATTGTGGTCAAAGGAAGATCTTGATTTATTAACAGCTTACTTTAACTCTTCACGTTCTGTTTTAGTAAATACCATCTACTTCCTTGCTCAAGTGATCAAACATAACTTGAACATAGAATCACATCTTGACAGTTGCTTGCCAAACAATGTAGCTCTTCCCTATGAGTTTCTCTAGTGTGAAAGAACTCATAAAAGGCTTGCCCGAGAACACAAAAAATAATGCAGATTTGTTTTGAAGATGCCGTATTAGAATCTATGACTCCAAATTACATCATGACACATGGGTACTTCAATTGTAGCAAAGTTTTAACATTTAGTAGATTGACGGCTGAACCTAGTGTTAGCGGTCATAACATAAATGTGGCAGGTCAAAACAATAAAAACATGGCCAGGATTTCCAATTTGGAACTTTCAAACTCGGGTTTTTATATATCAGACCTACACGATGTGAGCTAAGATACGAACTCGAAAGAACATATATATACAACAAAGAGAAATGCAAACAGTAGAGTAAAACAAGATTCACAGAACATACAACTTGAAGAAGTGCATCAAGCAAACCGGGGATTTTCGCGAGCGGAGTTGCATCCTTGCGCATGTCATCCTTTTCTTTAAAAGACAGCAGTGTAAGAGTGTTCAATGCCCAGGTCAGCTCACTCTTGAGACCACTCTGAAGTGCCAAGACAATTCTTTTATTGTTTTGATCTGCAAAAATTACACATTAACGAGTTATTGTAAGCACACACACTAGCATTTGAAAAATAGCATCACTATTTCGAAAATCGAAACAGCGGAAGGAGAAGAAGCTGTGAACTAACCGGCAAAAGCGCTATGAACGTGAAGAGAAGGACCGAGAAGTGTTGACGGAGCAGCCGAATCAGCAGCTGCGGCTGCGGCGGCCGCAGCTGCACTGTTGTTACCGCTTCCGAAAGGACGGCCTCGCTTCGCCGGTGTTGATGAGCCACCGCCGGTGGCTCCACCGGCTTTGCTTTGGTCTCTCTTCTGCATTTCTCGTTTAGGGATTTCAATTTGATTTTAGAGTTTGTTATGCAATTTCAATTTTTTATTTTTGGGTCTTTGTTACCCTTTTTGGATCGGGCCGCGTAATATCACATATTTCAAAAAAAAATTGGGTCTTTGTTACCCTTTTGGAGAGTTACTTCTTACACCTCCTAAGTTTTACATATTTAAATGTAGTATGGTATTGATAGATTATTGATAGATATACGGCCTTATAGACAGTTAAATTTTCAAAAATATCATATTATTTATTACTAATTTATTACTATATTTAAACATATGTTAAATTGTTTATTTAAATATATTAATATGTATTAGACTATTAAATAGACTAATAAGTTATACCAGAATTTAATTATTATATTATTTTTTTATATTATACATTAAAATGTAAATTTGCTGTTACTTTTTCAGTAATTTAAATTTATTAGTCTATGTTAATATTTACAAAAATGTATTATTCATAGATAATAATTGAAATATACTGTAATATTAAGATGAACTTCAATTTCATTCTAAATGCTAATTTATTAATTTATTTTATAATATATGATACATTAAACATCAAACTTACACTGAATTTCTCTTTTACTAAAAAGTAAACTTCTTATAAAGTCTAATTCACTCCAACTTATTCCCTCACATTATCTTAAATTTTGCCTATAGCATGTTTAGTTTAATTTAAGAAAAGGTAAAAGATGCACAATTCATTTTGAAGTGATTTTAAAATGTTTAGTTCTTCTAAAGTATATTTTATTATGTCTCTAGAATTGATTTTACTTTAAGTTAAAATTTATAATTTCTGAATTAATGGGATTTTTACATTAAAATTTGTTGTTTAACTCACTTTTATATATTTGTATCTAAACATAAATCAATTTTGTTAAATTTAATTCTATTAAAATCGATTATATCAAACTCAATTCGATCAAAATTAATGTTGTTCATTGTCAATCCGAACACACACCTAGTATGGCAAAGGGGAAGGTTTCTCTTAATCCTAGACCATCACCCAACTAACCTAATCTTCTCATCTTTTCTCGTGATTATTTTTATCATGTGACAACTCGAAAATATGATGGAACCTAACACACAGACTACTTCCCTCCAACCAAGGATCCTTCAATAAGGACCTTTATAAAGACAAAAGAAGGTCTATAAGGGGGTTGAATAAATACACTTCCAAGTAGAAAATTTCAAAAATATTTTAAGTCACATAAAATGAAGTCAAAGATTTTAAAATACACGAAGGCAAAACACAATACAAGAGAGCTTAGAAACATTTCAATGAATTAATCCAACAAAATCATTACAGGATATAACTAGAAGCATGATTTGTTCTATAGCAAATCAATTACAAGATAGTCAAAGTCGCTTTAAACAAAGCGATTTAAAAACACTTTACAAAAATCTTTGAAGATTCAATATGTTTGATGCATCGTATATCTAAGATTACACATTAAATCTTTATAAGCAATATCTAAAATAAATGTCAAACAAATAATGCACTAATGCAAAAATACAATAATTATAGTAATGAATATTGGGAATTAAAGGAAATAAGGGAGGAGAGAAAAGACACACTGAGATATATAGTGGTTCAGAGTTTATCTTTGATTTGCCTACTACACTCTTCAATGTGTTATTGAACCATCGGAAAATAATCACTATCTTCCACTGTTTTAATAAGTTTGATACAAGAATTTTAGTTACAACTAAATATTACACGATAATTTTCTCTGTTGACACAGATTACTCAAACTGCTAACAAAAATAAGATCCCCAAAGATCTTATTTCAATAACCTTGATATCCACGATAACCTACTCCAAGTCTTCGTATGTGGCGATCCACCTTGATCCTATCGATTCTTGTCTGAATGAATGTTAGTAGTTAAGCGTTAATTGGATAACTCCCAACTTAGTATATGAACAGTCTTTACACAAATTCACCAAAGTTGGACAACTTCCAACTTCGTCATACGAACAGTTTATACTCGACCTCACCAAAGTCTTCAATATAGTAAATGAAACTCTCCTCTTGATGGATACTACAATATCCAAACTTCATTAAAGTAACGATGTATGCACTTGTTACAAACACCAAAATTCACATAAAAACATTGGATACCCAAATGTACCACTAGTCTCCCTTAAACACTTAATCTTTAGAGATAAAGGTCTATAACATTAGATAAGTACTAAGGTTGAAGATGATGAACATCCCTAAAGGAATCTCTCTCTCTATCTCTCTCTCTCTCTCTCTCTCTCTCTCTCTCACACACACACACACACACACACATACTCTAAGGTTCATAAGATAACTACATAGAATTAGATGCTTGTGAATGAAGAACACACACACGATTCTCTCAATTTTCTAGATAAAATGGTTATTGGATCTTGATGGATATCTTTAGAGTGATCAAGCTTGAATCTTTACAAGATTGATCAACTATCTTTCTCTGGTTTCTCTCAATTACAAATTCCACAAAACAATGTAACAAAAAAGAGAGAGGTAATCTAACATCAATTAACAATTGAGAAATTGTTCTTGAAAACAAGAGAAAGAATCAAGGTGCTAGGAATAAACACACTATGGAATGAAATACAAATTGAAGTTTGTGTCTTAGGTTTTTAGTTGAACTTCCATCATGAGAAAGAATCACAATTCAAAGTTCTTTCTTCACGAATCATGTCGCAGTTCTTATGTTTGGATCAAAGAAAGAACTATTTAAATCTAAAGTGGAAAATTGAATTTCTTAACCTTTGATTCAAATCAAGTAGAACCCATCATTCGAGTCATGATGTGTTGTGATTCGAGTCACTTATAATGTATGGTTCGAATCAATTTTGGCAGAGCTAAAACCTTACTTTCAAAGAGACCTATGATTCGAGTCTAGTTCATTTTGTGATTCGAAACAAATCACACAGAGACAAATTAAACTTTCTTAACTTGTGTGATTTGAATCATGCAATACACATGACTCGAATAAAAAATCTAAACACATTGATCTAAAAGTTCTAACTTGTGATTCAAGCAACGCCTAATAAAATGCCAAAAACCAACTTTCTATACTAAAAATGGATCATGGACCAACATTCTTATTATTGAATAATGAGAGGCTTTAAAGGTACAATATTAAATAGCCGAAGTGAATATAATACAAGTCAAATGTGAACAAATTACAAACTTATGTATATTTATATAACAAGCAGATTACAAACACACGGATAATAAATAGCATATACACGCAAATTGACAAAAACATCAAAACAAAGAAAAATGCTATCATATGATACCGTGACTGCATTTTAATGAAAATTTTCCTTCAATGCCTAGATCATTTAAAAAAGAATCAATCTCATTTCCATATCTTCTATTTTTCTAATATTTCTCAGACAAAATAAAAGTATCAGCATTGATTGGAGATGTGAAAATTTAAAATTGGAATTCTTCTTAATCTTATAGTTTGTAAAAAGATTGTAATTGACTGCAATGTTCAACATTACGTTTAAGGCTTATACAAGGGGTGGAAATAGGTTGGGTCGAGCTAGACTTTATCAAGCCTAAGTCTAGCTTGCTAAAAATCTTAAAGCCTAAGACTGACATGTAGCCTATCATAGACTTTATTTTCAAGTATGAACCTAGCCTTTTCAAAGTCTGATTGGCCTGCTAGCCTACTTAAAATCTATTTTATTTGAACATGTGTAAATAAGCAATTCAAGAAAATTTTCAATAGATAAAAGACTAAAATAATAACGATATTAAAAGTGTGACAACATTGACTTATCTAAATTTATTTAGTAAAATAACTTTGTGAAGTTATTTGTTTAGAAAAACTTATGTAAACAACTTATGGCACTGCTCACAAGGTGTTCGCATCTTATTTTTATAAGATTTTTCAACATTACTAAGTTTTATTTTTATATTTTAGTTTGAAGTACAATATTAATATATTAATATTAATAACATATACATGTTTATTTAAATAGGACAGACTAATATGTTTAAAAGGTTTCTTTGTGGCTTGAGGCCGAGCCCTTTTAGCTAAATAGGCTTATAAAAAGCCCTTGCATTTTATATTTAAAAAAAATCTTGGCATGGTTTGGGTCTGTGTAGGCTAGGACGTAGGTCTCTGTTAGTTGGTCTGGCCTATTCTCACCCATTATACATCTATAGAAAACAAAAAGGTGATTGTGTGTCACCTTGTTTAAGACATTTCACCATCATAAATTCTTTAGTAGGCTTTTGTTGACTAGGATTGATGATGAAGTAAATTGAATACACTCTATATTCCAATACATCTATTGTTTGAACAAGATTTGGTTCTACAATTATGTCTCTGAGTTTTGATGATAACAAAGAGTATGTTTGAGTGAACAATTTTTTGTTACTCTAATGTTTGTTGTATTTTTAAGATAAACAAACAGGTTCTACTTCTGATGAATGGCGTGGCCAAGATATTAGAAGAGAATATATTCCGCTTCTAAGCTACAAAGGTTCTGTTGAACGAGTAGCAAGGAAAAGCTTCATAAGGCTCTGAAGTTACTCTGATACGTTCGTTTGAAGAAACCAGTCAGAAGATCTAAAGACAGAAGTGTGACTTATGTCAAGATGCCGAAGACTCAAGTTTTAGAAGACAAAGGGTTATGAAGACCAAGTGCTTAAAGACTCTGAAGACGTGGTTCTGAGGATTAACAAGACTTGAAGTTCTTCTGAACTTAGGTTACGATACAAAGGATTCTGAAGACCAGGTGCTGAAGACTCTGAAAAATGTGATTATGAAGATTCCAAGACTTAAAGTTCTTTTGAACTTTGGTTACGATACAAGGTTACAAGACCAAGTGTTGAAGACTCTGAAGAATGTGGTTCTGAAGATTCCAAGACTTGAAGTTCTTTCAACCTTTGGTTACGATATAAGGTTCTTCAAAAGCAAGTGTTGAAGCTTATGAAGAGGAATATCTGAAGACTCTAAAGACTTGAAGTTTTGATCAACCATAATTTAGATTCTCCACTTCTAAACTCATGCTCGCAGAAGCCTCTGAAGTGCAGAAGGAAAGAAAATAACATTAACGTGGTACAAAAGTACATGGTAAAAACAAAATGTTTCATTCCACTACCATGAAGAATGGACGATGCGTACGATCTTGTCCCCCACGTTCTTTCAAGCCGCCACAAATCTCATATTCCAAATGTACCCTCCAACGGTTACATCATGCATGGCACTATATAAAAGCTTGAAGACTTGAAGAAACAACTGCTAATTCACGAGGAAACTTTCTGCGCATAAACTCTCCATTCTTTGTAAAAAGCTGTAAATTCATTTGAGTCATTTTGTACTAAAAATCTGTTAATATAATCAGCTTATATAGAAGTATATTTACTTGTAAACAAACTTGTTATCAAACGGTTGTTTGTATATTCCTTGATAGACTAGTTGGGTCAGCTACTCAAGAAGTATAAGATAGTTTATCTTAGAGGTTGTTAGTCACACACAGTTGGTGTGTGCAGGTGTTAGTCACCGGTGGTTGCTCGTGTAAGTGTAATCAGTTTGGTTATAGTGGATTAAGTCCTCGGTGGAGAGAGGCAAATCACCTCAGAAGGGTGGACTAGAGTAGCTTGATCTTTCGAGTGAACTAGGATAAAATATTGTGTTATTTATTGGTTTCTTATCATTCGTTATTTATCAAAGCAAAGTGTTATACCCCAAAATTTGCCCTCCCACTTCTCAAGATAATTCACATATTCATACTCAAGGATTTCCCAAGGGTTGACCAGACAAACCCTCTCCTAAGCAATCAACCCAAACTAGGGTTTGGTCATTCTCAAGTCAAGATGAACTTCCAATGCTTCAAGTGGTCATCATACCTCGTCATATGCACCAAGGAATCACCATGTCAAGTTTTAAGCCTTACAAGTCAAGTTTGCTCAGTCAATTGCTCAGAAAGTTGAAAATCAACTAAATTGGACAAAAAGTCAACTATGATCAACATACAGTCAAACTTCATAATTTTTGGTCAACACCAATATTTTGAAGTAATATTCATCATTTGATCAAGGGTTGATCATGATTCCTCAAGAAAAGTCAAGATCTGACCAAAAGTCAAAGTTTCTAAATTAGGGATTTTTAGACAAAAGTCAACAGAACTTTGACCAGGCATAACTTTCACATACTTTATTAGAAATTTTTCCACCATAGCTCATTTTGAAGAGAATTCAATTCTCTACAACTTCATGTCTCACAAGCTTGGGCAGAAAATACTTCATTTGGAAGGTATGGATCAATACATTACAGGTCCTTTTAAAAGTCAACTTTTTGCAAAGAAGTGTTCATGAGCATGGAAACTTCAATGAAGATGAAACCAAAAGGGCTGTTTAGAAGACATCTTGAGCTTTCAAAAAAGTCAAAGAACACCCAAAAATGTTAAAAATTGAGCAAGATACGCATTGTGCAAGTTGATCATTTTTGAGGAGGTGCACAAAGAGAAATACTTGAGAAAATCAAAAAAATTCCAAATGGGCCCAACTTTTCTTGATTCAAACATGTTCCTTATCTGAATTGGAACCTCCATGCCCAAGGCCACGTTTTTATCCTTTATTTTTTATTTATTTTGGATTTTATTCATTTAAAAACCAATTTAATTAAAATAAAAGATCTAAAATCAAATTTTAAATGCAAGATGGATTTTCTCTCATCCTTGAGGTCCGAGCAAGCCATTTAAGTCTGATTATTTCGAAATAATTGAGATTGGCAAGTAATTTGATTGAAATTGGCTCAAAAAGGCAATATTTGGTTTGATTCCAAATCAAATTATCTTTCATAATTGGCATGATATTTTCTTATAATGCTTGACCTAAATCACTCTAGTATAAATACACAATGATTCCAAATGCACAGGAGACGAATTTTTGACCTCAAGAACCCTAAACAAAGCTTCAAAAAACCGTGACTTGCAAGCAACTAGCAGTCATAGTTTTGCTTGAATTCAATCCATTCCAAGCCTTGCAATCGATTCCTGGAGGTCCTCTGATCAATTCCAGATATTCACAAGCAAGCCAAACACCCAGAATCACAAAATCAAGAACACGGTTTGCACTTTCTTCTTCAAAATCGATTTTGATTATTCATGCATATTTAACCTATTTTGATTGTTTGTGTTTGTTTAGAATGATGTTTGCAAGCTATCTGGATGGTCCAATTTGATTTTAGACGCAGGAATACCAATACACCATTGTTAGGGTTTTAAAGCTCTAATTTGGGATCCATCGATTTAGGAAAAATTGGCCAAAACTAGGAACATATTCATCAGGAGGTTAAACCGGATTGAACCATGGCTTTACTTTGAATTTATATTGCTTGTGTTGAATTTTTGAAACTTCCAAGGATTTAGCTACAGAAGCAATCTGTAGGTAAAAACTGTAGCCATAGATCTGGAAATTCAAATGGGGAAGAAGACCCCTGGGTGCGTTTTCTGATTAAATTGGTTCCCAGAAATCAATTTCCTTTGTATTCATTCTGTTTCATATCTCTAACACCAAAGCAGGTTGGCTCAGATGGCAGAGGCAACGCGTGTTCATCCTAGAAGGCATGGGTTCGAACCCTGCCTTTTCCTAGAACTCCTAACGTTTTTTATGTTTTCGGTTCCATAAGTAACACATCTAGAAGCTCCAACTTCTGGACCCTCAGAGGCAGAAACACGTCTAGAAGCTCCAGCTTATGGATCCCATCCTAAGACGTCACGCCCAGAAGCTCCAGCTTCTGGATCCACTTCCAGCAGAAAACCCCAAAAGTTACTACTTCTGGGTACCTGCAGAGCAGAAAACCCCAGAAGTGCCTACTTTTGGGTACCTCCAGTGCAGAAACCCCAGAGGTTCTAACTTCTGGGTGCCTCCAGCAAAGGATTTCCAAGAAGCTCCAACTTCTAGGATGGCTTCTTCCGGAAGCGTTTCAGCATTTTTTTTACTATTTTTCCATATTTTTATTATTTTGCTTATTTTTATTATTTAATTTAAAAATTAGTAATTAGGTTAAATAATTAGGATTAATTAGACAACTTCCACTAATTTTTCCTATTATTTTAATTAATTAATTTAGGGTTAGTATTAACTAATATTTCTTTAAATTAATTAAAATCAACTAGACTTAGGATTATTTTACACATTTCAAAAATCCAAAAATATTAGGACTAGTTTTCTATTCAGTTATTTATTTTCTCGCATTCTTTTTCCAATATTATGTAACTGCTCATGGGATGTAATAGCTTAATTAGGTTTACTTTCCGCACTCCTCAATTATGTAACTGCCCCAAAGCCATGTAATAGCGTAGGATTTACTTTCCGCACTTTACTTTCTGTAATATAATTTCTGCACCCATATAAACTGCTAGTAAATTAGGCGTGTATGGCAAGATAAAATCAACATAGCTAACTCTAATCACAAGATAAATTATCTGAACTTAACACACTCTTTTTACACATGCACCCCCTAGGGTATCCTCTCTCGTTGCCTTTCGAATAAATGGTCAAGTCCCTCAAACGTAGGGGTATCTTAGCACTATTGCCTACAAACATATCATCACATCATGACATCATAACATTGCATCATCATCATTTCTAACTATTTCAAGGACCTAGGGTTTTATCTCTGCTTTGTTTTGTAGGGATTCATGGCTTCTAGAAAGACTATCCGAATCAACTTCACAGGTATACCTTCTCAACTCAAAAAATTGGTTTCAGAAATTCCTTATCATGCTCAGTTCATCAAAAGACATGGTTATCTGCTTGACTTGGTTATCTCCGGTTTTGAAGAAGATATGATGCACGTCTTATTCCAGTTCTTCGATCTGAAACACCATTACTTTACATTCCCAGATTATCACTTGGTACCTACATTGGAAGAGTTCTCTAAGCTACTTGGGATACCTATCCTTGATCAGATGCCATTCACCGGTTCAGAAAAAGCTCTGAAGTACGAAGACATCGCATCAGCGTTACATATAAAGCGGTCAAACATTGAAGCCAATTGGGAAACAAGAAGCGAAGTAAGGGTTAGCTTGCTAAGTTCCTGATAAAGAAAGCTCGAGAATTCTTGAAGGCTATGAGTTTCCATGCATTCGAAGACGTTTTGGCCTTACTAATTTACGGTTTGGTTCTTTTCCATAATCCAGATCAGTTCATAGACGTGAACGCTATCAAGATATTCCTCACTCGGAATCTTGTGCCTACTTTACTTGGAGACATTCTACATTCTCTCCACACTCGTACCATCAAAAGACAAGGAACTCTCATGTGTTGCATACCGTTACTTTCCAGGTGGTTTATTTCGCACCTTCCTCAATCAGTAATGAAGAACGAGCAAAGATTGAAGTGGTCTTAAAGGCTGATGTCAATCTCTCATTCAGATATTCATTGGTGTCTCTTTTCTCAAAAGGACTTCACATTCATTGAGCGTTGTGGGGTATTCCCTAACGTACCACTCCTTGGTATAAGGGGAGGTATCACTTACAACCCTTCTCTAGATCTACGCCAGTTTGGTTATGCTCGAAGAGATGGTCCTCATGATATGCTTCTCCAAGGCATTGTGTTTGACTACAACCACGATCTCCAGAATTACCGTCAAAGATTTGCGCACGTTTGGGGCATGGTAAAGAAGACTGATACCAAGACTTTGGGACACAAAAATTCCATTCCTTGGGAACCTTACCTCAAATGGGTGCGAGCTTGAGCTCAAAACCTCATGATGCTATTTACACCTGTGCTACCAGTAATCATGGAACCTGTTGCTATAGGTGACGAACCCTATACCGTTCTCCATCCAGATATGCCTACCGATTTCGAAGACTTGAAGAGATCCTGGATTCAATTTAAAGAAGAAAGGGACACATTCGAAGCTCAGTGTTATGCAAGCGAGAAGAAGGTACTAGAGTTGACAAAGCTACTTCACGAGGAGCGAAACATCAACACCTACTTCAACACCAAGAGGAAGCGCCCATGGGAGACTTAGAGCCCTAGGAATTTGTTCTTTTATTATTATTATTATTATTTTCGAACTATCTTTTGTACTTAAAAAGAAAAAAAGAGGAACTAATAAAATTTTGTTCGTGCTTGTTTAACAAATTTAAATTCCTAAAGGTCCTTGAAAACATTGCATTACATAATCATCGCATATCATGGCATAACAGGTACATTGAAGACCGGTTTTCTTATTTTCTCGCTGTTTATTTCAGCAGAAATGGCTCTTGAACAGACTGTCAAAGATCTTCAGGCTCAGAATGCTCAATTCCAGGAGATGTTCACCAACTTGGTCCAAGGCCAAAAAGGTCTGAAGAAGCTCGTCACCAGAAAGAAGAAGACCATTGTTATCCTCAACATGGGAAGAAATCACAAGGGTGCACCTAAGGTGGT
Source organism: Vicia sativa (assembly GCA_021764765.1). NCBI lineage: Eukaryota > Viridiplantae > Streptophyta > Magnoliopsida > Fabales > Fabaceae > Vicia > Vicia sativa. The sequence goes on from CM038795.1 coordinate 257,802,172, forward strand.
CAGCCGGTTAGAAATCTCAGACGAGTGGCGAAACCGAAGAAAGCATCAAGAACAGTGAAGGAAGCCGTCAAGGGTCTGAAAACAGAGAAGAAGACTACCTGTGTGAGCAATATCCTCTTGATGACGACAGGTAGAAGAAACTTGAAGACCGCCTGAATGCTGTGGAAAATCTAAAAATGTCCTGGCTGAATTTTGATGGTCTGAGTCTTGTTCCTGGTGTGGTAATTCCCCGCAAGTTCAAAATTCCTACTTTTGCCAAGTATGACGGCATCTCTTGCCCGAAGTTGCACTTGAATTCCTATGTTCAGAAGATCCATCCACATACTGAAGACAGGAAGCTATGGATCCATTTCTTCCAAGAGAGTTTATCCGGAACTCAGTTAGAGTGGTATTGTCAGCTAGAGAATACCCAGATTTATACCTGGAATGACTTAGCAGATGCTTTCTACAAGTAGTACCAGTACAATGGTGAATTAGCACCCACCCGCATGCAACTACAGAGCATGACTATGGTTCGTGACGAGAAGTTCAAAGAATATGCTTAGAAATGGAGAGATTTAGCAGGCAGAGTTCAACCACCCTTGTCCAATAGGGAGCTGGTTGATATGTTCATGGGAACACTGACAGACCCATTCTTCAATCATCTGATTGGAAACTCTTCAGCCGGATTCACCGAGCTGATATTGACAGGCGAACGCATCGAAGCTGGAATCAAGAGCGGGAAAATTCAGGTAAAGTCATATTCAAATGCTGCGAAGAGATCTTTTGGTGGTAAGAAAGAAGCCAATGTTGTGTATGGTCAGAAAAATCGTGTCAAAACTGATCGTACTCAATCTGTGGGGGCAGTCGTGATCTCCAATCCTACACCAGCGCAACCTCAATGAGACAACACGTGTAGCCAGAACACGCCACAGAGACAACTTACGAAGATCAACATGCCATTCTCGCAAGCATTGCAACACATGTTGAAAGCAGAGCTGATTACTTTGAGGGATCCTCCTCAGCATGTCAACATTTCCTCTCTAAAATACAATCCTAATGCAAGGTGTGCATACCACTCCAACAGCCCAGGGCACGACACCGACAACTGTTGGGCTCTGAAAAACAAGATTCAAGACATGATTAAAGCCATGGAAATTGAGTTTGACCCTCCTGTTGAAACTCCGAATGTGATCAACGCACCAATGCCTAACCACGACAAAAGTTCCAATGCTATTGACGAAGACTCCTATGTGTATTATGTGAACAATCTGACTATTCCTCTGATGACTGTCAAGAAAGATTTGCTGCAAGCCGGTGTATTTCCAGGATGCCCGGATGATTGTCGTTGGTGTGCATCTGAATTTGACGGATGTGCTTGGTTGAGAAGGCGTATTCAGCACATAATGGACAGCCGAGAAGTGCTATTTCTGAAACCTTCTTCTGTGGAGAATTTGTGTGAAGACATTTATAAGAATCTGAAGATTGAAGACATGAGCGAAGCCGTACCAGAAGTCTGGGATACCTTGGGGCAGCCAAGTGGAAAGTTTGATTTCATGGTGAAGTACGACCCTCCTAAAAGCTACAAAATTCCTATTGAAGATGTCAAGGCAACCGGATGGGGAGACGATTTCCCGAAAGACTATGTTGATGTAAACACAATAAGGATCTCCTCTGTCGATCCTGCGCCTAGAGTGGCACTTCTCATCATTACTTCTCCCAGACCAATTCCATATTCTTCTGACAAAGCTATACCATGGAATTATGGAGCCGAAGTTTACTATCATGGCATCAAGCAAGACCCGTTAGCCATTGAAGACATTGCAGCTAAAGCTACCAATCCTGACATCGACAACATCACCGGATCAAGCAAGGTAACCAGAACCGGAAGAGTATTTTCTCCAGAGATCTCTCCACCAAAAGACACTGTGACTCCAGCTCGCATTCCAGCTATCAAACCAATTCCCGAAGCTAGAGGGAAAGAACCAGTAACTCATCCTGCTCATACAGAAGTACCAAAGGAAGTTGCTGAGGGTACCTCCACGCAAGAAATGGAGGAAATCCTGAAGATCATCAAGAAGAGCGACTACAACATTGTGGAACAATTGGGACAAACTCCGTCCAAGATATTCATGCTTGCTCTACTATTGTGCTCTGAGGTTCATGCTAAAACCTTAGTGAAGTTCCTGAAGAATACTCACATACTACAAGACACTACTGCTGATCAATTCGAAGGTTGTATTGCTAGCCTGATCGTCAATGTAACATCTCAATATTACCCAAGGTTTTATATGCAAAAATCAGAGTAAATTATCACTTTAAACAGTTTTCTTTAAAGTATAAATCTCGAATACATAGCATCGTCGGAAAACATAAAGTGATTCATAAAGATCAAAACATCTTCTTTATTAAACTTCCTTAACCAATCATATTTTCATAAAGTATGATTCTTATTTACAAAAGGAAAAACAACAAAAGAACAACAACAAGACAACATAATCATTCCCCTCGAGTGCTACGTATCAGAGCGACACCGACTGACTAATAGCTTATAAACTCCGTCTTTATAACCTGCACGTTACCAATATAAAGGTAACGGCGAAACAAGTAAAGGGTGAGATACTCAAAAACATATAATTAAAGGCATGATAATATATATATATATATATATATATATATAGTTTCGGAATTATAAAGGATATAGATTAATAAGTGCATTCCAACACATATCTAAAACTCACTTACTCTAATCGTCATTATAATGTGTATAATCTACACTTTATCGTCATAACCTCATCGACATAAATCGTCACTAATCAACACGGCAATCATAAACAACAACATCCAACAACAACATCAAACAATGTTAATAACATAAGCAACATAAATAAAACCATCACAAATTGGCTAAAGCCCATCGTCACAAACATCATCACATCATATTTGCATTAAGCATTTCATCAAAGTTAAATCATCGCAAAACTCATCATTTATATTCATCGCATAGTTATCATGAAATTACCAAGTCATATTCATTTCATGTTCATCATAAAGATCATCACCAAACAAAGCATCATATATCATCGCAATTCAACATCATCCATCAATTAAAAACCCAATGCCAAACAACTCAAACATAAACATAACCGACTCCATGAGACACGACTATGTTATGCATGTGGTACCCGTTGCTTTGTCCATAATTAGGAACACTTGGCATAAAAGCCTCATCGCTTGGCATAAAAGCCTCGTCGCTTGGCATAAAAGCCCATCGTCGCCAATGCAATGTATGTGACTCGACAATAAAACAACACAACACAAAAACATCATCATCGCTCATCAAAATTGGCATAAAGCCCACATCGCCATAATTTATCCAAATCAAGATAAATATATCATCGCATCCTATTTGCATTATGCAAAACGTCACATATAATTCATCATCATCAAAAGTCATGCATTCATAAATCGGAAGCATTTATTAACAACATCAATATAATCATCATATCATCATGTACAAAGACATATATCATCGCATCGCATATCATCAAGTATTCATTAATAAATACATCGTCGCAACCATCATGTTTAATCACACCACATCATTATCAATTCATTCACTAAATTCCAAATACGGAAAAAATAGTCAAACACCTATAATCGTCGCGAAAGCCATTCCTAATATCCGGCATTAATTATAATCGTCAACGTCGCAATCAGATTGTCCGTACGTGCCTTAAATCTACTAAAACGCAATCCGATTCAATTTAACCGTAATTTGGCCTATTTTGGGTCGTCTCGTAAAAACTCGTAATTTCAAAAAACTAACCTCACCACTACATTCTACACGTCGAACTTAGCTAGCACGCCAATTTTCATTGAATTCGGAGCAACTTGTTCCGTCGCCGAAATTACCGGAATCGGAAAATCAGAACATAATCGGGTTCCAAATTTAATCGGCTAACTTATTCCCTAATTATATTTTATTAATACCAACTAGTAGTATGTAGAATTAAGGGATTGGAAAGAAACAGAAACAAATTGTATAATTATGCAGAAACACAGTTATGCAGTAAACGGAAAAATGACAGAAAACAAAATTCCATTCCACCTTCCACAAGAAAGGGACGAACGTCCCATGGTGTTTAAGGCTTGGAGGCGGGCGCCTATAGAGGCTGGGATGGCCGCCCCTCAAGGTGAGGTGGGCGCCTCCCAGCTTCTCCTTCCTATTTTCATTTCTTCTTCCTGTTAGTTTTTGTATCAGACAGTTTCTGGTTTTTTCTCAGTTTTATAGTTTTGCTTGTTTTTCTTCATTCTTGCAACTTAGTCTTGCTAGCTTAGAAATAAATTACCCACAATCCACACTCCTAACTCAACCTTCCTATGTTAGTCAACACTCAATCAACCAAACTCATAAATTAACCTATCAATTTTCCCCAAATCCAAACTATAACTATCAAACCCTAATTATATGACATGGAGAATCAAACCCCTTACCTCTAGCTTGGTTGATTGCAAGATGCTCCAACAAAATCCCAACCTCAAGCTTCCTCTTGCTCTTCTTCTTCTTCTTCTTCTTCTTCTTCTTCCTAAAACCCTCTCTTTTCTCCAAGCTTCTATGTTGGCTTTTGTGTTTTATGAATGGGAAGAAAATGAGGAAAATGGTTTTATAAGTTGTTTTCTTACTAGTAAGGTTAAGGGTGTAAACCCAATCCTCATCAATTGCTCCCCACACCCCTAACTTAATTATTAATTAACACCTAATAATATCTAATAATATTATTTACTCAATTAATTAAAATAATTCCGGGGAATTAAATATCGGATCCGAATAATATTTTACCGAACCGAACGAAATGAAAACCGGACCGAACGAAACGTCGCCAAATATATTAATAGATATAACGATTAATATAAATATTCTCGTCGCCAAAACAATCGTCAAATGGTAACTCAAAAATATTAATATAATATAATATTAAATAAAACGGGCGTTACAGTCAACAATGGTTTAGGCTTCTCTGATGCTGATTTAACTCCTGCCGGAAGGAAACACAACAAAGCCTTGCATGTCTCCATTGAATGTAAGGGCATTACATTGTCTCACGTGTTGGTGGATACTGGTTCTGCTCCGAATATCCTACCAAAAGGTGCTTTCGACCGACTTGAAGTTGAAGGAGTGGTCTTGAAGCCCAACGACATAATTGTAAGAGCTTTTGACGGTTCTAAACGAACAGTACTTGGAGAGCTCATTCTGCCTATTAAAGTCGGTTCCCAGACTTTTGACTCTACCTTCTTCGTCATGGACATCCGTCCAGCCTAATCTTTCCTACTTGGACGCCCTTGGATACATGGGGCAGACGCTGTTACCTCTACTCTGCATCAAAAGCTGAAGTACCTAGTGAAGGGGAAAATTGTTACGGTATGCGGTAAGGAAGAATACATGGTAAGCCATCTGTAGTCATTCTGATATCTCGAAATGGAAGGTGAATTCTTCGAAACTCCCTGTCAAGATTTCGAAGCAGTTCCACGAGTCATGCCCGTTGACTCTCCTATCACACCTGAAATTACTAAAATTCCACCAAGAATGGCCTCACTGAAAGACGCCAAAGCTGTAGTTGAAGAAGGAGGTAGTACTGTTTGGGGTCAGCTGCCTGATCTTTCTTTCAAATCTGACAAGACTGGTTTAGGCTTTACCACCAAGGGTCAGAAGATGATACGCCGTGAACATGCTAGCAAACTTCCCTTCCACATCAGCAAGAATGGATTCCATGCTATAGAAGACGACGACAGCAACTTCGACATCAGCAACTAGATTTTCCCAACTCCAGACAACGGACTCAACAATTGGAAGACCGAAGACGTTATACCAATCTCCTTTAGACAGGAGTAATTGCTTTTTGTTTTCTGTTATGCTTTTCATTTTCTACACTTTGAACAATAAACTTAAAAGCCTAGTGCTTTTCCCGGGGCATCATGGCTCGTTTGTGAGGGTTATTAATTGTCATTTGCATATTTTCATTCAATAAAATCATTGGACCTTTGCATTCAAATGCTTTACTCTTTCCTTTCTTTTACTTTATTACCCCTTCAAAAGCTATGTGTTCTTACACACACCCACGTGATACACTTTAGATTCACTTCGAATCTCGTTGATAACAGTTTTGCTATTGCTAAATATGACTTCGATAATCCGATCTACCAAGCCGAAGTCGAAGGTGAGGAAGATTGTGAAGTGCCAGGAGAGTTTGTCAGATTACTACAGAAGAGAAACCTTGGTTCTACGAAGTGAAGAGGTATCTTGTAACACCCCAATATTACCCAAAGTTTAATATGCACAAATCAGAGTAATTTAAAATACTCACGATCAAACAAGACCAAAATCAAAGCATTCGCTAAACTTTTCACCGGCTCAAACAAATTCGCTTCTCATTACGAAGTCCAAATAGCGACTCAACCATCTCGAGTCCAAAATACTCACGATCAATACCAACTTGTAAAAATATCTTCCATCAACTCACGAAGCTAACCATCCAAAACAAAAGAACTTCTAAACTCTGAATTAACCTCTTAAAGTCTTCTACCAGACACAAAATAAATCTTCGCGGAACTGTCCAAAATATCACCGTCTAAGTTGCTTACTTAAGACACTCACGTCCAACAGTTCCAAAAATCCTTCTTTAGAGTACTCGACATGCACCGATATAACTTCACTACTGATAACGCAAAACTCGGATGCTTGCTACGATCCCTTAACTTGATGTGAATCAAATAATATCCATGAACAAGAAATAACTCTTACAGCTACTCATGAGAGTACTGTCTGAACATTCCAAAATTATACCTGACGCATTAGTCACACTAATGACATTAACAATTACTCACCAGGACCATGCACTATCTGGAAAATCATTGTCTAAACATCTTCAATTCTCACACTAACCCGTAGGCAGCCAGACTTCACCTCGATCTCAATAAACACATAAACTCCAAATGATCGATCTATCCAACATCAGTCCTTGGAAGTAGATACTTGTCATCAACATCCACTTCGTTGCTCTGTCTCAAAACGACACACCAACTTAAGCGACCTTCGTTCCTTCTTGAACAACACAACTGGGGCACCCCACGGCGACCCACTCGAATAAGCAAACTCTGCTCAAACCAATCTTCAATTTGACTCTTCAACTCTAATCCAGAAGCAAACGTCCCTTAAGGATACTACGAATCACAACTAGTTCCAGAAACTAAATCCATCAAAACTTCACTTCGCACTACGGCGGTAACTCACTCACATCTTCACAATAGGCCTCAAAAGAATCACAACAAGAAGCTTGCTTGCCCAAAATCTTGTTCCTCACCAAAATCCAAATTCGCCTACAACTCAAGTAACCCTGCACTACCATGTGCAAACACATCTGCTTCATACACTATTAAGTTGGCAAGACAAGTCTACCCCAACCAACACAATTCCCGACTACTATCAACAAGAGATTAAGGATGATCAGTCCCTCAATTTTTCAATAGACAGTCGACAATCATGATGGTGACATAAACCATCTCTACCAAACTACAACAGTGTCTTCAAACTTACACTATAAGTTACCAAAGCGTAACACTGCCTGAGGCTCCAACCTAAGCCACAAGCGCCACCAAGAAGTAAAACTTCTCCCCCACTTGTTTCAAACTCAACTCTGTAGACAAACAATTTGAAACAAACAGCATCGACAGTGTTTCACACACGTATACAACAGGTTAAACACACTAATAACCTGGCCGACAGACCGACCTGCTCTGATACCACTAATGTAACACCCCAATATTACCCAAAGTTTAATATGCACAAATCAGAGTAATTTAAAATTTCATAAATTAAATACTGAGGCGTCACACCTTCAAAACCAAATCACTTTAAACAATTCGATTTAAAGTATAAATCTTAGATACATAGCCTCGTCGCAAATCCTAAATTGATTCATAAAAATGAAACATCTCCTTTATTAAACTTCCTCATCAAAATCATGTTTTTATAAATTATGATTCTTATATACAAAGGAAAACAACACAAGAACAACAACAAGACAACATAATAATTCCCCCCGAGTGCTACGTATCAGAGCGACACCGAATCAACTAATAGCAGCTATATACTCCGTCTTCATAACCTGCACGTTACCAATATAAAGGTAACGGCGAAACAAGTAAAGGGTGAGATACTCCAAAACATATAATTAAAGGCATGATAAATATATATATAGTTTGGAATTATAAATGATATAGATTAGCAGGTGCATTCCACCACATATCTAAATCTCACCTACTTTTATCGCTATTCTAAAGTGTTTAATATACACTTAATCGCCTAAGCCTCATCGGCATAATTCATCACAACAACACATACACCTCCGTCACCACGAGATCGTCACAAGCTAATACATTGCTAGTTAACACGACAATCATAAACAACAACATCAACCAACAACATTGAACAATGCTAACAACATGAGCAACATAAACAATCATCACAAATTGGCTAAAGCCCATCGTCGCATTTGGCATAAAGCCCATCGTCGCTTTTGGCATAAAGCCCATCATCACTTTTGGCATAAAGCCCATCATCACAAACATCATCACAAACATCATCACATCCTATTTGCATTAAGCATTTCATCAAGTTAAATCATCGTAAAACTCATCATTTATATTCATCGCATAGTTATCATGAAATTATCCATTCATATTCATTTCATGTTCATCATAAAGATTGTCACCAAACAAAGCATCATATATCATCGCAATTCACATCGTCAATTTAATTAAAACCCAACGCCAAACAACTCAAACATAAACATAACCGACTCCATGAGACACGACTATGTTATGCATGTGGTACCTGTCGTTTTGTCCATAAATAGGAACACTTGGCATAAAAGCCTCGTCGCTTGGCATAAAAGCCTCGTCGCTTGGCATAAAAGCCCATCGTCTCCAATGCAATGTATGTGACTCGACAATAAACAACACAACACAAAAACATCATTGTCGCTTATCAAAATTGGCATAAAGCCCACATCGCCATAATTTATCCAAATCAAGATAAATATATCATCGCATTATAACTGCATTATGCAAAACGTCACATATAATTCATCATCATTAAAAGTCATGCATTCATAAAACGGAAGCATTTATTCACAACATCAATATAATCATCACATCGCATATCACAAGTATTCATTAAGTAATACGTCGTCGCAACATTATGTTTAATCACACCACATCATTATCGATTCACTCACTAAGTTCCGAATACGAAAAAATAGTCAAACACCTATCATCGTTGCAAAAGCCATCCCTTATAACCTGCATTGCTTCTAATCGTCAACATCGCAATCAGATTGTCCATACGTGTCTTAAATCCACTAAAACAAAATCTGATTCAATTTAACCGTAATTAAGCCTATTTCGGGTCATCTCTTAAAAACTCGTAATTTCTAAAAAACTAACCTCACTACTAAGTTCTACACGTCGAACTTAGCTAGCACGTCCATTTTCGTTGAATTCGGAGTAACTTACTCCATCGTCGAATTTACCGAAATCGGAAAATCAGAACATAATCGGGTTCCAAAAGAAGTGCGAAAAATCAGAATTTTTAAGGTTACAGATGCATCAACACGGGCCCCCGTGTTGAAAAGTCACCAGAACGTGCAAAAATGCCCAAGACAGAGAATCAACACGGGCGCCCGTGTGCATCAACACGACCTGTGTTAATTGGCCTGCAGCAACCAAAATTCCTATACAAGAGGGAAACACGGCCCGTGTTGATGGACCTGCGTGAAAACTTCATCTTTTTCATTCCCAAACGAGATTCCTAACGGTTCGATTCGTTCTAATGATCATCAAAACCCATAATCCATACTCCTATTCCAACTCTTCTAATCTATTTCATTCAACAACCAACCAACCCTATAATCCCATTATCAATTTTCCCCAAATTCAAAATACAACTATCAAAACCTAATCATATGAGATAGAGAAATCAAACCCCTTACCTCTAGCTTGGATGATCCATGATGATTCTACAAAGCTCAACCTCAAGCTTCCTCTCTTGCTCTTCTTCTTCTCCTTCTTCCCCAAAACCCTCTCTTTTCTCTCCCAAGTTTCTATTCTTGGTGTGTTTGGAAAATGGAAAGGAAAACAAAGGAAAGGGTTTTCATAAGATTGTTTCTACTAGCTTCTAAGTTCCATGTTTGGTTTAGGTATAATGAATGGAAGGAAAAGGGAAAGAAAATGGTTTATAAAAGGTATTTCTACTAGTAAGCCAAGGGTGAAAACCCAATCCTCAACAATTGCTCCCCACACCCCTAACTTACTAATTATATCATCAATTCAATTTATTCAAATAATTCCTGGAAATTAAATATTGGATCCTAACGAAACGTCGCCAAATATATTAATAGATATATTAATTAACACAAACATTCTCGTCGCAAAATAACTATCGTTTGGTAATTCGAAAATATTAATATGATATAATGTTAATTAAAATAGGGCGTTACATATCTCGAGACTCATGAATATTCCACAGGGGCATCTGTCAATGACAAGAAATTCTTGAGAAGATTCACATCCAAATTCAGCAACGACATCTTATACAAGCACAATCACGACTTATGCTTACTCCGCTGTGTAGATCAGAGAATAGCGGAACGAATCATGGAAGAGTTACATGAAGGCGCATTCGGTACCCACTCTAGTGGAGATACAATGGCGAAGAAGATTTTGAGAGCAGGTTACTATTGGTCCACCATGGAAGCTGACTGTCACCGCTATGCTCGGTCTTGTCACAAATGCCAGATATACGCAGACAGAGTACACGTACCTCCAGTACCGTTGAATGTTCTGACCGCTCCTTGGCCTTTCGCAATGTGGGGCATCGACATGATTGGAGAAATCAAACCTACCACTTCCAATGGACACAATTTCATCCTTGTTGCAATTGATTACTTTACCAAATGGGTAGAAGAAGCCTCGTTCGCATCTGTTACCAAGAATGTTGTGGCTCGATTCATCAAGCATAACCTTATCTGTCGATACAGCGTCCCCAAAAGGATTATCACAGATAATGATACCAATCTCAACAACAAAATGATCATCGAACTCTGCACGCAGTTCAAAATTAAGCATCACAACTCTTCTCCATATCGACCTAAAATGAACGGCGCAGTGGAAGCCGCCAACAAGAATCTAAAGAAGATCATACAGAAGATGACAGTGACTTACAAGGATTGGCACGAGATGTTACCATTTTCTCTCCATGCTTATTGCACTATAGTACGAACATCTACAGGGGCAACCCTCTTCTCTCTTGTATACGGCATGGAAGCAGTCCTGCCAATCGAGGTTCAGATACCTTCAACCAGAGTCCTCCAGGACACAGAACTAGGTGAAGACGAATTGATCTAGACTCGCCTTGATCAGATCAACTTGATCGATGAAAAATGACTCACATCCATCTGCCATGGACAGATCTACCAGAAGCGAATGATCAGAATATTCAACAAAAAGGTTAAGCACCGAGTCTACCAAGTCGGTGATCTAGTAGTCAAGCGCATCATCCTTCCACAAGGTGATCCCAGGGGAAAATGGACTCCCACCTACGAGGGATCATTTGTAGTCAAAATAGTATTTTCCGGCGGAGCTATGATACTTAGCACCATGGATGGAGAAGACTTCCCACACCCTGTGAACGCAAACATAGTCAAAAAATACTACGCATAAATGAGACCCGCTAGGTCGACGGGCCTAGGCAAAAATAAGGGCATCTTGATGAACCAAAAGGTTCGGGAAAAAGTTAAGGATATATACAAAAAAAATATGTACACCCGGCAAGTCGAAAACCTGCAAAGGCGGCTTGGGCAAAAAAGGGTATCCCGGTAGACTGAAAACCCGAAAGGGCGATCTAGGCAAAAGTTAGGGATTTAATCAATTCACTCACTTTCTACTGACAGCAAGGAGATGAGATAGTCGAAATATATGAGCAATAGCATAGTTGAAACTCAACAGGATTATTTCCGCATAGCTTTTTACTATTCTGACAATTTGCTCTTACTAGGATATTCGTCTCTTGTATACAAACTGCTTGGCCATACGCCACTTTCTAAAATTAATACAAACTCCCTTTTTACAATGTTAATTTTATTGTTTTTTTGCATAAAGTCCAATGATTGCTTTGAATGATTATATGCATCTGACAGTAAACATTTGTTCACAAACATGCAAAAAGCGAACGAACAAAAGTAATTACTAGAGGCTCTAGGTATTGAGATGACGACTAAAGTCACCAATACATCCCCCATAGAGTTACTTTCACAAGAAATGCATCCACAGGATCGTCAATCCCCGCAGAGTCATCGCTCTCCCTACAAGGATAAGTCTTCTCCGACGAAGTACTAATCTCCTCCCAGCAAGTATTCCAATACTTCAGCTCTATCACGTTAGTCCCCGAGCAGTGATCCTATCAGCTTCATTACATCATTCCCCAACATGGTTTGTACACGAAGATATTCACCCCAACGGAGTATCTCCCAATGATTATCATTCCCCGACAGCAGTAATATCCAGACTCAAAACTTGGTCAGATAGTGCATCGGAGGAATCATAAGCGTCTCTTTTTCTCTCCAAGGCAGGGTTCGCCACGACCCAATCCCCAAGCAAACATCAGAAATCCCCAGCAGGACGTTCCCATCTTCTTCAAGATGGATATGTTTTGAAATACATCTACATTCACTCATCTATATTCATACATTTACACAAAAGTAATAACATATGCATACGTCATAATAATATTGTCGTACACTCGCATGCATCATAATCTACATATGACTAACCATATCCTGTCAAAAGTTTACCTCCTCAACAGGTAAAAGGTATTTTCCAAACGGAAGGTCGAAGATTAATACCCGAAACAAGACGGGAGAACTATCTGAACGACCATGAAAGCTATTTCCAAACAGAAGGTTAAAGATTAATACCCGAAACAAGACGGGAGAACTATCTGAACGACCATTATTTCCAAACAACAGGTCAAAGATTAATGCCCGAAACAAGATGGGAAATCTATCTGAAAGACCACACAAATTGTCTCCAGGCAACGGATATTGGATTAACACCCAAAGCAAGACGGGAAAGCTATCCACATCCTGCCAAATATTCATCTCAAGAATAGCCAAGATGAAGGTTTGTTTTGACTCTCTCTTATTATCAATCGCCCCGGACGACATCTTTAATCCCATCTCTGACTACTTGTCGACATCTCTCCACCTTCAGAATGCTGCATATTTGGTTAAAAATCGATGCATACCAATAACCTCATTCAAAGACGACCATGGAGTCTAACGTACGACTCACTCCCCAACGTCAATTCTCCCGATGGCATCTTAAGCCCATCTCCGTTGTCTCTTCTACTCAAAAGACGCCTACAGAGTCTAGCGTACGACTCAGCTTCTCTCGATGGCATCTTAAACCCATCTCCGTCATCTCTTCTACTCAAAAGACACCTAAAGAGTCTAGTGTACGACTGACTCTCCCGATGGCATCTTAAGCCCATCTCCGCTGTCTCTTCCATTCAAAAGACAAATACTGAGTCTAGCGTACGACTCACTCTCCAGAAGCAGCTTCTCCAAATGGCATCTATAAGCCCATTCCAGCACATCATCAGTTGACGACCATGTTTCATACATCAGCGAGTGCAAATTTTCAGGTGTACTCGAGTGTTCAATCATCTTCTACCTTCAGGTCACAAAAGGCAAAGCATGGAAATATAACCCTTCAAGTACAAGAAGATTGAATAGGGGCAACTGTTATACCCCAAAATTTTCCCTCCCACTTCTCAAGACAATTCACATATCCATACTCAAGGATTTCCCAAGGGTTGACCAGATAAACCCTCTCCTAAGCAATCAACCCAAACTAGGGTTTGGCCATTCTCAAGTCAAGATGAACTTCAAATGCTTCAAGTGGTCATCATACCTCATCATATGCACCAAGGAATCACCATGTCAAGTTTTAAGCCTTACAAGTCAAGTTTGCTCAGTCAATTGCTCAGATAGTTGAAAATCAACTGTATTTGACAAAAAGTCAATTGTGGTCAACATACAGTCAAACTTCACAATTTTTGGTAAACACCAATATTTTGAAGTAATATTCATCATTTGATCAAGGGTTGATCATGATTCCTTAAGAAAAGTCAAGATCTGACCAAAAGTCAAAGTTTCTAAATTAGGAATTTTTAGACAAAAGTCAACAGAACTTTGACCAGGCATAACTCTCACATACTTTATCAGAAATTTTTCCACCATAGCTCATTTTGAAGAGAATTTAGTTCTCTACAACTTCATTTCTCACAAGCTTGGGCAGAAAATGCTTCATTTGGAAGGTATGGATCAAAACATTACAGGTCCTTTTAAAAGTCAACAAAAAGTCAACTTTTTGAAAAGAAGTGTTCATGAGCATGGAAACTTCAATGAAGATGAAACCAAAAGGGTTGTTTAGAAGACATCTCGAGATTTCTAAAAAGTCCAAGAACACCCAAAAATGTTAAAAATTGAGCAAGATACACATTGTTTAAGTTGAGCATTTTTGTGGAGGTGCACAAAGAGAAAAACTTGAGAAAATCAAAATTTTCCAAATGGGCCCAACTTTTCTTGATTCAAACATGTTCCTTATCTGAATTGGAACCTCCAAGCCCAAGGCCACGTTTTTATCCTTTATTTTTTATTTATTTTGGATTTTATTCATTTAAAAACCAATTTAATTAAAATAAAAGATCTAAAATCAAATTTTAAATGCAAGATGGATTTTCTCTCATCCTTGAGGTCCAAGCAAGCCAATTAAGTCTGATTATTTCAAAATAATTGAGAATGGCAAGTAATTTGATTGAAATTGGCTCAAAAAGGAAATATTTGGTTTTATTCCAAATCAAATTATCTTTCATTGATTGGCATGATATTTTCTTACAATGCTTGACCTAAATCACTCTAGTATAAATACACAATGATTCCAAATGCACAGGAGACGAATTTCTGACCTCAAGAACCCTAAACAAAGCTTCAAAAAATCGTGACTTGCAAGCAACTAGCAGCCATAGTTTTGCTTGAATTCAATCCATTCCAAGCCTTGCAATCGATTCCTGGAAGTCCTCTGATCAATTCCAAATATTCACAAGCAAGCCAAACACCCAGAATCACGAAATCAAGAACACGGTTTGCACTTTCTTCTTCAAAATTGATTTTGATTATTCATGCATATTTAACCTGTTTTGATTGTTTGTGTTTGTTCAGAATGATGTTTGCAAGCTATCTGGATGGTCCAATTTGATTTTAGACGCATGAATACCGATACACCATTGTTAGGGTTTTAAAGCTCTAATTGGGATCCATCGATTTAGGAAAAATTGGCCAAAACTAGGAACATATTTATGTTTAGGAGGTTAAACCGGATTGAACCATGGCTTTACTTTGAATTTATATTGCTTGTGTTGAATTTTTGAAACTTGCAGGGATTTAGCTACATAAGCAATCTGTAGGTAAACACCATATCCATAGATCTGGAAATTCAAATGGGGAAGAAGACCCCTGCACGCGCTTTCTGATTAAATTGGTTCCCAGAAATCAATTTCCTTTGTATTCATTCTGTTTCATATCTCTAACACCAAAGCAGGTTGGCTCAGATGGCAGAGGCAGCACACATTCATCCTAGAAGGCATGGGTTCGAACCCTGCCTTTTCCTAGAACTCCTAACGTTTTTTATGTTTCAGGTTCCAAAAGCAACACGTCTAGAAGCTCCAGCTTCTGGACCCTTAGAGGCAGAAACACGTCCAGAAGCTCCAGCTTCTGGTTCCCATCCTAAGACGTCACGTCCAGAAGCTCCAGATTCTGGATCCACTTCCATCAAAAAACCCCAAAAGTGCCTACTTCTGGGTACCTCCAGAGTAGAAAACCCCAGAAGTTCCAACTTCTGGGTGCCTCCAGCAAAGGATTTCCCAATAGCTCCAGCTTCTGGGATGGCTTCTTCCAGAAGCGTTTCAACATTTTTTACTATTTTTCCATATTTTTATTATTTTGCTTATTTTTATTATTTAATTTAAAAATTAGTAATTAGGTTAAATAATTAGGATTAATTAGACAACTTCCACTAATTTTTTCTATTATTTTAATTAATTAATTTAGGGTTAGTATTAACTAATATTTCTTTAAATTAATTAAAATCAACGAGACTTAGGATTATTTTACACATTTCAAAAATCCAAAAATATTAGGACTAGTTTTCTATTCAGTTATTTATTTTCTCGCATTCTTTTTTCCAATATTGTGTAACTGCTCATGGGATGTAATAGCTTAATTAGGTTTACTTTCCGCACTCCTCAATTATGTAGCTGCCCCAATGCCATGTAATAGCGTAAGATTTACTTTCCGCACTTTACTTTCCGCAATTTACTTTCTGCACCCATATAAACTGCTAGTAAATTAGGCGTGTATGGCAAGATAAAATCAACATAGCTAACTGTAATCACAAGATAAATTATTTGAACTTAACACACTCTTTTCACACATATACCCCCTAGGGTATCCTCTCTCGTTGCCTTTCGAATAAATGGTCAAGTCCCTCGAACGTAGGGGTATCTTAGCACCGTTGCCTACAAACATATCATCATAGTCCCTTTGAATTAAAGATCATAGTCTCTCGATGTTGCCTACGAATACATGATCTAGTCCCTCGATTGTTGCCTACGAAAAGTGATGATCGTCCCTACGAATGTGCTAGGATACTCCTACAAGTTGCCTTCTATGACCATCCGATGTCCCTTCGAATGTCCCTTTACATCCAACGAATAGGGTTACCTACCAACTAATGGTATGGATAACACTACTCTAAAGGAAAGTAAAATAACACGGAAACGACCGTTTTGAGTAGGTAATAAACTCCTAATTGCGTGCTCTATCAAAACATCTTTTTACACCTCACACTTTTACAAAGTTAAAACAATTTTCCAAAACAAACATTTCTGAACACTTCGTATACATTCCAGCGTGAATCATTACGAAGTCAAAGCGAAATGCCTTTTCAAAAACATTTCCAAACACACACATAGAAAACAATTTATAAAGTGAGCTAAGCAATTAAGAGCCCGTAGATAACTACGGATGGAAAGGGTGCTAATACCTTCCCTTTTCATAATCACCTCCCTTACTCAGAATCTAATGAAGGTCTTTTCCTGTTCTTTTCACCTTCCCTTAATTGGATAAAAGAAAAGTCGGTGGCGACTCTTGCTATCCGCAACATTTGCGATCAAACGCAAAACAAAACAAGTCAGTTCTCCCACCGTGTTACACAAAGCATATTCAAGGGGGTTGTCTTTAAAGGCAAAAAATTTCAAAGGATAAAACCCAATTCAAACCCCCTCTTTCTTGTGTTTTTCACGCCTTCAATTGGAATCAGAGCTCTGGTTCTGAAGACATAAAAAGGTTGGATTTTTATCAAGCACCTAACAGTGTTAAGTAAGAATCCAGTGTGTGAAAACAATGATGGCTGCTCGAAATGGAAATGAAGTTGTTATTTCTTCTGATTAAGAAAGAGATTCTTGTAGTTCAAAGCTTCTGATCTCAGATGGAGAAAGATTTAACTATTGGAAAGATAAGATAAGAAGTCATCTTCTTGGTTTCTACCTAGATCTATGGGATATTGTAGTCAATGGTTACACATACCCAGTAGATGAAGAAGGAAGAGAAGTTCCCAAAGCGCCTTGACAGACGCTCAGAAGAAGATGTACAAGAACCACCATAAAGCAAGAACAATCGTTCTTAGTGCAATATCTTATACATAGTACGAAAAGATCGCATATAAAGAGAATTCTAAGTCCATATTTGATTCTCTTCAGATGACTCACGAAGGAAATGCACAAGTTAAGGAAACTAAGGCTTTGGCCTTAATCTAGAAATATGAAATCTTCATAATAGAGGAAGATGAGTCTGTGGAATTGATGTTTTCAAGATTCCAGATGTTGGTTGCAAGACTCAGAGTTCAGGATAAAGGATACACTACTGTTGATCACGTCAAAAAGATTATCAAAAGTCTGTCTGTTAAATGGAGACCCATGGTAACTGCTTTAAAACTGGTGAATGATCTAAACAACACAAGTTTTGAAGAACTTATTAGTTCTTTGAGAAGTCATGAGATTGAGCTTCAAAAAGATGAACCACAAAAGAAAAATAAATATGTCGCTCCCAAGTCTAAGTCTAAAAATACAAAGGCTTATCAAGCAATAGAGGAATCACAAGAATCTGAAGAAGACTTAGAGGAAAATGAATTGTCTCTGATTACTAGAAAGATAAAAACTATGGAAACACATACAAAGTAAGTTCAGAGGATCAAGGAACTCTAGAGACAAACAAGAGTCTACATCTGACCAACAAAGAGACTCGGAAGAGGAAGCCATATGCTATGAATGTAATAAACCTGGGCATTACAAAATTGACTGCCCTAAACTCAGAAGAGAAAGAAGAGCAAAGATGGTTTTCAAAGCCAAGAAAGGTCAAATGGTAACATGGGATGACTCAGATTCCGAAGAAGACAATTCTGATGAAGAACAAGCTCAAGTGGCTCTTGTAATAGAGACCAGTACTAGCGAATCAGTATCAGAAGATGA
The DNA here is from genome assembly GCA_021764765.1 of Vicia sativa. Classification (NCBI taxonomy): domain Eukaryota; kingdom Viridiplantae; phylum Streptophyta; class Magnoliopsida; order Fabales; family Fabaceae; genus Vicia; species Vicia sativa. The sequence goes on from CM038795.1 coordinate 257,820,854, forward strand.
ACTACTTCTTAATGAAGAGTTAGAATCTGATGACGGTGATGAGGTACTTTCTTCCCTTTCTCATTTTAAATTAGAAGTATGATTAGTTGAACTCATGAAAATGTATCAACTTCTTATAAGCAAGCACGAAGATCTGAAAAAGACCTTTGTGACTTCCTCTGAAACTTCCACTAAGAATGAGCCAAACATTTTAACTTTAGATGAAAAATTATTTTTGTAAGAAAGAACAAATACAGCTCTTAAAAGTAAGGTTTTTAAATTAAAAGAAGAGATTACTTCTAGCATATCTGCCTCTGATGAAACTGAGAGGTATGATAAAGCCTTTCAATGTTTCCTTGTTAAAAGTGTAGATAGGAGTAAAATGGCTTCAATGGTCTATAGAGCTAGCAGAAATGGAAGTAGAGGTTTAGGATAATCTGGACCACCTAAACCAATGGATGAGCCTGAAGGTCTGAAGCTAATACCTCTATTTGAACAATTCGTGCTTGTTGGCACCAAAATAGAATGCTCAAAAGCAGAAGAATTAAACTATGATGAATCAAAATCACCGGCACAGAAAGATGGTTATAAACTAAAGTATAATGTACGAATTCCATAAATTATACTACTGCACAAAAATCCGAAGGTGAAAAGACCTCTAGAAATAATAACAAGAAAGGACCCAAAGCATGGGTACCAAGAAATCAGATTTTCTATGTTGTAGATGTTTTAGATAGTGCCTCTGATACACCAATTATTGCTCCTAGAGAATGGATGCTTAACACACTTGTTGGGAAGAAGATCTATGTTCCAAGATTTGCAACTTAAATCTAGAGTGCTTTATAAATTGTCAGAACAAGATGGTTCTGAAAGTAGTTGTAAAAAGTCAAAAAGAAAATCTTCAGATTCAACAACGTAACTTATCCATTTCTATTTTGTTTTATTTGCTCTAAAATATCAATCATCAAAATAGACTTCGGTCAGAAGTGTTTCTGATCAGAGGGAAACCTTCTAGTTCTCCAAATTTTTGAGAATATCAAGCGTATCTCTTAGTACTGTGTAATGATTAACGCGTGTAACCTTTTGGTTATCCTTAATAATAACACACTACCTAAGCTAGATAATGAACAACATGTTTATTTTTGGAATTGACCTGTCATGATTACCTTCATTGATTGCTCCTCATAATTTTTTTTAAGAACCCTATTTTTATTCTCAAGGATATTTTTTATTTATTTATATAACTTATTCTCTTCTCTCTTCTCTCTTCTCTGTTCTCACTCTATTCGTTTTTTAAAAACCCTAAACCCTAAAATTCCTTTCTCTCTCTCCTTAATCATTAAGAAAAGGATCGTCCTAAATGCAAACATAAACAAAGGACAGACGATTCAGATTCAAAGAAGAAAAAGAAGAAGAAGAAGAGAACAAAGCTTCTTAATGATGTTATCTTAGCTGAAAAACGTCTAAGTAAGTCCTTGTTTACACCCTCCATTTCAACCTCTGCCCCTGAACCATAAAATATCTCACCAATCATTTCAAAATCCAGTAACCCTATCACTTCTAAATCACCTCCATCTGTATCACAACCTCCCATCACTAGTATCTCTCAAACAACTCCAACAATATCGTTCTTTGACATCATCACTACCTTTTTAACTCCACCTCTGTTACAAACCTAACTTCATCTGATATTATAGCTTCATTCTCAATAACTCAATCTATCACATATCCCATAACACCAACAACCATTATCACTTTCACTCCCACCATTGTTACTTTAGTTTCTAAATTTAAAACTCCTTAATCTCGTATTATTTCATCTGATGTTATTCCTGTTGTTTCAAATGAACAATCCTCCAACTCTAACCAAAACACCCTCTTTATTGATCCTTCTTCACCCATCAACCCTATTGAAATAGAAATCATGGTAACTGACAATCATGAACCTCTTGAAATATCTATTACTGAATCAGATCAAATGTATGAACTCTTGGGAATAACTGAGGTTGTCTGATCATCTGAACCATTGACTTCTGATCTTTCTTTGGTTATCTACGAGAAACCTTGCCCCATAACTTTGGATGAATGCCTTGATTCATTCAGGGAAAGAGAAAAGAAGAAGATCGCCAAGCTCAATGAAGAGGCTAGGACTAGCTCTTCACACAAGGATATCGATGCCTCTTGGGCAACTTGTGAGCTCTGGATGAAGACTGAAGTTGAGAGAATCTTCAACTTCTTTGCCACCACCAGAATTTCGGATGTGGAGCTTGTCAAGCAAAGGGAAGACGAACTTGAAAGAATTTGTGTTTTCCAGCTTATTGCTAAAAAGCAAAGGGAAGCAGAAGCAAAGGCGCTTAAGGATGCTGATGAGGCTGTAAAAAGGAAAGAGGAAGAAGAGGCAAAGTTGAAAGCTGAAGAAGATGCCAGAGTCCAGGGTGAAAAGGATAGATTGACTGCTGAGATAGAGAAGACAAATGAAGCTTCTCATGTTTCTTTGGTTGAGCCCTCAACCCAAACGCAAATCAATGACATCAAATCCACTCTGAAAGAGATGAAAGTTGAGCAAAAGAATGTGCAACATAGTCTAGAGATGAAAGCACTTTTCCTTGTCTATTATTTTATTTATGTGATTTTCACACATTTAAAAATATAACTTTTTGATTATGACAAAAAGGGGGAGTAGTTAAAGAAGTAATTTTGATTCTCAATGATTAAATTCTCTGAAAATGCTGCTTACATTTCTAACCAAATATAAACTGTTGTTTCTTGGTAGAATTGTGTTGCTTTTCTTTTTAAGGATTTTTCAAGAATCTGAAGAAAGTCTGTGCATCCGACTCCTTAAACTAGACTCTGAAAGATTTAGTCCGAAGTCAAATTCTAACTGGAGATTCTGGAAATTGTCTGAGTGACATTAAAGTTCAAATTCTCAGTGGAGAAGTTGTGTCTTCGAGAACAAGACTCTCAAGATCTTTCATCTGACCTGTTGAAACCAGGGGAGCTGTTGCTCAGGTGGTCCTTAGTCAGAAGTTCTGATCTTTCACCAAGTTTGTGATTCAGGGAGAGTTTTCATGTAAAGGTTAAGTAGTCCTTACCTTTATCTTATTTAACTTTCTTCTGATATTATGCAGAATTGTGTCATTAAAATACATGGTTTTGTCATCATCAAAAAGGGGGAGATTGTTAGAACAAGATTTGGTTCTGCAATTATGTCTCTGAGTTTTGATGATAACAAAGAATATGTTTGAGTGAACATTTTTTGTTACTCTAATGTTTGTTGTATTTTAAGATTAATAAACAGGTTTTTCTTCTGATGAATGGAGTGGCCAAGACATTAGAAGAGAATACGTTCCGCTTCTAAGCTACAAAGGTTTTGTTGAACGAATAACAAGGAAAACCTTCAGAAGGCTCTGAAGTTACTCCGATATGTTCGTCTGAAGAAACCAGTCAAAAGAACTAAAGACAGAAGTCTAACTTATGTCAAGATGCTAAAGACTCAAGTTTCAGAAGACAAAGGGTTCTGAAGACCAAGTGCTTAAAGACTCTAAAGACGTGGCTCTGAAGATTCGAAAGACTTGAAGTTCTTCTGAACTTAGGTTACGACACAAAGGGTTCTGAAGACCAAGTGCTGAAGACTCTGAAGAATGTGACTCTGAAGATTCTAAGACTTGAAGTTCTTCTGAACTTAGGTTACGATACAAGGTTACAAGACCAAGTGCTGAAGACTCGGAGGAACGTGGTTCTGAAGATTCCAAGACTTGAAGTTATTTCAACCTTTGGTTATGATACAAGGTTCTTCAAAACCAAGTGCTGAATATTCTAAAGAAGAAGATATGAAGACTCTGAAGACTTGAAGTTTTGGTCAACCATAAGTTAGATTCTCCACTTCTAAACTCATGCTCGCAAAATCCTCTGAAGTGCAGAAGGAAAGAAGATAACGTTAACGTGGTACAATAGTACATGGTACAAACAAAACATTTCATTCCACTACCATGAAGGACGAATGTTGCGTACGATCTTGTCCCCCACGTTCTTTCAAGCCTCCACAAATCTCATATTCCAAATGTACCCTCAAACGGTTACATCATGCATGACACTATATAAGAGCTTGAAGACTTGAAGAAACAACTGCTAATTCATGAGGAAACTCTCTACGCATAAACTCTCTATTCTTTGTAATAAGTTGTAAATTCATTCAAGTCATTTTGTACTAAAAATCTATTTACATAATCAGCTTGTGTAGAAGTCTAGGATAGTTAGTCTTAGAGGTTTTTAGTCACACACAGTTTATGTGTGCGGATGTTATTCACTGGCGGTTGCCCGTGCAAGTGTATTCAGTTTGGTTATAATGGATTAAGTCCTCGATGGAGGGAGGCAAATCACCTCGGAAGGGTGGACTAGGTAGGTTGGTGTTTCAAGTAAACTAGGATAAAAATATTGTGTTATTTATTGCTTTCTTATCATTCATTCTTTATCAAAGCAAAACATATTCAAGGGGATTGTCTTTAAAGGCAAAAGTTTTCAAAGGATAAAACTCAATTCAAACCCCCCTTTCTTGTGTTTTTCACGCCTTCATCTATTTCCCTAAAAATGCCACATGTTCCATCAATGTGTCTAAAAATTCATATTTGAAAGGTTCTACTAGGTTATAAGTCTTATCAAAATCCACTTTATAAAAAATTGATTCTTTTTTTCATGTGTGCATCATCCACCATTTGTATCATTATAACAATATCATCCATAACTTGTCGACCCTTCACAAAGGTATGTTGAACCTCGGACCTCGGATATAACATTTGAATTAACAAACGTCAATTTATTTGCTATAACCTTAGCCAAAACCTTGTACATAAACCCCATAATGGATATCAGTCAAAGAATTGTTAACCTTTGGGGATTAGCTATTTTAGGGATCATAGCGATAAAGGTGCCAAGAGAATGTTTCGCTAATTTCACATTTGCAAAAGAGTTCGACCATAAATCCCATGAAATCCAAATTAAGGTCTGGCCAAAAATATTTAATGAACCTAGAATTTACTCCATCAAGACCTAAAATTTAAAAATTATCATATTCCCATACAACTTCACATACTTCTCTGAAAATGAGCTAACTAGATGAGCCACCTCAGCGTCTCTAAGAGGCTTGTAAAAAAACTTCACCCGAGGTTTATTAAAAGTAACATAGATGGAGTGGTCCTTGAAATGGTTAAACACCTAATCTATGATGCTCAAAATGTAATTGCAAGCTTCTCAAGTCATATTTAAAGCTTTGGTTTTGATGAAGACAACATGGATATCAACAATCAAAGGATGTGCAAAAAGTATATCAATATCATAAAACTTTGTTACAAGTCTTGAAGATTAGAAGAAGAACTATTAAAGAAACAACAATATCAAAAGGTATAAATAATTCTTAAACTTGAATATAGATGTTCACAAATATGCATTCATAATCATATACATATCCCATAGGTTTAACAAAAAGAAAAAATATGTTTGAAATAATTTTCAAAAAGAATTTTTAAAAATAAACTTTCAGGAACCGGTTCCTACCTAACAGGGAACCGGGTTCCAAACTTATTCAAAAATCACCTCCCTGGATTTTGTACCAGGAACCGGGTTGTACCTATAGGGGAACCGGTTCCTGCGTGTTAATTTTTGAATTCTGGATATAACGTTCACTAGGAACCGGGTTCTGCCTGGGTCGGAACCGGTTCCCAGCGAACCAGTGCAGATTTTCTTTTGTTTTTTTTGAACATATTTCAAATGGTATTCTTTCATGATTGCATTGCATCTTTTCATATCAAATGGCATGAATGAAAAGGTATTTGTGACATTATAAATAGTGCAGAATTTTCAAATTCAAATAACCTTCTTCAATTAACAATTTTCATTATTCAATTTTCATACTCTTACAAATTTTCAAGTATTCTTACAAGTCATAATTTTGTGAAACTTGCCATATACATTTTCATTCATTACAAGTTTCATACATTCATTGTGAACATTTATAATCATTGTTTGAGAATTGTTTTCTTTCTTGAAGAAGAAGATCAATCAAAGATTGATAGTGCTTTCCATCTCTTACAAATAAATCATTGTATTACAAAAAGAAAGTATTCCCTTACTATCCAGGATTGTTGGAAGTAAGTGTTGTGATTTGAAGAGGATTGTTCTTCATTCACATTAGTGTTTGGTTTTAACCTTAAAGGTGTTAAGAACCTTTGGTCACCCTATAGGTTTAGATAGTAAGCATAGACTGTACAATTATTCTAAACTATAGTGAAATCTCTTTCGTGTTGGAAAGGGGACTGGAGTACTCTCGGATTGTGAGGGGAACCAGGATATATCGCCGTGTTCTTTACTTTTCCGCATTTATCGTTTTCATAACCATAACCAAGAAAAGATAAGATATAGTCAAAAACCTTCAAACACTTAACCACAAAAATTACTATAAACATTCTCATAAAATCGAATAAATTTTTATATACCTAATTCACCCCCCTCTTAGGCACTCTTAGACTTACAATTGGCATCAGAGCAAGTTATAGGTAACTTGTTCCTAAAGATCCAGAATGGCTTCCGCAAATCCAAATCCGGTTTTCAAAGATGGTGGTAGTAACAACAAGCCTCCATTGTTTTGTGGTGAATACTTTGACTTTTGGAAAATTCGCATGAAGGCTCATCTTGAAGCGCAAGGAGAAGAAATATGGAATGCTGTTGAGAATGGTCCATTCACTCCGGTGTGTGTTGTCAATGGTGTTGGGTCATCAAAGCCTAAAGCATCATGGGATGACGATGATAAGAAAAAAGTTCTCTTCGACAAAAAGGCAATCAACATTCTTCAAAGTGCTCTTAGTATGGATGAATTTTTCCGAATATCGGCATGTACAACGGCAAAGGAAATTTGGGATACTCTTGTAGAAACTCATGAAGGAACCGCCGAAGTCAAAAGGTCTAGATTGAACACTTTGAGTCAAGAATATGAATTATTCAGAATGCTGCCCAGAGAATCCATCCTTGACTTGCAAAAGAGATTCGTTCACTTGACAAACCATTTGAAGGCACTCGGTAAGACTTTAATTAACGATGAATTAAATCTTAAAGTGCTTAGGTCTTTAACTAGGGAATGGCAACCAAAAGTGACGGCAATATCCGAAAAGAAAAGTCTAGCAACTATGACTTCCGCAACACTATTCGGAAAGCTTCAAGAATATGAGACGGAACTTGGAAGGCTTGAAAAACATGAGAATCGTGAGAAGAAATCCAAAGGCATTGCTTTGAAAGTTGATTCAAAAGAAAGTTAAGATAAAGATGCATCGGAGGAAGATGAAAACTTCTTGCTTCTTGTAAAAAGGTTAGGTAAATATTTTGGTCATAAAAATAATCTTCATAATGCTAACTTTGTCAAAAGAAAGAAATTTTATAAGCATAAAGATAAAGAAGCCTCCACATCAACACAAGATGTCACATGCTATGAATGTGGAAAGCAAGGTCACATAAAGCCGGATTGTCCAAAACTCTCCAAGAAAAATGGATTCAAAGGAAAAAAGGAGTTCAAGAACAAAAGGGCTTATGTTGCATGGGAAGATAATGAGATAAGTTCTTCATCCGATTCAGATAGTGACGAAAGTGAAAATCTAGCATTGATGGCTTCACACCACTCCGATGATGAAGAAGGCGAGGTTAGTTATGATAACTCTCTTTATGATAATGGTGCACAAGGTGCTATAGATGAACTATTAAATGAATGCAAAATTCTATACAAAAATATTTCATCTCAAAAGAAATTAATTTCATCTTTAGAAGAAAAAGTTAAAACTTTTGAAAAAGAACATAAAGATGAAAAAGAAAAAATTATTAGTGATCAAAAACAGAATTTTGTATGCAATAATTGTGAATCACTTTCTTTCCAAATTGTTCAATTAAAAAGAGTCCTAGAAAGGTATGAAAAAGGACAAGTTGGATTGGAAAATGTTCTTAGCACTCAAAGATATCCTAAAGATAAAAGTGGACTTGGGTTTTCAAAATTTTCTCAACCAAGTCCCAACAAAACTATCTTTGTTAAGGCTAATAACCATCCAATTCAAGAGAAAGTGAATAAGCCTAAAGTAGTTCATCATTATCCTAAAAATAAAAGAGTTGTTAAGAATAAATCTTATCCTCCTAGATATATAAGTAATTTTGAACCTACTTATTTCTATTGTGGTATTAAAGACCACACACCTAATGCTTGCTATATAAGAAACTTTAGTGTTCCAAGTGGGCATTATGTGTGGGTAAAGAAAGGTACTAATTATGAAGGACCCAAAGCAATTTGGGTACCTAACAAAACTTAATTTGTTTTGTAGGTGTGCTTGAAAACCACTTCAAATTTATGGTATCTTGATAGTGGTTGTTCAAAGCATATGACGGGTGACATAAACCATTTTTCAAATCTTGTTCTAAAGGCCAAAGGTTATGTCACTTATGGAGATAACAACAAAGGGAGAATTCTTGGTAAAGGCAAAGTTGGTGCACCACCTTTCACATCCATTGAAGATGTTATTTATATTGAAGGACTAAAGCACAATCTTCTTAGCATTAGCCAACTTTGTGACAAAGGCTTCAAGATCAAATTTACAAAAGATGAATGCTTAATCATTGATGAAGTCACCAATGAGGTAAAACTCAAAGGTAAAAGAATTAATAATATATTTATGATTTCTCTTAATGATCCATCTTTGAAGTTAAAATGTCTCATGGCAAACAATGATGATTCATGGCTTTGGCACAAAAGGATTGCTCATATTCATATGGAACACTTGAATAAACTAATCAAGCATGATCTTGTCATTGGTTTGCCTAAGAGAAATTTTGTCAAAGATAGACTTTGTGATGCTTGTCAAAAAGGGAAGCAAACAAAATCATCTTTCAAATCTAAAAATGTGGTGTCTACTACAAGGCCACTACAATTGTTGCACATGGATCTCTTTGGTCCATCAAGAACAAAAAGCTTCGGAGGTAATGTATATGCTTTGGTTATTGTTGATGATTTTTCTAGATATTCTTGGACTTTGTTTCTTGTGCAGAAAATTGATGCTTTTAAAGCCTTTAAGAAGTATGCAAAGCAAATCCAAAATGAAAAATCACTAAAGATTGTATCCATAAGAAGTGATCATGGTGGAGAATTACAAAATGCACAATTTGAAGAATTTTGTGAAGAACATGGTATCTCTCATAATTTTTCAGCACCTAGAACTCCACAACAAAATGGAGTAGTTGAACGAAAGAATAGGTTTCTAGTGGAACTTGCAAGAACAATGCTCAGTGATGCAAATCTTCCTAAATATTTTTGGGCGGATGCGGTTAGTACGGCATGTTATGTTGGAAATCGAGTTATCATTAGACCTATAATAAAGAAGACTCCATATGAACTCTTCAAAGGAAGAAAGCCAAATATTGCTCACTTCCACATTTTTGGATGCAAGTGTTTTGTTCTCAACAATGACAAAGACAATCTCGGTAAGTTTGACGAGAAATCCAACGAAGGTATATTTCTTGGTTACTCCCTTTTTAGTAAAGCATATAGAATTTATAATAAAAGAACTTTAACTATTGAAGAATCTATGCATGTATCTTTTGATGAAACTAACACCTCTAAAGAGGAAGTAGTTGTATTTGATGATGATGATCCTATAGATTTACCCTCGGAAAAACTTCCAAACGATCAAGTTGCGAAATCACCGGAAAATCAAGAAGACATTGTACAACAAGATTCAAACTTCAATGATCTACCAAAAGAATGGAGAACCCATAGAGACCATCCTATTGACAAAATTATTGGTGACATTAGCCAAGGAGTATCAACAAGATTAAATCTAAAAGATGCTTGCTTAAACATGGCGTTTGTTTCTCAAATAGAACCTACCAAAGTTGATGAAGCCTTAGGAGATGATCAATGGATTATTGCTATGCAAGAAGAATTAAATCAATTCGAGAGAAATCAAGTTTGGGAACTTGTTCCTAGACCAAGTGGTAAACACATCATAGGTACCCGATGGGTGTTTAAGAACAAACTTGATGAGAATGGTCTAATTGTTCGAAACAAAGCAAGGTTGGTTGCCCAAGGCTACAATCAAGAGGAAGGAATCGACTTTGAAGAAACATTTGCTCCGGTTGCAAGGTTAGAAGCTATACGTCTTTTACTTGCTTATGCTTGTTCATTAAATTTTCAGCTTTTTCAAATGGACGTCAAAAGCGCATTCTTGAATGGATACATCAATGAAGAAGTCTATGTCAAACAACCTCCGGGATTTGAAGACTTCAAACATCTTACACATGTCTTTAAGTTGAGAAAGGCTCTTTATGGCTTAAAACAAGCACCAAGAGCATGGTATGATAGACTTAGCAATTTTTTGTGTGAAAAAGGTTTCGAAAAGGGTAAGGTTGATAAAACTTTGTTCATTAAGAAAATCAAAAGTAACACTTTATTGGTTCAAGTCTATGTTGATGATATCATTTTTGGATCGACTAACAAAGAAATGTGTGAGGAATTCTCATTGATGATGCAAGGAGAATTCGAGATGTCTATGATGGGAAAGATGAACTACTTTCTTGGACTACAAATCAAGCAACTAAAAGATGTAATCTTCATCAACCAATCTAAGTATTGCAAAGAACTATTGAAAAAGTTTGATATGGAAAATTGTAAAGCAATGAATACTCCAATGGGCTCCGGTACATATGTTGATCAAGATGAATCCGGTACTCCAATTGATATTACAAAATATCGAGGTATGATTGGTTCCTTATTGTATTTGACGGCAAGTCGTCCTGACATAATGTTTAGTGTTTGTCTTTGAGCTCGCTTTCAAGCAAATCCAAAGGAATCACACCTCATGGCAGTTAAAAGGATCATGAAGTATCTCAAAGGAACAACCAATGTCGGCTTATGGTATCCTAAAGGTAGTATTTGCACTTTAATTGGTTATTCTGACGCGGATTATGCAGGTTGTAAAATTGATCGTAAAAGCACAAGTGGTACTTGTCACATCATTGGAAATGCATTAGTATCATGGGCTTGTAAAAAGCAAGCATGTGTTGATCTTAGCACGGCCGAAGAAGAATACATAGCAGCAGGTAGTTGTTGTGCACAAATTCTTTGGCTCAAGCAACAACTCCGTGACTACGGACTTGATCTCGGATGCATTCCTCTTCGATGCGACAATACAAGTGCTATCAATATTACAAAGAATTCGGTCATGCATTCAAGAACCAAACATATAGATATTCGACATCATTTTCTCCGTGATCATGTACTTCAAGGAGATGTCGAAGTCACTTTTGTGGATACTCATAACCAACTCGCAGATATCTTCACAAAACTGCTTGCTCGAGAACCATTCTTCAAAATCCGAAGAGAACTTGGTATTTTGGATGAAGGTGATCTCTAAATGTTTCTCATAAGGTGCACGTCTTAATTTTTCTTCAAAAATGTATGTTTTTAGTACACTCTGCTTCTACTCCTTCTTTTATATGTTTTTATTTGTTAAAATATGTGTGTATATATTGTTTGTACAAAACCTTTCCTTTCATAACAATTTTTTCAAGTTTTTGGCAATTTTTGCACGTGGAACCCGGTTCCCATAATGGTCGGAACCGGTTCCTGGTTCATTTTCCAGAAACATCATTTTTAACAAAAGCCAGGAACCGGGTTCCCTATGGTGCAGAACTGGTTCCCAGCACGCAGATTTGCCACATGACCTATTTTTCCAGGCTGCACGCGTGTTTGTGTTAAATAAGTTATTATTTGTTTTTACGTTTTTGTGTGTAAAATCATAAGGGTTTTTAATTAGCTTTATGTCATAGTCAACATTCATCTCTCATTCCAACTTCATCTTCCTCCTCTCAAACCCTTCCACCTCCATTAACACAACTCATAAAAGCTCCAATATCTCTTTTTCTTCACCAACATTTTAACACCCACTACTCCAAACCACTATAGAATCACTTCTCCTTCCATATTTCATACTCAAAAATCCCAATCTCTCACTATTCCGAAAACCCCACATCAAACCCTAAATTTCAGATTTCTCCAAATCTCCATGGGTCCCAAGAGAGCTACCAGGTCCAGCAAGGGAAAGGCTCAGGTTGAAGAAGAATCTTCTAACATTCATCCTCAGACCATCAAATCTAGAAGGCTCACCTTCAAATCTCGTAACCGGAAGGTTCTTAAAGCTAAGTTTTGTAGGCTTCATACCTTTCCTGCTCATAGTTTTTTGTTTCCTGCTCAGTTGGCCTCTGCTGGGGTTGCTAGGTTTGTAGGTGACAATGGTGAAGTATTTCCTGACCTTGTTAGAGAATTTTATCACAACTTACAACTTATCCCTGATGAATTTGGTGATATTACTCTAACCTCTCATGTTCTGTCAAAGCAAATCTCTTTAACTGTTGAAGAATTTGGTGATATGTTGGGTATTCCTCATGAAGGTTTGGTTCTTGTTAGTGGTGTTATCCCACATGATTGGCTTCCATACAATAAGGTAGAAGTCTTTATCAACATGTGTAGGCCAAACCAGCAAAATACTGCTCGCCAACAACTTCTCTCATCATCTAATCTGTTTGGCTCAAATCTCTCTGTAAGTGACAGAATGCTTCATCTCATTATTGCATATATCCTCTTTCCAAAGAATTCTAACCACTCTCGTATCAATGAGTTTGAATTGATGGTCCTTAATGCTTTGAGACGTCGTTGCTCCGTTAATTGGGCACTTTCTATTATGTATCATATGCAACTGATGGCATCTCTAGATGGTGGTTTACCATATGCTCGAGCCATCTCTCATATTCTAGAAAATGCTGGGGTTAACCTTCAACGGGAAGTTACTAGAATTCAAGGAGATAATGAGGCTATTACAGATGCAACCGCTCTTAATAACACCGGAATCATTGTTGATGCAAGAGGTCACTTTCACTACAAAGAGGATTTCGAACCAACGGTCCAATATGTCGCTCAACCTCCCGAAGGCGGCTACACCTTAGACATGTTGTTTAATCAAATGACAATCTTCCAAAGACATGTAGATGATCGCTTTGATGTGCTCTCACAAGAAAATGCTTCCGCACGGCGACAACTACGTAATGTCCAACGCACTCAAAAGCTTATTCTTGACCATCTTGAAAGAAAAGAAGTTCAAGAGGAAGAGGAATCCGGAAGTGGAAGTGGTAGTGAAAATGGAAGTGAAGATGATGATGATGAGATGAATGAGGATGAAGACTAAAATTTCTATGTCAATTCTTTCATTTTCGTGTTTTACTTTGTTATGTTTAGACAATGTTCCATCTTATGTTTTGTGATGTTTAGGTTTCTAATGTTTTGTTGTTCTATGTTGTATCGTACAATTTGTTATGTTCGTATTTTAGCGTGTGATTGTGTTTACATTTGTTTGTGTGTTTTAAAATCATGTTTCACTCTTTTTCCCCATCCTTTTTGATGTTAACAAAGGGGGAGAAGAATATGCATATGTGTTGTTTTGTTTCAAAGAAATTGCAGGCCAAAATAACTATCATAAAACTCACTCAAAAATTCAAAGAATCATGGACTTAGGGGGAGCATACAATTTAGGGGGAGCCTTGCATTTTCTTAACATTTTTGCTACACAAAACAACATAAACATTTCAAGAACTATTTTCAAAGACTTGGTTGTCATCATCAAAAAGGGGGAGAATGTAATTGCAAGCTTCTCAAGTCATGTTTAAAGCTTTGGTTTTGATGAAGACAACATGGATATCAACATTCAAAGGATGTGCAAAAAGTATATCAATATCATAAAACCTTGTTACAAGTCTTGAAGATTAGAAGAAGAACTATTAAAGAAACAACAATATCAAAAGGTATAAATAATTCTTAAACTTGAATATAGATGTTCACAAATATGCATTCATAATCATATACATATCCCATAGGTTTAACAAAAAGAAAAAATATGTTTGAAATAATTTTCAAAAAGAATTTTTAAAAATAAACTTTCAGGAACCGATTCCTACCTAACAGGGAACCGGGTTCCAAACTTATTCAAAAATCACCTCCCTGGATTTTGTACCAGGAACCGGGTTGTACCTATAGGGGAACCGGTTCCTGCCTGTTAATTTTTGAATTCTGGCTATAACGTTCACTAGGAACCGGGTTCTACCTGGGTCGGAATCGGTTCCCAGCGAACCAGTGCATATTTTCTTTTGTTTTTTTTGAACATATTTCAAATGGTATTCTTTCATGATTGCATTGCATCTTTTCATATCAAATGGTATGATTGAAAAGGTATTTGTGACATTATAAATAGTGCAGAATTTTCAAATTCAAATAACCTTCTTCAATTAACAATTTTCATTATTCAATTTTCATACTCTTACAAATTTTCAAGTATTCTTACAAGTCATAATTTTGTGAAACTTGCCATATACATTTTCATTCATTACAAGTTTCATACATTCATTGTGAACATTTATAATCATTGTTTGAGAATTGTTTTCTTTCTTGAAGAAGAAGATCAATCAAAGATTGATAGTGCTTTCCATCTCTTACAAATAAATCATTGTATTACAAAAAGAAAGTATTCCCTTACTATCCAGGATTGTTGGAAGTAAGTGTTGTGATTTGAAGAGGATTGTTCTTCATTCACATTAGTGTTTGGTTTTGACCTTAAAGGTGTTAAGAACCGTTGGTCACCCTATAGGTTTAGATAGTAAGCATAGACTGAACAATTATTCTAAACTATAGTGAAATCTCTTTCGTGTTGGAAAGGGGACTGGAGTACTCTCGGATTGTGAGGGGAACCAGGATATATCGTCGTGTTCTTTACTTTTCCGCATTTATCGTTTTCATAACCATAACCAAGAAAAGATAAGATATAGTCAAAAACCTTCAAACACTTAACCACAAAAATTACTATAAACATTCTCATAAAATCAAATAAATTTTTATATACCTAATTCACCCCCCTCTTAGGCACTCTTAGACTTACACAAAACCCATTCCACTCTAAAAGCATTTGTGACAATTACCATGGATACATTTTTTCCTCCTTATTCTAAACATGACTCCATGAAAGAATTTTGAATTTGCATCATCATCTTTAAGCCAAATCAAACATACTTTTTGCCACTTCGCACTAACATAAACTATGGAAAGATAAAGCATTTCCAAAGAAATTGACATGAATTATTCCAACTCAGAATCGGATAATGAATCCTCTTCTCCCATTTTATCTTAATACATCAAATGATCCTTTACTTTCTTCAATCATTCTAAAATATTCCTTTCATATTTACCATATTTACCTTTTCTTTTAAAATGTATCCATCACGCCCTCGCGCCTCAAATGAGTATCATTTGTCTTTAACAAACTCCTTGTAACAAGGAAATTGAACCCAACACTTGAACATGCGAAAAGGATTTGGATCTCAATCCATAGATAGTAAAATATTATAATAATTAGACAATCCTTGAGACAATGCAATTTGCAGACAATTAGGGCAAAATAAACTTCATTTTTCTAACATCAATGATCTATCGAACCTATTAATAGAACATCCATCACCATGAACCTATTTGAATCGTCTCCCAGATAAAAATAATCAATTAACAAGGACTCAGTGACCTTATTGAGTGAATATAATTAAATTTCCCACTTACAAGTTTAAATGAATTTGATTATAAATAAGGTTAGGGGTGTAATCGGTTCGGTTTAGACCGGTTTTTGGTAAAACATTTATCCAAACCGATGATATCTCTATCAGTTTGGTTTGGTTTGGTTTGGTTTTTAATGTTTTTTAAAAATGGAACCAAACCAAACTAATCAGTTTGGTTCAGTTTGGTTTCGTTTAGTTGATCGGTTTTCAACACTCTTTTTTTAGATATTATATTCATTGGTGTATTATTTGCTATAATGTTTTTTGTTATATTTTATAATTTTTTTTTCAAATAATACATTTCATATAATATATTTCATACTATACTTTTCAAACAACTTACAAATTTTTCTTCATCCATATGAAATATTGACATAATTTCATAAGTCATGAAATAAGTTCACTATCAAATATAAAAGTTGGGAAGAGATTTGAAAGCTTAACAAATAAAGGATAAAAATAAAACAAAAGGTTTTAATACACTTAATTAACATGTTTCACACATCAAACATACATAAAAACTATTTTGTAACAAGACTAGAAAAAAATCGTTGAAGAAGAAACATAAAAGGTAATAAAAAGAAGAGAACTAACGAAGATAACTTGAACAAAAATAAGGAAAACATATCCTATAAGAATGATGATGGCGAGAGAAATAGTGATGGTGGACAACCATAGTAACAATTTGGTGAAAGTAAGTTTTTATGGTTTATGGTTTCTACTTTTTATGTTTGGAGTTTGGTTTTGTCTACTATTTTGCTCAAAGAAAGAAAGTGTAAAAAAAAAGGAAAAGTGTTGAACCAATAAAAATTTTGGGCTTAATAAAAGATTAAGTAGATATTTATAGTCATCGGTTCGGTTCATCAGTTTGGCGGTTCCTAAAATCTAAAATTGAGAACCAAACCAAACTACCTCGGTTTTAATTGGTTTGGTTCGGTTTTGAACCGAACCAAAAACATTAGATTTTTCTTTGGTTTGGTTTGGTTTGGATTGTAGATTTAATTGGTTTTTTCTGATCCGCTTACACCCCTAAATAAGGTTACCAAACTAATTCCATAACGATTGTTGTCTCTAACATCATAATAAAGAGCATAAACATTTTTTTTGGATAAAGGATAAATATATTCCAAAAAATATCGATACACAAAAAGGTGGGGGGACTAGGCCAAGACCCACTCCAAAGTATCTAAATCTAAAAAAGGTAAACCAAGCCTATTTTTTACATAATCACTTCTAACTCCAATAGGGAGAGAATCAAAAATAGTGAAGGACGGAGATGTGCGACCTAGATTAGCGAAAAAATCCACACAACTATTGCCTTCCATACAAATATGAGTTATAATGAAATTCAAGTTCAAAATAATCCTAATACAATTGAGCCACCAGTTTCGAAGCTACCATGGAATATAATCCATATAGGAAGCAGCAAAAGCATTAACAACCACAGTGGAATCCGACTCCATCCATAAATTGGACCAACCATTAGCCTTAGCTAACTCAATCCTCCTCATGACACCACAAAATTCCGCAAAAATAGAAGAATTCCAAGAAAGGGGCTTCGCAAAAGCAAGCATAAACTGACCACTATTGGAACAGAATATACCTCCACAACCTGAAGTTCCCGAAGACTGAATATAAGACTCATCCACATTACACTTAATCCAACCCACATTCGTAGGAACCAAATTACTTCTTTAATCAAAGGAGCCTTTGGAGGTTTAATAGTAATGTTGAAAGCCTTAAGAATCTCAAAATCCTTGATGCTATGACTTTATTTATAACCAAATATGTCACATAAAGATTTAACATTCAACTTGATAAAAACTACAATATTATTCAATATAGGAATTTTATCACTATACCTCAAATCATTTCTTGCCTTCCAAATAGAATGAATAGTGATGATACAAGTAGCTTTAATAGTAAAAGTACCTGGAGAAGAGTCGGCTTTCGAGCAAACAGTCCAAAAGGACATGTTATTCAAAGAGGTCTGCAAGCAAAGGCCAGTAAATTCCAAATTTTCACAGAAAAAGGACAATCAAAGAAAAGATGCTTTGTGGATTCAACACTAGCATTACACAGAGAGCATTTCGAGACAATATTAAAACCCCTTCTAATGAGCTGTTCATCCGAATGAATTTTATTATGCATCAACCTCCAAACCAAAAAAGAATAAGACGGGGGAATGAAATGATCCCAAATAACTGCTGCCCATAAAGGAGGATGAAAACAGATTGTTCTTGAACTCATATGCCTCCTTCAAAGTTAGAGCTCCATTTTTGGCGGAATTCCAACACCTGCTATCTTCTTGTGGATCTTCCAATAAAACCACATCAGAAATATGGCTTCTAAGAAAGGGAAGATGTTATACCAAGCAGTCGGCAAATTCCAAGACTTGTTGAGAATAAAGGAAGAAACAGTTGCCTTTAAATCAATATCCCACAAAACAAAAATTTCAGGATTTACCTCATTGCAAAAAGGATCACCCTCCCAAGCGTCAGTCCAAAAACGAATCTGACTACCCGACCCAAGAGACCAAGAGGAATTGCTCAAGACATTGGAAAATTCCTCCTTTATACCAATCCAAATCGAAGAGAATATGTGATAGTTAATAACCGTAGAGGCTCTCAACACTCTAGCCCGAAGAATTAAAGCCCAATCCTCCATGGAATTAAGTAAATCCCAACCCAATTTTAAATTAGCATCTTGATTTAGACAAACAAGAGAACGAATATTCAGTCCCCCGTTAACTTTGGGTTGACAAACTTTCTTCCAAGAGACAGTAACCATCTTCTTTTGAAAAATGTTCCCACTCCAAACAAAAGTACGAGAGGCTTTTTCGATAACACGTAGAAGAGAAACCGGCCAAGAGTAGGATCCCATGGTATGGGTTAACATGAAATTAATGACTGTCTGAACAAGAAGAGCACGACCGGTTAAAGATAAGATCGAACCTTTCCAAGCCGAAAATTTAGAAATAATTTTATCAGCATGGGGTTGCAAATAATTCACTTTAACACGACCTTTGAAAATTGGAGTGTCGATGTAGTTGAACGGGAGAGTCCCTTTGTAGAAATCAGTATAATCAAGCAACACATCCAACCGGACAGAACTCATACCACCAACGAAAGAACTCATACCACCAGCGAAAATGACAGACTTGTTGATCGTTATTCCACCTCCTATAATAAAAACATGCTCAAATCTAATGGATAATTCGACTAAGCAATAAAGAAATATCCCACATGATAATACCATCAGAAACTCTGGAATGTCTAAACGTGTAGTTAATATATTTAGATATATTTTTACAAAGTGTTTAACTTTTTTTATTACTTGATATGTACTTTAGCCTTAAAAATATGTTGGACCCAACTTGAGAAATTATATTCAACCTCCAATCCCTCATCCATTTTCAATCAACATTTAAAATTCAAGACAATGTGATTGAATAGAGGACATTAATCTTACCAGGCATTTTTTTAATGGAATAATCTTACCATACTAATAATGAAGTGGGATCATGAATGTGGGCCTTATGTTGCCTCAACTGTCTGATTATAATTGAACAAGATATCATAATTTTTCCAATTGAAGTGGGATCATGTATGTGGACTTACTTGTCTATAACTATGCTTTTTGAGATATCGACCTTCAAAATCAATTTTAGTATGTTTAATATAAAATAATTATATACATATAATGTGATAAAAAAAAAGTCTATTCAATATATAATATCTTGATCCATAATATTTTGATACCAGTTTGGTTTGAGTTAGATAGAAGAAGGTGGAAATTGGCATTTGCAACTAACTTATATGGTTACAAAGCCAAACAAACAACTTGTGGTTCAATTAATCCTCAACTACATTTAAGGTTTATGTCATTAAACTTACCACAATTACCTTTAATTTTTTTTAAAACTCGATATTTGGCCATAGATCCGATTAATTTGAAAGATCAATTTCACCGTGTATTTATGAGAACTTATTTAAAATAAAACAAAATTTTATATAAATAGACCTTACACACAAAAATAAAAAATTGTGAGTACTTCATAGAATTTTATGGAATCAAATTTTTTAGATTGTGTTTAGATGAAGTAAATAACTTTTTTTAAAAAAAATTAAAATTTAAAATAATTTAATTAAAATTCATTTATTTTAAAATTACTTTGTTAAAACAGATTATTAAAATTATTCATTGTTGAATTTTTGAGATCATTTTTATTAACTTTACATTTTTTAATGTAATTTAAAATTTGAAAAATAGAAACTAAATATCAATATTTAAAAATTTAAAGGAGTCAATATTTGAATATTATTAAAGAATAATTTACAATTTTTTGAAAAAAGTTAAAGATCAATTTATAAAAACTAAAAAAATATGAGCACCAACTTATAAATTGAATAATAATAATAATAATAATAATAATAATAATAATAATAATAATAATAATAATAATAATAATAATAATAATAATAATAATAATAATAATAATAATAATAATAATAATAATAATAATATCTAAATTGAGGGTCACTTTATATCAATTATATGAAGTATGATAGAAATTTATATTTTTAATTTTTAGTGTCATTTTAAAATCACAAAATTTAACTTGGATAAAATATTTTATAAATTTTGATCATTAATTATTTTTTAAATTTTGATCATTAATTATTTTTTAAATTTTGATCATTAATTATTTTTTATTTATACCTATTTTTTATATGATTTTAATTTTAAAATGTTCCATTCTAATTAGTTTATTAGTACGTAGTTGCTTCCATTAGTATTTTAATATAGAAAACTTTGTTTAATGATGTTTGTTTACATACCTAATTAAAAGGGTTAGGTTTTACTATTTTATTTGAATTGTTTTGGAGTATACAAATTCTGAAATATTCTCTGGTAAATGATTGAGGTTAAAGCAAACACAACACAATGTCTATAGTTTACTCACAAAATGACAAAATAGGCATGTAGAGTTAAGGTGTGAGGTAGAGTACTATGAGACAAAGGGACCACTAAATTTTACACCACTATTGCTTCTTAGGTTTCTGCTTATATGGCCCTAAAGTTGCAATTCATCATAATTATTGCTACAAATTTAAATTGCGGGTCCTAGGTTTTTTAACATTATTAAAGCTTTTTTGTTATAGTAAATGGAATTCCATAATTCATAAGAGAAAAAAAGTAAGTGTTTGAATCATGAAATGAAAATTGTATAATTAAATTAAATTTGATAAAATTAGGGTAATATTGTTGTTAATATCAAAGTTTTTTTAAAGAATTTTTTTTTTTTGAGTTTTTAAGATATAATAACTGTTGAGTTTAGTAAAATATGCATTAATATTATCAAAGTAATATTATTAAGGGTGAGATTATAATGAATCAAAATAAATTTTGTCAAACATAATACTAGTCTATTGAAATACTCAAAATCTGTCAAAAATGTATTGTTAAGTTTGAGTTTAATTTTTTTTAAATTTATTAGTCTACTTATGTATATATATATATATATATATATATATATATATATATATATATATATATATATATATATATATATATATATATATATATATATATATATATATATATATATATATATATATATATATATATATATATATATATATATATAAATATATATAATTCAATTGATTATTTAACAAACTAACTAATTAAAAGAATAATAACATTAGATATTTATTTAGATTGAGATTTATCTAAATTTAAGTAGCATAAATTTTGGAAAATTATGTACTTTTAAAAATTTATGAAAAATAATTTATGATTTCGTTTATAATTGTTGTAATATACATTTTTTAAATAACTAGGATTTTTATTTAAAGTATAATAAAAAATAAAATAATAATAAATATATACATATTTATTTAAATATAACAGTCTCATAAGTTAAACAAAATTATATGGTCTATCATGTAACATTTTAACTAAGTAATTTTTTTATAGAAAAAACTTGAATCTTTTATATTTAAAAAATATATTGTACTGACTTAGACTGCGTGGAGATTTGAATTGGTTGGTTTGACATATATAATTTTATATTATTTCTTAAATATTATTATCAATTTTGACGTATTAATGTCATACTCGAATATTACTTCATAGCTAGGGTTTTGGAGGTCTTGAAATTGCATATAATGATACTTTCTTGTTGCTTTCTATCATTTTCCAAGGAGAACTATCCTCACAGCACAGCTACTAATTTGGGAAATTAATGAGGGAAACAAGAGGATGATATTTTTTGCAATGAACCAATTATTAGTTGTTAATTTGATAATCTTTAAATCGCGGAATACAATATATTGTTAATCATGAAATATAATGCACCTTATCAACTAGCTTGTATTATGGGCCATCTTAGTTATACTGAAATGAAAACTTATGATGTTCCAAGCATGTAACGTTGATTGATGTTTTTGAAAAAGGCACTTTGTTTGACCCACCTTGTCTTGAAACATAATTAGTTGTTACTTATTTTCAATGTTACTTCATGCATATCTTTATACTATTCTTGTTAATAAATCATAATAATGAGTTTACCTATTGTAAGGGAGACGTGTACACCTCTGTTCTCATCTATATCTGTTTTTAGACTTTTAAGTGTGATGGTAGGGTTTTTTTTTGTGTTAGTGATGATTAATAATATTTTAATGGCAAAATTGATGTTAAAACTATAGATTGTTTATTTAAAATTGTATCTAATCATCATTTCAACTTCATTTTTTAATAGCAAAGTTGAAGTTAAAACTATCTAAATACTTAGACTCTAGTGATAAATGAACTTATGCAAAAAAATATAATTTAAAAAATATTTAATTTAATTTTTAAGTGGAATAATATTTAATCAGGATTCATTCTCCTAAAAATCAGAGTGCAAAAACAAATACAAAATAAAGTTAAAACTATCAATTATGTTTTATAAATTATATCTAATTATCATTTCAACGGATGAAATGATATGTTCCTCAATTATATTACAATTTAGTTCAATTAAACTAAATTAATTTTAATTTGAAATTGAATTGATTGTATCACAATTCAAACTATATTTGAATAGATTGAAATAATTGTTCAACTATAATTTAATCATTTGAATAAATTAAGCTATAATTTTTCTCCATAGCTTTCTCTAATAGTGTTGGCAAGTCTCAATTGTGAAACTATGTGATTTCCGGGATCAAAACTCATACATAATTATGATCTATTTAGTCTTTATGATGTTATGATTTTGATGATGACAACACCTAAAATAGTAATAATATTTGAAATTATTTTAATAACAAGACATGAAGTCAAACAACTAACTCAAACGATCAAAGATGCATAAAGTGATTGATCAAGATATTTCTCCGAATCAAGGTAAAGAATTAGAGTTTGTAATCACCAGTGATATTGTTTCAACTCTATAAGTGATTGTATGGTTGGTATATCCGATGAAATAACTTTAAGCTTTAAAATATGAAAGAGAGAAAGTGTGAAAGTTTGTATGATCGTGTTCGTCTGAGTGATCAATGTGTTGTAAAGGTACAAGAGTGTTTCTAAAAGTATTATGGCTAAAACGCACACTCATATTTAAAAATATTTTTGAAGCTTCTCTTTTTCAAATAAATCACCACATGTTTTGGAGTCTAACCGGTTGATTTGAAAACTATCAAATTGATTAGGACAAGTTTGTGAACTTAACAACCAAGAATTTAGAATTATTTATTTAATTAAATATTTGTGTGATATACGATGAGACATGATGGGGTATTGGTGAGGGATGAATGATAAGTAGAATTATTTAGAAGGGGAATAAGGGAATGATGGTAATATATGATGATGAGTGGGTGCATAAGAGGAATAACACAGAAGGGGTCTAAGGGGTAACGAATTAAAAAGAGAAAATAAGAGAGATCTGAGATATTGGATCGAACTCTATTGGGTCAAAGGGTAGCTTCTGGTTCGACAAGATTGAGCATGTCGTCAATGTTTGTTCACATGCTTGTGTCGAAGACCTCCATAATGTAGTCGAATTATGTTCTAGTATGTGGGTGTCGAAATGCTAGGGTTGTTAGTATTTCTAATTGGGCCTGTTTCCTATGTCCAATTGTTTAAGTTAGCTTGTAATAGGTATTTGTGATAAAAGCCCATTAGTTTAGTATGTTAGGTTTATTATAAATAACATAATAGTCTCTCATCATTGCATACTGCAAATCCTAATTTAGGGTGAGGGGGTTATTTGTTATTCTTGTATACTTGTAATCTTGTTTTGAAGATAAAGGAAAGAATATCAATTAATAACCAATTCCTTGTGTTCATCGTGTTCCTCATGTTTTGTACCCTTGTTTATCTCTTGATCATTAAGAAACAAGTTTATACTTTATTTTTAAGGCATCTGATTCACAACAAATTGGTGCGGTGAGCGTGGAGAAGATGCCTTCAACAAAGAATGAGATTGAAAAGTTCATCGGAGTGAACGATTTCGGTCTTTGGTGCTTGAAGATGAAATCCCTACTAGTTTAGCGGTGTTGTTTGGAAGCGTTGAAGGGAGAAGCAACCATGAACGAATCGTTAACGGTAATTGATAAGACGACGATGATAGAGAAAGCCCACAACGCAATTTTGTTGAGCCTTGGTGATAAGGTTCTTCAATAGGTATCAAAGGAGACGACAACGACATGGTTATGGGTGAAACTTGAAAGTTTGTACACGACCAAATCGTTGGTGAATCTACTCTACCTAAAGCAAGCTTTGTATTCATTAAATATGATTGAAGAAAAAGTGTTGGCTGAGCAGTTGGATATGTTCAATAAGCTGGTTCTTGATCTTGAAAATATTGATGTGAATATTGTAACACCCCTTCTAATTACCCGTGTTTTATAGAAATAATAATCAGAGTTTTATCCACAATTAAGAGGCGTCACAATGTAAATCATAAAAATTGACCAAACAGTTGTCATGCTTTCACTGAAGAATAAATCATTAAATAAATCATACTTAAAGTTATGTTTAACAGCGGAAATGAAACATAACAAAATCCCGAATACATCATTCAATAGTTATTCCAGGATATGTAATCAAGACACAATTCAAAACTATTAAAAATATCCATTAAAGGATTCAAACAACCGTTTCCCCAGTGTTACATCTACCAGAGCACGACACTGACACGCGGACTAATTAACTGACTCGACTCTAGAGCTATCCTCACCAACTCCAAGCAGCTAATCACTTCGGATCTGAAATTGTTAAAGTAAGGGTGAGATTTCAATTCAATATAACATGCATTATACGTTTTTAAAATGCAACAGAATAATCGGATACGTTAATCCATTAACCAAACACAAATCATAATCAATTCACAAGGCAGTTCACACAATGAACATGTATATAACAAACAATGGAAATTGCAACACTGGAATCCATCCTAGCATGTTACAATCCCATATGCAATGCAGACTCTATGCATGTGGTACCAAAACGTGAACCGAGTTCACCCACTGCTCCGTTTACATGTGGAAAGACAGTGTAAATCCATGATTCGCCCAGAACACTGAGTCAAGAATCCAATCCATGATTCGCCCATAACCACCGGGTCAAGAATCTAGCCTCACTACCTCTGAACCAGGTAAGTCTATTGGCTCTGCCAGTTCACTTCCGCACAATGGGAATGAACCAATTTAACAAATGCTCATGCATGCATCATAAAAGCATGCAACATCAATTCAACAGAATATGATAACAACATAATTCCACATAATTGCCAATACCAATCTATCACATGATAACAACATAATCATGAATTAAATTATCACAAAGCATAAACATTCCAGACGCTTACTCTTCAATCAGTAAGACTATCACCAGTATTTAATAACAATAACACATGATACCAATACAATCATGAATAAACCACAAGGAAAAGAAAACATCACATGAACGTCAATCTCCATTCAGCTTGTCAAACAATCTAAACCAATTCACAGATTATGATCTCAACATAATTCACTTATTGCCAATCACCAATGTATCGCATTCAATCATCATGAATAATCAACACAACATTGTAAGCATTAGTACTCATCCGATAACTCAGGCCATTCATATTAATTTCACATTATCCTTAATTAATCCATACTTTTCAAAATCGGAAGCTCGACTCTTTTAAAAATAATTTTGGAGAAAATAATATTTTTCCTTCCTAAAAGATAGAATTTTAGATTTAAGAAATAACGGCGAAAATGGTACTCGAATCGGAGTTACGGTTTAGAAAATATGAATTTTTTGAAGCTTAAGTATTTTTGAAAAATTGCACATGGAACCCGGTTCCTACCTATACAGGAACCGGTTCCTGTGAAGTTTAAAAATGAGCTCCTGGTTTTGTATGGGAACCCGTTCCGACACATACAGAACCGTTCCCGAGTACAAATTTCCCAGTTTTTGAAAATTAACACGAACTCGGTTCCTCCCCACAGGGAACCGGTTCCCACGACCAACAAAGAACGCAACTTTTGACTTTTATGCATCCTTTATCATTTCCAAACTTTCCAATACGAGTTGTGACATTATGAACACCAATTTACAATCATTTTACACCATTATAACATCAAACAACATAGTTTACTCATCCCTATTAGTTATTTGACACATTAATGATCCTAATTCCATACACCGACACAAAATAGGGTTTCATTCCATAAACCTATAATCAATTTCCTAACATACCCAATTACCCGGTCGATTCCCAAAACCCATAAGGCATATTAACCGAAAGAAATCACCTCTTACCTCGCGATGATTCTCGATTCCTTCGGCGTCGGCTTTTCTCTCTTCTCTTCTCTTCTCCAATTCTACGTGAAATAGTTTTCTCCAAAAAGACTCCTCTTTTCCTTCTTTTCATTTTTATATTCCTTTTAATATTCCAAATGAAATAAATAATTAATACTTAGTAAAAGTAGAGTGATTTACTCCTCTCACCCACTGTTTACTCTGCACACCTCTAACCTTCTTCCTTCAATTAATCCAATTAATTCCAAAAATATAAATACTTAAGACTTTAATTAAATAAATAATTAATTTCCCATTTATTTAATATTCGAATTAAATCGGAGTGTCACAAATATCGATGATGAAGATCAAGCATTGTTGTTGTTGTGTTTTTTTTTTCAAATCACATGCTCACTTCAAAGAAACTCTCTTGTATGGAAGGGAGTCCCTGACCTTTGAAGAAGTTCAATAAGCCTTGTACTCGAAGGACTTGAAAGAATGAAAGGAGCATAAACCTTCGACGGTTAGTGAAGGTTTGGTCGTTAAAGAAAAATTCTTGCAAAAGGATAGTAAGTTTGACAAGAAGAAAGGTACAAGTAAGCAGAAGTTTTACAGTGGCGAAGCATGTAGTTTTCAATGCTATCATTATAAGAAGGAGGGTCATATAAGAAACGGGTGCCTTGAACGCCTGACAGATCATGGAGGTAAGGATAATGGAAATGCAGCTATTGTTCAAGATGATTTCGACTCATCTATTGTACTTGTGGTTTCGAGTAGAAACTCTTTGAAGGAGTGGATTATGGATTATGGGTGCATTTGGAACATGACTCCAAACAAAGACTTGTTCGAAGAATTTTGTGATCAAGATGGTGGATCTGTATTGCTGGGAAACAACAAAGCTTGCAAGATTGTAGGTGTTGGATCTGTGAGGTTCAAGCTCCAGGATGAGTCAATAAGACTATTGACTGAAGTCAGGTATGTAACTGATTTGAAGAGAAATTTGATTTCTCTTGGTGAATTCGACAAGAAAGGATATATTTTCCAAGGAGATAAAAATATCTTAAGAGTTATGAAGGGGTTGAAGGAAGTCTTGAGAGACGTGAAGAAACAAGGCTTGTATACCCTTGAGGCTGAAGTTGTAAGTGGTTCGACAAATGTTGCATCCACGAAACCTTTGACGAAAACAGAAATTTGACACATGAGATTGGGCCATGTCAGTGAAAGGGGTCTAGTTGAATTGGGAAAACAAAATTTGCTTGGAGGAGACAAAGTTGAAAAACTAAAGTTTTGTGAACCATGTATACTTGGAAAAACTTGCAGAGTGAAGTTCAACAAAGGAAAACAAAAAACACATGGATCCCTTGATTATATCCATGCTGATCTTTGGGGACCTTCAAGGTGTCCATCACATTCAGGAGCAAGGTATTTTCTATCCATAACAGACGATTATTCCAGAAAGTTATGGGTATTCATCCAGAAGACTAAGGATGAAACTTTTCAGAATTTTAAAAGTTGGAAGACGCTGGTAGAAAATCAAACTGGCAGAAAGGTTAAGAGGTTGAGAATAGACAATGGCCTTGAATTTTGCAATGAGGCATTCGACAGCTTTTGTGTTGCCTCTGGTATTGCAAGGCACATAACTACTGCAGACACTCCACAACAAAATTATTTACTGAAATTTTTAATCGAACCATCTTGGAAAGAGTTAGGTGCATGTTGACTAGTGTTGCGTTAAAGAAGGTGTTTTGGGATGAGGCTGTTTCGACAGCTACATATCTGATAAAAAAAAATGTCCTTTGAAAATGTTAGATATGAAGACACCTAAAGAAAGTTTGGTCAGGAAATTCACTAGATCTCGACAAACTGAGAGTATTTGGTTGTGTAGCCTATGCTCACATTAGGTAAGACAAGTTCGAACCTAGAGCTCTGAAATGAATGTTCATGGGATATCATGAAGGAGTCAAAGCTTATATGATATGGTTCTTAGAGGCAGGTCACAAAAGGATTATCACCAGTCGAGATGTGGTTTTCAATGAAGCTGAAATGGCTTTCAAGAAAACTAATAATGTTGGTCGAAGTGCCAAAATATCTGACGAAGAGTTGGAAAAGGTAGAGATTCTTGTAGAGGTGGAGCATGTTGATGCTGAAGTGCGTACCCCAGATGAAGTTGAAGAAGAAGCAAAAGATGCCGAGGAAGTTGGGAAACTGCCGATGACTACCTATTGGAAAGAGATAGGACCTGAAGAGTCATCAAGCCACCTCAGAGACTTGGGTATGCAGATCTTATAGCTTATGCCTTCATCTCTACAAGTGAGGTTTTAGACGAAGAACCTAGAGACTATAAGGAAGTTATGAGGAGTCGTAACAAGCCTAAATGTATGAAGGCCATGGCTTATTAGATGAAATATCTTCATGATAACAACACTTGGGAATTGATCAAGAAACCTGCTGGAGCCAGGTTAGTCAACTATAAATGGATTTTCAAATTTAAGGAAGGAATCAAAGGAGTAACGTCGAAAAGATACAAGGCAATGTTGGTTGCAAGGGGTTTCACTCAAGAAGAAGGTATAGACTTTAATGATGTGTTTTCTCCTATTGTGAAGCATAGATCCATTCGAATGTTGCTTTCCATGGTGATATAGTTCGATCTTGAACTGGAACAAATGGATGTGAAGACTGCGTTCTTGTATGGTGATATAGATGAAACAATTCTGATTAGGCAACTTGAAGGGTATTTTGAAAAGGGAAAGGAAGATTATGTGTGCAAGTTTAATAAATCTTTATATGGGCTGAAACAATCTCCTCGATAGTGGAATAGGAGATTCGACAAATTCATGGCACACATAAGTTTCATTGGAGTTAGTTCGACCACTGTGTTTACTTCAGATTTCTCCCTGGTGATTCATTTGTTATTTTGTTGCTTTATATTGATGATATTCTCATAGCAAGCAACAATGTCAAAGAAGTAACGAGGGTGAAGGATGAAATCAATAAGGAGTTCGAAATGAAGGATCTGGGAGCAGCTTCCAAGATTCTTGGGATTAACATTCGAAGAGATAGAAAATAGTCAAAATTATGCTTATCTCAAGAGGCATATCTACAGAAGATTCTCGAAAAGTATGGTATGTCGAAATCGAAGCCTGTTGTGACTCCAACAAACCCTTAATTCAAGATGAGTATTGATCAATGTCCCAATACTAAGGTCGGAAGAGCTTATATGAATAGCATTCCATATGCTAATGTAGTAGGTTCTTTGTTGTATGCTATGGTGTGTATTAGACCCTACATAGTATATGCAGTAAGTCTTGTAGGCAAGTACATGGAGAATCTTGGAAAGGCTCACTGGCAAGCATTAAAGTGGATTCTAAGGTACATAAATGTGTATCTGAATAGAGTAATAATTTATGGTGGATCCTTGGGTGAAGATAGTTGTTCGCGGTAAAAAGTGACGAACGAGGGAATCGAATCAGAATTTGAATCTCAGGCTCGAAACGATTTACTCTTTTGATTTTTTTTTGTTTTAAAAAATGTCACGAGCACCAAGCTTTATTGTTTACAAATAAGAGAGAAGATGGAAAAGGAGAAAGCTGAAATACCCTAAATATGATATGCGATGCGACTAGCGTGAACTAGACACAATGCAATGGGGAGAGACCGGGGTAAGAGGGTTGGTTATATAATGGGAAGGTATTAGCACCCTATATATCTATAGTTTTCTATAGGAACTTTTTTATGCATATTTTATATGTTTGTGTGTTTTGTTTACTATGCTATTTCGGGAAAGTTTATCCTTTGGGATTTAAGAAAGGTAAGTTAGGCAGGAACCTAATTTATTTATTATTATTATGCTCACAGAGACTATTGGGATCCTCTACATAGATATCCCCTTATAGGAATCAGAGCACCTGTAGCTCGGATATAAGGGAACTAAGGTTTGTTTGGTTTGAGGGAGAAAGAAGTATGCTTTCCAAGGGTGCGACCTTGTGCCTACGTATTCTCAAAGGGAGGTTGAGAAAGTCAGAGCAATCGTAGTTCCCACTTATGTGCTAGTGGAAGCAAAAATGTTAAGATACAACGACAAGTGTCATCTTAATGAAAAAATGTATCTAATCTATTTCATCACATACATTTTTTGAAGATTTGATTGTTTAAATCTTTCATTGTAAGAATTAGGTGTTTTGCTTGAGTGTACAAGCGTTACCACTTACAAGTTAAGAAAGATGTTTGAATCTTTCATTGTAAACATTGGGAATTTTGCTTGAGTGTACAAGCGTTTCCATTTACAAGTTAAGAAAGATGCTTTGTTTTGAAAAAAATGTTTATTTTGAAAAGGTTTTAATTTTAAAAAAAGTTTGATTTGTACGTGATGCTATAGATGAGATACTTCTCCCATAGAGATGATACATGTCTAAATCTCTAGGAGAAATTGATTATTGATTAGGGGGATGCTTTTAAGAAGCATGTGGGTCCTTGTATTGTAAGCCCAAGAGGAGGCATTCCGAAGGATATCGAGGGTCCTTATATGAAGCCCAAGAGGAGGCTATAGGGTATAGCTGGCTTGGCTTTAAGAGTGATTTCATCGAGAAACCATACTCTTAGGATTCATGAGTGATTTCACTGGGAAATCATACTCTTAGGGTTCTATCCTAGCGAAGGTGATTCTTTGTATTGGAGGCCCAATAGGAGGTTGTTAGAGATCTCCAGGTCTCTTTCTTGTATGATGCCCAAGAGAAGGTTAAACTCAACGAGGGAGTTCTTTTGTACGAAGTCCAAGAGGAGGCTAACTCAATAGGGGAGTTCTTTTGTACGAAGCCCAAGAGGAGGCTAACTCAACAGGTGAATTATCTTGTACAAAGCCCAAGAGGAGGCTATGGGGAACCTAGTTGTTATACTAGTTGTTGTGACATAAATAAACATGACCAAGTATATGAACACGTATATATATGTATATATAACAAAGTGTGTGTGTGCATTCATAAGAGTTTATGAAGGAAATATATAAACAAGTGTATAAAACAAGCAAATAAAAGCTAGTGTAACTTGAATATATACAAAGGAATGGGACTTACACCTTAAGGGAGGCCCGCTGGTTTAAGAGCAGTTTCATCGAGAATAATGCTCCTTTTAATATCAGTGTAATTGGTGTATAAACAAGAGACTAAAAATTAGCGGAAAGAAGCTAATTATACTTGAATATTTACAAAGAGTTTGAATATGTACACAAAAGGTGGATATGTACAAAGAAATTAAATATGTACATAGGAGGGTTGGGACTTACACAGTGAGGGAGACCCATGATCAATTTTATTTTGAGTTCGAAAGATTTTCGAAGAAAAAACCTAGTTCGGTTTGTATTATCAAAGGTTAATCGAATCGATCATGGAAAAGAGGTGCATAAGTCAATTAAGATGTTTTTGAAAGTTTTGAAAAGATTTGAAAAGTGAAAGATATTCACAAAAAGTTTTGAAAAAGATTAGGTTTGAAAAACCGGAAAGAAAACATTTTTGAAAGTATTTAAAATACTTAAAACAACTATTTTACACCTAAAAATATATATCAAAAGAAAATATTTTTTGGCATTTTTTGACATAATTATAAAATAGGTATATTAAATGACAAGTTTGCAAAAAATCATCTCAAAATGAGAAGTTTTGATTGGTTTTTGAAAATGTTGAAGTTTGATAAAAAATGTGAAGAAAACTAGTGATAAAAATTTGTTTTGATCTTGGAGAGGTTTGAACTCAGGACCTTGATCACAAAGGTGAAAATATTAACCACTAGGCCACATGCGTCGCTTATTATTTACACGCTTTTAATTAATTATATATGAAAATAAGTTGTGAAAATGTTTGAAAAAATAGTTGAAAATATGAGAAAAGAGTGAAAAAATGGTCTCAGGGGGATTCAAACCCTGGACCATAGGCAAGGCAAAGGACTAAGAGCGCGCGTTCTACCACTGGGGTGGTTATACATCTGTTCATTAAAATGCAAATATATGTATATATATATATATATATATATATATATATATATATATATATATATATATATTATAAAACGTGAATTTGAAAATGGACACATGGCGCCATCAGCTTCATCTTCTTCCTCAAGATAAACTTCCATGGCCAATTTGAATTTCTTTGATTCTTGATCGAATTGAAAAATGTAAAATGCTATTTCACTCAGAATTTCACCACGATTTCAACCATGCAATTTATTAAAGCTAAGACTCAAACATTGAAACGAATTTCCAAAAAGTACCAAATGAACCCTAACTGAAAAATTTAACTAATCTATAGGCACGATTGATTTTAAATGAAATTGAGGATTCAGAAAGCTTGAGTAATCTGATATCTACATTTCTAACTATTAAAATGATGTTAAAGATTCTTGTATAAGAAAATCAGATTTTCGAAAACTTACCTCTTGAAGCAAATTTGCATAACTCGTATGAGTTCTTCCAGAGGCAAATTTGTGATACTGCAAGCTTCCTTGATCCTTCCTGAGTGTGTTCCAACTCTTAGCTTGCTTTGAAACTGGTTGAATTCCTCTACCCGACTCAAACTGCAGGTGACTGGTTTTTTAATGGAGGATGGTGATGGAGTTGTTACAAAAGTGTATGGATAGTTTGGATCACTTCTATATGATGTATGTAATGTGTTTGAATGATTAAAAGAGGAAACACACGAGTGGATTTTGATTTTACAAGTTAAGGCTCAAAACTTGCACAAATGGAATTTTCTTGAGCAAAATGACTCTTCGATGCTTTTGTGATGGTTTAAAGGTTAAAACAACTTCTAAATGATGTTTAGAAGAGGTTTGAATGACACCTTTGGTTAGAACTTGCAAGAATTGAAATTTGGAATTCTAACCTCTTTGAAAACTTAGAAACTTGCAAAATAAGAAAAAATGAGAAAAAAAGTTTATGGTTATTTTGGCGATGGCTTGATGATTCTAACAACTTCTTAAGGGTATTTGGAGAGTGTTTGAAGCTCGAGATTGCTCAAAAATTGCAAGGTTTGGAGATTTGCAAATTCTCTCATTTTGAAACTTGAAACTTGGAAAATAAGAAAGAAGTGAGAAAGCTTGTTTAGGAATGCTTTGGTGTGATTTTGAATGAAGAAATGACCTCTATTTATAGGCCAAGAAGACTGAAGAGCAAGGCAAGGATAGGATTGGAAGATTTGTGCAAGTTGCCTTAAGGGGTAAGAAAGGAATTTTTACCATAAATGCACATGGTTAATTTCTAAACCATGGTTAAGAAACTCAAGTGATATTAACCTCTTCTCAATCATTTCCATTATATATTTCAATCTTAGTTCCTATCTCTTTTGGTGACAAGGCTTCTAGAAGGAAGAATTTGCAAAAAGACTTGAAAAATTTGAAGAAATGGCTTGAAAATTATGGTTATGGACCTCTAAGTTTCAATTTCAAAACCCTAGCTACATAATTTTTTTTCGAAGTTCTTGGACATTTTGGGAACAAGATCTACAACTTTCATGTTTTGAGCTTTTCTTGAATCAAAATGGATCTAGATGAAAAATGACCATGAAAATGGTGAAAAACCATGTTCAAAACATTTGAGAAATTTTCTAAGTGTTAGAAAAATTTCAAATCTTGACTTTTTGTTGACTTTTTCACACATTTTGATTTTTTATGATCATGATGGATAATTTGAAATGATTTGATGATTGAACAAATTTGGATTTCAAAAAGTTGACCAAAAGTCAAAATTTGATTGGTCTGAATAGTTGAATTTTTGTCAGATGATTCAGAATTTCTCTGATGATCAATCATGACTTTTGAAATATTTTGAATCAAGAAAATTAGGTCAAGATATTACATTGATGATTTTGAGACCAATCTCCAAGCAATTAGGTCGTTCATTGAGCAAAAAGTCAAAGATACACCATCCTCGATCAAAATTCTAATTGGTCGAGTCAAGATAGATTTTGAGGAAATCATGAGAATTTGAAGATCAAATGTTGATGATTGATGAAGATAGATCATTTGAGGTGAGTTAAGAATCAAAACCTAATTTTATCATATCTTGAACAAATGAAATTTTTTGATCAAAATCCTAATTTGGCGTAAGGAGCACACACACGATCTATCTTGTGCTGAAATTGTTAGGGAGGTAATGATGTATATGTGAATGATATGAGATGGTATCTTAGGTAAAAAATTAGGGTCTAACAGATGCCCCTATTTAAGTTTCTTTAACCTGAGATATGAAGATGAAAATCTTCGTCTCGAGAGGTGTGAAGAGACTTAAATATCAGAATATGCAAATTTTGGACCTAAGATACCAAAAAATGCGAATGATGCAAAGTGATTACAAGAAGTTTACCCAGGAGGTACCAAAGGGTGACATGCTGGGGAAAAATATTTGTGAGGAGGTCTCAATCTGTCTAAAAAAGGAGAATCCTATTTGTTGGGAAACAAGTATATGTTTCACTGGGAAAATAGATTCACAAAGGAAGTGAATATCTGTTTCGCTTTGGGAAACGAGGATATCACCTTCTATCAGCCTTGTGATAATGTTCAAGGTAAGCAAAAGTGATATTACCAATCATCAACCTAGTGATAGTTTATGGTAATTTGAAATGAAGACTCATTTACCAATTATCAGCCTTGTGATGGTAAATGGTATGAGTTCTGAAGATATTACCAATTATCAGCAAAGTGATAACTATAACAAGGTAATTCTGGTGAGAATTTTACTGAGTATTTGTGAATAACAGACATTAATGGAAACAAATCTCAAATGAGTTTCTATTTTCCTAATTACAATCGTGCTGAGAATCTTTTTGAGAAGATGCGGGCGTTTTGATTGTAAAAATACAGGTTTCTCAGAGAGAAAGACAACTGTGGGGATTTCTTGAACTTTCATGATTAGACTTGTTAAGAAGAACAATTGTTTTATGATAAGTTTAAAGATGAAAAGGAAATAAGAGGATCGGATGACGAGGCTATTGCTTATTGTTTGCAGGTAGATTTTTTTGTGAAATCTAAACATGAATTGGTTGGAGATGAGGTTCTATCCAAGAATGAACTGGAAAGAAATGGTTAATCAAGATTTTGTACCCAATGAGGAATGAAATCGATTGAAGAACTAGAGAAAAGAATGCGTTATTTCTACCTAGGGATGACGGTCTACTGGAGAGATGACACGCCCATACTTATTTTCGGGAATAAATGCAACCTAAACAAGTGATATTGAAGCAAACATTGAACAATGCATTAATGCATTAATGCTGCAATTATGTATGAATAATGAATGTCATGAATGTTCTATGCATGTTGACGATACTTGACAAGACAACAAAGTGTATTTGGAAAAGGACTACGTTACAGTTCAATCAAATACTCAGCTAAATCTTCAACAATGGTGTAGATGTCACTAGTGATGAATCAAAGTTGTATGCTTAAATTTCTTTGAGGAGAAATTTTTTTTTTTACTGGAAACCCTGTTGGGGATTCTTTTTTGTATAAGAATATCATCTTTTATGATATCTTTTGGGAAAGAGAAAACTTCTCTGTAATTGTTTATCTTTTAGAGGTCGAAACACTCATGGAGATAACTATTGATATTCCTTCTGTGTTCACAGTTCGAAGGAAAATTTCGTTTTTATTTCAAAAGTTTTGAAGTAAAAATTCATTAAAAACTTTTTTTTTTAGTTTCAAAAGTGATTTTCAAAAGAAAAAGCGTTATTTTGAAAAATAGAATAAAGCAAGAATTGCAAACAAATGGGCACAAGGCTCAAATTTTATCGATAGAATGGTAATCAGCTAAAAGGCGTGATTCCATGGACTATTTACAAAAGTTGGAAATGGTAATATATTAGGAAAAGGATACATTGAAAGAAATAATTGCTATCTCCCTAACAACTTTGAATTCCAACTGTGCTTGTTGCTTCAAAAGATTTGATTGAAGATCCGTTGATGGAAGATTCTTCAGATTGACGAAATACAGACTAATGCAGTTACTTTGTCATTTTGATCCTTAATTTTTGCCTAGATTGCCTTTTCAGGTTTTCAATCTACCAGGATAAATTTCTATTTATTGTCTCTAATTTTTGCCTGGACCGCCTTTTCAGGTTTTCAGTCCACCGAGACGCTCATTTTTGCCTAAGCCACCCTTTTTGGGTTTTCGACTTACCGAGCTGTTCTTTAGTCTTTTTTAGACAAAGTATTTCTTGACCACATCATCGTTTACAGAATGCGGGAGTTCATCACCTTCTATGGTTGTGAGAGTCATAGCACCACCAAAAAAGCTTCTTTTGACAATGTATGGGCCTTCGTAATTAGGAGTCCATTTTCCCCTAGAATCTGGTTGAAAAGACAAAATATTTTTAAGCACGAGGTTTCCTTCTTGAAATTCATGAGGTCGAACCTTTTTGTCAAAGGCTTTCTTCATCCTTCTTTGATACAACTGTCCATGACACAAAGCGATCATACGTTTTTCTTCGATTAAGTTTAACTGATCATATCTACTTTGACACTATTCACCCTCAAATAACTTGGCCTCCATGAGGACTCTTATTGATGGAATTTCAACTTCCACGGGGAGCACTGCTTCCATGCCGTACACTATAGAGAAAAGGGTTTCCCCTGTTGAAGTGCATACTGAAGTGCGATACCCATGTAAAGCAAATGACAACATTTCATGCCAGTCTTTGTAAGTGATGACAATTTTCTGGACGATCTTCTTGATGTTATTGTTGGCGGCTTCCACAAAGTGATTCATCTTTGGTCCGTAAGGAGATGAGTTATTATGCTCAATCTTGAATTCCTCACACAGTTCTTTCATCATTTTGTTATTCAAGTTCGATCCATTATCTATAATGATCTTGCTTGGAATTCCATATCGATAAATGAGGTTGTTCTTGATGAACCTTACAACCACTTGTCTTGTAACATTGGCGTAAGATACTGCTTCGACCCATTTGGTGAAGTAATCAATTGCCACTAAGATGAAGCAATGACCGTTTGACGCTTTTGGTTCAATCATTCCAATCATGTCGATGCCCCACATGGAGAAAGGCCACAGAGAGGAGAGAACTTTGAGTAGAGCCGGTGGCACATGGATCTTATCTGCATAGATCTGGCACTTGTGACATCTCTTAACGTGTTTACAACAATTGGATTCCATTGTTATCCAATAGTAACCTTCTCTTAAGATTTTTCTGGACATTGCATGCCCATTTGAATGGGTTCCAAAGGACCCTTCATGCACTTCCTATATTAATATATCTGCTTCGTGTCTGTCCACACATCTAAGTAAGACCATGTCGAAGTTTCTTTTGTATAGAACATCTCCACTCAGGAAGAAATTGCCATAAAGCCTCTTTAGAGTTTTCTTATCTTTGTGCGATGCCCCGACTGGGTACTCTTGAGTTTGAAGGAAGCGTTTGATGTCGTGGAACCACAATTTCTCATGATGACTGCTTCAGTTGCAAACACATAGACGAGTTTCAAGACGTCTAACATTGATCTTAGGCATATTGTTCCAATGGTTGACTTTGAACATGGAAGATAGAGTAGCCAAGGCATCTGCCATTCGATTTTGATCTCGAAGAATGTGATGCAATTCAACTTTGTTGAAGAAAGTCAACAAGCGTCTTGCATAATCTCGGTAGGGAACCAAACCAAGGTGATGAGTTTCATACTTGTATTTGATTTGATTGATTACAATGGCTGAATCTCCATATATGTCAAGGATCTTGATCCTTAAGTCGATGGCTTCTTTGATACCCATGATACAAGCTCCGTATTCTGCAATGTTGTTAGTGCAATCAAATAGTAATCTGGCAGAAAACGGGATATAAGTACCCTCGGGAGTAATGATGACTGCCCCAATTCCATTGCCAAAAATGTTAACTGCTCCATCAAAAATTAGGCCCCATATTGATTCAGTATCTGGACCTTCTTCAGGTAACGGTTCGTCACAATCTTTCATCTTTAAGTACATAACATCCTCATCAGGGAAGTCAAACTTGAGAGATAGGTATTCATTGATTGGTTGATAAGCCAAGTGATCGGCGAGAATGCTTCCTTTGACCGTTTTTTGGGCGCGGTACTCGATGTCATATTAAGATAACAACATCTACCATCGGGCAATTCTCCCTGTTAAGGTAGGCTATTCAAAGACGTACTTGATTGGATCCATTTTGGAGATTAAC
Organism: Vicia sativa; assembly: GCA_021764765.1. NCBI lineage: Eukaryota > Viridiplantae > Streptophyta > Magnoliopsida > Fabales > Fabaceae > Vicia > Vicia sativa. The sequence continues at coordinate 257,859,469 of CM038795.1, forward strand.
CAAGTCATGTGGTTGATCATGTACTGGCGGAGACGTTTCGAAGCCCATACCAAAGCACAACAAGTTTTCTCGAGCATGAAGTAACGAGTTTCACAATCCGTGAACTTTTTACTCAAGTAATAGATGGCATGCTCCTTCTTACCGTTTTCATCTTGCTGTCCAAGCACGCAGCCCATAGAATCTTCTAGCATGGTAAGATACATGATTAGAGGTTTTCCTTCAATTGGAGGAATCAATATTGGAGGTTCTAATAGGTATTCCTTGATACTGTCGATCACTTTTTGACAATCTTCTATCCACACAAACTCTTGATTTTTGCGGAGAAGCTTGAATATTGGCCGACAAGTAGTAGTCATTTGAGAGATAAATCTGGAGATATAATTCAAACGTCCAAGAAATCGTCTTACTTGCTTTTCAGTTTGTGGCACAGGCATTTCTTGAATAGCCTTGACTTTGTCGGGATCAACCTCAATACCTCTTCGGTTGACAATGAAACATAGGAGCTTTCCTGATCTCACTCCAAAGGTGCATTTGTTAGGATTCAAGCGAAGCTGATATTTCCTTAGTCGTTGAAACAACTTCAAGAGATATTCTATATGTTCTCCTTCAGTATCATACTTTTCTATCATGTCGTCCACGTAGACTTCGATCTCTTTGTGCATCATGTCATGAAAGAGGGTAGTCATTTCCCTTTGGTAAGTTGCGCCTGCATTCTTTAATCCAAATGGCATTACTTTGTAGCAAAATGTTCCCCATGGCGTGATAAAATATGTCTTTTCCATATCTTCGAGAGCCATTCTGATCTGATTATAACCAGACAAACCATCCATGAAGGAAAAGACGCTGAACTTAGTAGTGCTATTAACTAACATGTCAATATGCGATAATGGGAAATCATCCTTTGGACTAGCTTTGTTCAAGTCCCGATAGTCAACACACATTCTGACCTTTCAATCTTTCTTTGGAACAGGCACTATGTTGGCTAACCATTGAGGATATTTGGAGGTGACGAGAAAACTTGCGTCGAGTTTCTTTTGAACCTCCTTTTTGATCTTATCGGCCATGTCTGGGTGAGTCCTCCTCATTCTTTGTTTAACTGACATATATTCCGGCTTTAATGGCAAGTGATGCTCTACGATGTTGGTATCCAACCCCGGAATGTCCCGATAGGACCAAGCAAACACATCGACATATTCTTTGAGAAGATTTATCAATTTTCTTTTGAAATCGTCATCGAGTAGCGCTCCGATGTTTTCTTCTTTTCTATTTTCCTCAGAACCCAAGTTGATCGTTTCTAAAGGATCTTTGTGAGGCTGAATGATTCTTTCCTCATGCTTAAGTATTCGGGAAATCTCATATGGGATCCCTTCTTCATCCTCTTCTTCAGCGTCAAAGACAGGAAATTCAAAGTTGGGATAGGGCATAGAGTTATTGCAATCAATTGGTTTATTCATTGTTAATCTGCACATATGATTTATGTTCATTCATTTTTTTATAGAAAAAAGTAAATGAAAAAAGTGTATGTAGATTATTTTTGAAAATGTTTGTTTTTATTGGGTTTTTTAGGATTACCATTTCCATAAAAAGGAAAAAAACGAAAAAATAAACACAAAATGTGGGAATCAAAACAACGCTTTATTTATGATTCACATATGAAACAAGGCCCCAAACACAAACTCTTTTGTCTTGGGAGAGACAAAGAGAAAAACATTTAAAATATAACCCTATAAAACATCTCTCTGCCTTAGGCTGGGTGAGAGTTCAAAACAAAAGCGAGATAACTACTTAGAACGGTGAACAACAGTCTGAACCTCAACAACTTTCCAATAGTGACGAACTCCTTGGTAGACTATATATTTCGGAAGTTTTCCCTTAGGATCATCTTTAGAGATGACATTGACCGTTGGTCGAGCATGATTTGAAGACTCTGGTTTGTTTACCTTGTCCTTTGTACTGCTGAGGCGATCTTCCTCTGCTTGTTTGACAGGTCGAGGAGTACAATATGAGGTACATGTGTCTTCAGGCGACATGTATTTTGGACTTTTACGGTGTAATTCCTAATCTTCTGGATGAATAGACACTTTCCAAATCATTTTCAAGACCATCTTCCCAATCATCTCCAAAAATTGCATTTATCTGGGAATAGGCAAATTCGGGTTCAATAACCTCGATAGGTGTATTGAAGCAAAGATCTTCAGTCGTGATCTCAAATGGATGATGAGATTGAGAGGGTATGTATCCCTCTTCTGGTTGACTGAGATATTCAAGAGGATATTCCCATCCAGTTGGTTGGATGTCTTCAATTGAAATTCTTGAACTTTAAGGGGCGGTATATTTTACCATGAAGTCAAATTTTTTCCACTTGGCTGCCCCAAGGTATCCCAAACCTCAGGTGCGATAGGTGGAATTTCTTCTTTATCATTTTGCTGGAACATAACTTCAAATTTGTATGAAGGAGGATAGAACGATGTATACGGTTCTTCCTGAGATATGCATCTAGAGTCGTTGAGAAAAGTTTTCCATTCTTCAGAACCAGAGAGATTTTCTTCAGTTCCTTCATTAATAAGGACGCTGACCTCTTGAGGAATAGGGTTAAGGAAACCTCCACTGTGGAATACTTCTTTGATTGGACGAAGAGTTTCATCCTCCTCATTGGGTTTTTAGATTACCGGAGTAAATCCGAGTCCCGTTTTGGTTTCGTTGTTGATAGGAATCACAACTTGTCCCCAACCGGTGGCAGTACCGTCTTTCACTATCTGCGCTGTTCTTTGTAAGAAAAGATAGATGATCTGTTTCTTTTGGTAGATTCATCTTCTAACAAGAGACCTTGGAACTGCGTTCCTTCTACGTTGTCAGCAGTGATGAAAGAGAAAGTGGACAAGTGACTTACCAACAAGGCTTGCTTCCCACTTATGGTTACCAATTTTCCGTTTGTTACAAATTTCAATTTTTGGTGGAGCGTAGATGTTACTGCTCCAACTTCATGTATCCATGGTCTACCTAACAAACAGCTGTAGGCGGCTTGAAAGTCCATAACCTGAAAGGTGACTTGAAAAGTATGCGGACCAATTGTCATCGGAAGGTCGATTTCTCCAATAATAGATTTTCTTGATCCATCAAAAGCTTTGACTACCACACCACTGAATTTCATAGGTGTTTCTTTGTAAGAAAAACGAGCGAGAGTCATTTTCGGTATTACGTTTAAGGAAGAGCCAACGTCTATTAACACATTGGATAAAGAGTCTGATTGACAGTTCATAGAGATATGCAGAGCGAAATTGTGACCTCTACCCTCTTCAGGCATACCAATATTTAAGTCTGGATTACCAACAGGAATTCCTACATGATTCACAACGGGTACATCAACAGGACTTTGCCTTGCTGTAGGAGCGATAGGCGGCTTTGGTGGCAATGGGGTATGCACGCGCCCACTCCGAGTTACTCAACTTACTTCGGCGATGTTAACTACAGATGAAATAGTAGGTATGGGTACTTCCTTCCATTTTTCCATCGTTGTTGCATTGTATTGATAGGGAACTACTTTGTTAGAGTCGTAAGGAACATGTCCAGGTAGACAAATGATTAAAGGAGAAACAGGAACCCTTGGATTGTTGTATTTAACCTCTATGCAGTCAGGCATATTGAAATAAGGAATGATAGCGTTTACTTCAGGAGTTACCGAGTTGATATCTGAGACTAAAAGCTCATGCAGATAACATCCTATCATATTCACATCATTCTCATTCCTATCTCTGAAAATTCGAATGTCGCCATTGTCAATTAACTGTTGAAGACCTGCTTTTAGAGTAGGACATCCACGATAGTCTTCAGAACAAATTCTACAAAATTTGTAGTTATGCCGAGCAAAACCACCCATTATGCAGAATGTGACATGCATTTGCACTAAATATACTCATACCAAGTTTATGTCGGAGACTTGGTATCGATCTGAATATCTAGTTATTATGTTCACAGCGTGCCCTCCATGATTAGGCAGCGGATTCACTTGCACATTTGGATTCGTATTTCTGAAAGAAATAAGGTTAGCCCTAACTAGTCTTTAAACTTCATATTTCAAGGCTATACAGTGCTTGAGATCGTGACCAGGTGCCCCTTGATGAAAGGGCAAGACACATCAGCTTTGTACCACCAAGGTAATTTATCGGGTACTAGAGGTGGTGCTCTTGTTTGAACAAGATTTCTCTCAACCAAGACAGGATATAATTCCATGTATAAGACATCGGAATTGGATCAAACTGCAAAATTCTAGGAGCACGATTTTGGCAATCGTTAGATGGCTGAGCCTGTTGTCGAGGCTGCTGATTTTGTTGAAATTGTGGGGCAATTCCCATGTTGTAAGTTGTACTAACAACTGGTGCAACAACGGCTACCTGTTGTCGGTGATTGACATTTCTCATGGGTCTCCCTTGGGATACCATTCCAACGTCTTGTTCTTTCTTCTTCGGGAAATCACTTCCAAATTTCTTGGTTCCGCTTGAAAATCCAAGAGTATTCAAGAAGATCTTGGTCATCTCTTTCTCTTCCAATGGTGGATTTACTTGGGCGGCAATTTCCCTCCAACGTTGGGCATACTCTTTGAAAGTCTCTTTTTCCTTTTGAGACATTGATTTGAGTTGGTCTCGACATGGAGCCATGTCCAAGTTAAATTTATATTGTTGAACAAAAGCTTTGCCTAGGTCGTTGAAAGTTTGAATGTTCGCGCCAGTAAGACTGTCTTGGAAGTAGTGAATGAGCAATTGATGATTATCGTTATGAGTAGACATTTTCATAGTGTACATCACAAGATGACTTTGTGGGCAAAAGTTGCCTTTGTACTTTTCAAAATCGAGGACTTTGAACTTGGCTGGTATTCTCACATTGGGAACCAGACACAGATCATGGGCATTTTTCCCAAACAAATCCTTTCCACAGATTATTTTGATCTCTAACTACATTTTGTTAAACTGTTCTTGGAGATCTTCCATACGGCCACAAGGATCCATGTTGTCGCCAAGATCATGATAAACTTCGGTGTTTGCAATAGCGTGAACCACGGAAGCTGAATTCGTCATAATCGGTTGAGAAACCGACATAGTGATTTGAGGAAAGGTTACTCCAGGCTGAGAAGTGAACGCTGAATTCTCTAAAGTAGGAACCTCAGTTGTGGTTGCCGGTACTTCAGAAGTGTTTTGACGAAAACCCACACCGAAGTTGAAAGGCATTCCCTAAGGGTAACCCTCTGACATAGTGAAAAGCGGATTACTAATTGCAACAGCAGGAACTGGAGTACTAGTAATTTCTGAAATTAATGTTGCTTGAACTTGACTGTTAGGTGGTGGTTGTTGATTATGCGCAGCTACAAACGAGCTTATCAAAGCAATGATTCTTTCTACTTGCTCTTGTTTGAAACCTTCCATTGCTTTCTTTCTATTTGCGCGAGTATTGTATCTGCGAGTTGATTGTGAACGTAGTTAAGAAACTCTAAGATGCGACAGCTTGACGATATCTGAAGAAAATTCCAAAATATAAGACTCTAAATAAAAAACTCGAAATGCAAAAAAATGATGCATGATTATGGATGCAAAAGAAAAGAATTTCCAAAGAATTTACGCTAAAAGAGAAACTCCTTGCAAACATTTGGACAGAAAACTCTCATTTTATTAATATGTGAAAGAACATTACAACAAGATTTTTTTGGAGCATAGCTCTTACAACAATAAAGTAAATGATAAATAAAATCTAAACTATACAAATTAAGCGTCTTCGTCTGATGAAGAACCAAATGGTTGATGCAGCTCCAACTTCAGGATCCCTTTCCCGTAGTAAGCTTTCAATTCATCTTTCTCGGCTTTTAGCTTATTAACTGTGAGACGATGTGGCAAGTGATCGAGAGGGGGGGGGTGAATAAATCACCTCTTTATTATTACGAATTAAAAATTATTTATCAGAGTTAATGATAAAACTTTGCGGAAAGCGACAAACAGTCCTGAATTGAGTTCCGTCTATTTTGAACCGACTACTTGAAAACCGGACATGCGATAGCTTGCTGGATTTTAATTGAGATGAGAAAGATGAATTAACACAGAACTTATGTTGAATTTGTTCTTGCAGGAAAAACCTCGTTAATGATATTTTAGGGATTTGGAAGCTCAAGTGTCGTAACTCAAGTTCCAAGCTTATCATTGTCTTTCTTATCCCGCTGGCGGGAGCCCTATTTATATTCACCCTCTCATGGAGTCCTCCTTCACTCTCCATAACTGCCTTGGCGCATTAACTATGGCTTGAAGGCAGGGAGTTAACTGTTACAGCTTATGATGATTCATTCAGTAACGTCTCATAAAGACTCTTGGAACTCTTCATTTTCCTAATAGGTAACGTCCCCTTCAACCCGAGCTTCCAACCCGGACGCCAGGCCGAGTTACATCTCGGGGTCATGCCGGCCTCATGCTCCTACCCTGGGAACCATGTCGGATAAGGACCTCGTTCTTGAGCCCGAGACCTATCCCGGATCCCTGCAACCCTCCTTCTAGACATCCATCTCGGCTAAGGAATTTATGCATGATCATAAGCCCCCTTGGTCGCGCGGTTTTAAACCCTTTGAATCCGTGTCGACCAAACAATTCTGAAACCGTAAACCCTTGGCGAGATGTATACTCGGAGCTTTTAAAAATATGGCACGTGACTCATGTACCTCCAGCCCAACGGTCACCTGTATCCATAATGATTACCCTATAAATAGGGAAAAGCTAACTTTACGCCTTCTTTCCCTCCTTATCATTATATCGCATTTATTCGTTCTCCAAGAAATCCTCTTTTTCATATTTCCACAAACCCTACTGCACTCTTGCCGTCAGTTGCTTCAAAACCCCTTTCTCAGTCAATCAATCATCTACTCAGGTATCCTCTTTTCTCTTTACATTACTTTTGTTTTAATCCAAACATGGTCGTTGTTAGGGAATGCGATGATTTTGGTCACAAAATTCACTTAGGAAATGAGGAACGCAAAACTTTGTTTGAGGAATGCATGCGTGAGATGAGTGATGCTCGGAAAATAGCCCGACCTAAAGAGGGTTACAGACGAGGTTGCAGAAGATTACTTCGATCGTGATTGACCACGACTCTTGAGTTCGGTGGAGCTAATAATGGAAACCAACCGACTAATCAAAGGAGAAGCTGTAGGTTTTAAACAAAGTCTTATACGGGATGTCGAAATCGCTACTCTGCGCTCTCTCTAGAATGTCTCGTCTACAGGAAACGAGGATGACGTGATTCTAGAGTCTAGTGAGTCCGGGGAGAGTGTTTGCATGATCCGCCCCAAGGGAGTTGACTCTGAATGGTTTTACTTTTACACTGGAGTCATCGAGGAGTTTGGCATTCAATTTCCCCTTTCCGACTTTGAAACTGACATTCTCCGAACCATTAACGTTGCACCCTCCCAACTCCGACCAAACAGTTGGGGTTTTATCCGGGCATTTGAAGTAATCTTCCGAACCTTATCAATAGCCCCACCATCGTTCATTCTTCTCCTTTTCGAGATAAAGAAGGAGGCAGGTTGCCATCGTGACATCCCAAAAGCTTCCTCAAGCCTACACCTCCAACTTTAAAGGCTACAAAGAACATTTTATCCGAATAAGATGTGGGTCTCGGTGCCCTCAAGCTATTTATGGTGCTGATGGGCATCATAAATTCCCTTTATACTGGACTTGCGACCCACTTCCCATCTCCGGCTTCGATTATGACAGCCTGAGTGCTTCGAGACCCTTTCCTTAGAAGTAATGGACTCCTTGGGCCGATCGGGGTTAAGGAATTACTTGCCTTGTCTCCAGAGGAAGTCCCCGACTTCCTAGGTAAGACTTTTCCCACTAACTTTATTCTGCCGTCTTCCACTTGTATGCTAAATCTCTTTCTTTTGTTTTATTTTCTTCAGACAAAATGACTGATATGTCCGTGAAGGAGCAGAAGAAGCTAATGGCAGACTCGCGCTTTCGGAAGAGCGATGGCGGCCCTCCGAGACCAAGTCTAATCGGTGGAAATCGTGTTCGAAGAAGAAGAAAACATCTCAATCCGAGATAATGCTCTAGAGGCTAGTCATTACCGCTTCCCCACGAAGCATGCCGGCCAGAACCAGCCCCGAGCCTATCCGAAGAAGGCTGTCATGGGAAATGAGAATAACTCGGCTGATTAGGCTATTTCCAATTTGCTAAAAGAGACTGGTGATAGTTCTAGCCGAGCTTCCGCAGAGAATCAGTTTTGGGCTGCTGACTTTGATGGCCTTAAGTTTTTGTATGACCATCTCGCCACCACCGGCGTGAACAAAGCCGACAAACCTTGGTTCACAGCAGATCACCAAACAGCTGAGTTCGTACCTGATGAGGTGTGCTGTACTCACTTGGAGTCTGTTCGAATCGGGTGATAACGTGGAGAAGAAAAAGGCCGGTGGGTCGAAGTCAAGAGGCTAGGCGACAGCGGCGGTTCCTCTTGATGCCAACAACGTGCTCAGAACAAACTCTAGACAGCGCCGATAACATCACCGATCTTGAAAACAAAATTCGGAAGCTAACAACCGGATAAAGGCTTTGGAAGACGAACTTACTCGGTCAAAACTTGACCTCGAGATGTCAATCAAGTTTCAAGAATCAGAAATCTGCTCCGTGAAAGATGTTTTGAAGAAGTCCCAAATGGGCGTCTTTGGATGCGAGGATTTTTCCTTGATCGAGCCAAGGCTCGGTGCTGCTGTATCCGATATAGACATCTCGAAGTTGATTTCTTCAAGACCATCGTGGATGGGAAGGTGGTGGAGTAGAGCGAAGATGGCAATGAGGCCACGATGGCGAAGGAAACGCTAATGTGGATGCCAACCCCAACCCCTAAATGTTCTTTCTAGTTATCGCTTTTTCCGTTTATGTTTTAACATTTCTGTAGTTAGTCATCCCTTTTGGTGGATGCATTTTGTACTCTGAATATTCACCCTGCCGGGCTATTTCAATTGTTTTTTGATGTTTTTGATAACATATCGACTTCCATGCTACGTTTTTGCTAACATATCGACTTCAATGCTCCACTGAATGCTTATTGCGCGTATAGTTGTGAACTTTTATGTAGCGCTACTAGCCCCCCGAGCCATAGGGTGCGGCGAGCAACCTTGATGGTTTGAGATAACCACATAACAACTGTTCGCAACTCTAACGTACTCCTCCAGGTAACTTTGGTTTACCGGGACTGTTCGCCCTGTATGCTTTGAAGGTTGTTCTGCGTAGGAACAGAGCCTTTAAGGTTCAGAGCCTCTATAGTGGTGATCCGAGCGGATTGAGCCCGGCCGAGGTGACACGAAGGTTGTTCAGCGTGAGAGCAGGCCTTTAGGTTGAGCCTCTATAGGGGTGATCAGGGACGGATTGAGCCCGGCCGGTGACACGAAGGTTGTTCAGCGTAGGGCGAGCCTTTAAGGTTGAGAACCTCTATAGGGGTGATCCGAGGCGGATTGAGCCCGCCGAGGGTGACTGAAGGTTGTTCAGCGTGAGCAGGCCTTTAAGGTTGAGCCTCTATAGGGGTGATCCGAGGCGGATTGAGCCCGGCGGGGTGACACGAAGGTTGAGCCTCTATAGGGGTGATCCGAGATGGATTGAGCCGGTCGAGGTGACCTAAAGGTTGTTCAGCGTGGAGCAGCCTTTTGGAAGAGGTTTTACCGTGGTGAGAGCGATCCGAGACCGAGCTCGGATGCGTACCTAATGGTTCCCGCCATTTTTCTTTTTAAGGATCAGATGCTGCAATACAATTTCATTTTATAGGCGCCTCATTAAAAACCCTGGCCCTTGCCTAGGGAAAAGAGTGCACCGTTTATTCTTACATTAAAATGTTTAACTAAAATAAAACTTAAGATTGACAATGTTCCAGGTCCTCGGCAACTCAGATCCGACCAGTGTTTCCAGCTTGTAGGCTCCGTTTTGTAACTCCTCTGAGACCCTGAATGGTCCTTCCCAATTGGGATCTAGCTTACCCTTCTTGGTAGGATCAGTCACTTTTTAAGTACTAAATCTCCGACCTTAAAGCCACGTTGCTTCACCCGCAAGTTGAAACGTCTGGTCATTCTTTGCTTTGCCGCCATTTCCCTGATATGGGCCGTGTCCCTTATCTCATCGATCTTCTCCTCATTCAAAACCTGCTTATTGGACTCTTCTTCAAAGTTCTCCGGTCGCCAAGAGGGCAAAACAACCTCCACCGGTATCATGGCATCGGCTCCAAAAACCATCCTAAAGGGAGTCTCTTGAGTCGTGGAATGAACTGTGGTGTGGTATGCCCACAATACTTCATGCAAATATTGTGCCCACAGTCCCTTGGCGGAATCCATCTTCTTTTTTATAGCATTTAAAATTACCTTGTTAAGCTCGGCTGTCCATTTCCTTGGTGCTCTCGAGATATAAATTTGTTTTGAATTCGAGTTCCTTGCAGAACTCTACCACCGAGGCACTTGCGAATTGCGCTCCGTTGTCTGAGACAATGACTCGAGGTAACCCGAACTGACAAATGATACTCCTCCAATAAAAGCGCCAAACTCGATCCGCCGAGATCCGAGATACTGCCTCTGCCTCCACCCACTTAGTAAAATAGTCCACAGCTACAATCAGGAACTTTGTCCGGGGCCAGGAGCAGCCCTAAGATGTCAGCCCCCCACTGATAAAAAGGCCACGGGGCCAAAACGGCGTGCAGGAACTCGGACGGAGTGTGAATGATTGGAGCGAATGTTTGACACTTTGAGCACTGTGCTACATATTCTACACAATCCTTTGTTAGAGTAGGCCAGTAATACCCGGCCCTTAAGATCCGACTGGCTACAGCTCTTCCTCCTTCATGATTTCCACAGACCCCCTCATGAACCTCTTTCACCACTATTAATACATCCTTCTCCGCCACACAACGTAGCATCGGGGCTGCACGCCCCACCCGATACAATTTCCCGGACTCCACCACAAACCTGGATGAGATTTTCTTGATTCGTTTGGCCTTCTCACTGTTTGCGGGCAGCGTGTCTTGCTGCAGATAGCGAATGATCAGACTCATCCACCCGTCATCCTCTTCATAAATAGCCAGGGACTCTTCCTTCTCAATGCTAGGCACGGGAAGTACCTCTCGTATGACCGACTTGTTTATCCCGGAATCTTTAGAACTAGCCAACCGGGACAGAAGATCAGCTCGGGTATTTTCTTCTCGGGCTACATGACATTTCTCAAAGACCTCGAACCGCCGACTTAGTGAAACAGCTTGCTGCACATACTTTGCTAAAATAGGGTCCTTTATGCGGGCGATCCGTCCACACCTTGACCACCGGTGTGAGTCGTGCGAACCCGGCGGTGTGTTACTCCAACCTCGGGGCCACCTCGGACCAACCGTGAGCCTCGTATTACGCACGATTGTTACTTGTTGAAAACCAAGCGCAAAGAATACCCCAACACCATTCCTCCGGGCCTTCGGAACCACCCCACTTAAGATTAGGCGAACCATCAGCGAGAATCCATCTTTGGTAGGGGCCTCTCCCGGAGGAAGCAAGCTCCACCATGAAGTCGGCCGAGGATTGGGATTTGATCTTGATACGAGTGGCCGATCTCGTGCTCAGGCGGCTCCACGGCCCGGACACCATCCTTGGCGGATCGCCTTCTTGAATACACCTTGGTGGAAAATTGGTCTTCACCTGGACGGGATGTCCAAGGAAATAATGTCTGAGCTTCCGTGCGGTCGTCACAAGTGCCAGCGCTAATCTCTCAATTTTCTGGTACCTGACTTCTGCCCCTTTTAATACTTTACTTACAAAATAAACCGGTCGCTCCCCCTCTCCGGTGTCTTGGACCAGCACTGAACTGATTGCCCCGTTCGTTACCGCCAGGTATAGTATCAACTGTGAACCTTCTTTGGGTCTGATTAGCACCGGAGGTGCTGACAATAGCTGCTTTAATCCGTTGAATACCTCTTCGCACGCCTCCGTCCACTCGAACTTGGCCCTTTTCTTAATTGCCGATAAGAAATGGATGGACTTGTCACCTGCACAAGATAGGACTTCTCGTAAAGAGGTCGGACTCCGCATGTCGATGATCGCCTGACACTTGTCCGGGTTGGCCTCGATACCTTAGTTTGTAAGCATAAAACCCAGGAACTTGCCAGCTTGAACCCCAAACGTACACTTGTCCGGGTTCAGGCGCATATTGAACTTCCGTACTGCCGCAAAGGTCTCCCTGATGTCTGTCACGTGATCTGCTTCTGATGTGGTTTTTATCACCATGTCATCTACGTATACCTCAATATTCCGACCAATCTGAGGAGCAAACACCATGTCCATCAGCCTCTGGTAGGTTGCGCCGACATTCTTCAGGCCGAACGACATAACTCTATAATAAAAGTTCTTCCGCTATGTCAAGAAGGCGGTCTTTGATGCATCCGCCGGGTTCATCCGGATTTGATTGCACCCGGAGTACGCATCCAAAAAACTCAGGAGGCGAAACCCGGAGGAACTGTCAATCAGTCGATCAATACGAGGGACGGGGTAAGGATCCTTCGGGTATGCTTTGTTTAGGTCAGTGAAGTCTACGCACATTCTCCACTTGCCATTCTTCTTTTTCACCATAACCACATTGGACAGCCAAGTTGGGTACTGCACCTCGCTGACGAAACCAGCTTTCAACAACTTCCCTACCTCTTCTGAGACAGCTTGTCCCCTCTCCTCTCCCATCTTCCGCTTCCTTTGTGAAACCGGTTTGACCCCAGGATTGATTGATAAATGGTGGCACATAATCTCAGGGTCTATACCCGGTATATCCGACGGTTTCCAAGCGAAAAGGTCTAGATTCTGCCTCAACACCTGGACTATCTCGATCTCCTCCTCCTATGTCAATTGTGTTCCCAGATGGGTGATCTGCGAGGGTAACGGCCCGATCTAGACGTCCTTAATTTCTTCCTGAGGGGTGAGTCCATCCTCGCTTGACCTTTCCCTCGGATCGATGTCCACCATGCCGACTTCGTGCTTCGGAGAGGCCTCTGATGGACCCGACTTCTTCTTGGCCTTCAAACTGTCTTTATAGCATCTTCGGGCCAGGCCCTGGTCTCCGCGTACGATCCCGACGCGCCCGTTGCCAAGGGGATACTTCATGGTCAAGAACAGTGTTGACAGTACCGCCTCAAGTGCATTGAACGACGGTCGCCCGATAATGATGTTGTAAGGCGACGACGCATTGACCACCAAGTATCTAACCTGAACAGCTTTGGCATTCTCTCCATCCCCGAAAGTGGTAAGCGCAGGGAGATACCCCAGAACCTGCACCTGCTTGCCAGAGAACCCAACAAGGGTCCCGCTAAAGGGTAACAATTCATTCGGCTCAAAGCCCATTCCCTTGAAGGCTTCCCAGTAAAGGACATCCGCGGAACTTCCCGGATCGATCAACACGCGCTTTACACCCCACCCCAGTCTCGGATTTGTACCTCGATCACCATGGGATCATTTTCATGTGGCAAAACCTCTTTGGCGTCTTCACTCGAGAAAGTTATCACTCCGGGATCAAACCTTGAAATTCCGATGCGGAGTACATGCCCGGACCCACGAGCATACCTTTTCCTGGCTGAACTAGTGGATCCGCCTCCCGCAAAGCCTCCTGAGATAGTGTTGAGAGTGTGCCGGGTTGATCTCGCCTCTTTCACCTCCTCCACGGCTTTACCCTTTTTCTTGGACCTGGAATCAAAAGCCGAGTCCCTCCTCGGGGACGAGTCGCGTTTGCCTGTCCGCCCAGGATCTTCCTTCACGTAGTCTGACAGCTTGCCTCTTTGCACCAACCTTTCAATCTCTCTTCGCAACTATATGCAAGATTCTGTGGTATGTCCCTTCAGACGATGATACTCGCACCATGCCTCCGGGTCACTCCCCAGAACCGTATTAACAGTCCACTTACTGCTCCAAGGCTTGGTAAGCAGCTTCAAATGATTAATATCGCGGAGGATATCTTCCCTTCTGGCATTAAGGGGTGTGAACGTCTCCCTGGGGCCTGAAGCCGACCGCGGGCGTGACTGCAGCCACCTATCCCGGGTTCGTTCACGCGTGGTGGCACTATCTCGTGGTCGGGCGCGCTCGTCTCGTCCCGACCCCCTGTCCTTAGAATCTCGAGCACGTTTCTCCATGTTGCTTTCTTCCCCTTTCACATAACATTCAGCCCGGGTTATGATCTCGTCCATGCTTTTGGCAGGCTTTTGGGCTAAAGACTCATTGAAGTGACCGGCTTTAAGGCCAAGCTAGAATGCGGCCACGAATATCTCCTGATTGGGGTGTGAGACTTTTATGGTTTCCTCGTTGAACCTAGCCATGAAGTCCCGTAGTGACTCGGAAGGGCGCTGCTTCACATTGAAGAGGGAGGTGTTGACCACCTTGCGATGACGATTAGCCGAGAACTGCTGAATGATCTTTCAGTTGAAATCTTGATAGCTCACCACAGATAACCGGGGAAGCCCCATATACCAGCGTAAGGCCGACTCTCTAAAGGTATCGGCCATCAATTTGCACTTAAGGGAATCAGTTGCCCCAATAAGCGCCATTGTGTTGTTAACCGCAATGATATGCTCCTGGGCATCTGACTTGCCATCATACGATGCCAGTACGGGGGGTTTGAAATTCTCTGGAACGGCGTCCTCCCAGATTGCCTGGGACAAAGGCTGCGGCTCCAGAGGCTCTGTTTCGTGCTCTTCTACTTCGTCCAAACTTTTCAGCTGAAGGGCTTGGACGTTGTCCTGAAGAGTTTCGTTATGCTGGCGCAGGTCATTGATCATGGCCAGCAATTGAGTTAGATCCGGTGGATCCATGGTTGGTGAAGTTTGAGACGTTGTTGCTAGTATGTGTTTATGTGTGTGTGTGGCCTGGGATTGATTTCACCGAGGCCCCACGGTGGGCGCCAATGTTCTTGCAGGAAAAACCTCGTTAATGATATTTTAGGGATTTGGAAGCTCAAGTGTCGTAACTCAAGTTCCAAGCTTATCATTGTCTTTCTTATCCCGCTGGCGGGAGCCCTATTTATATCCACCCTCTCATGGAGTCCTCCTTCACTCTCCATAACTGCCTTGGCGCATTAACTATGGCTTGAAGGCAGGGAGTTAACTGTTACAGCTTATGATGATTCATTCAGTAACGTCTCATAAAGACTCTTGGAACTCTTCATTTTCCTAATAGGTAACGTCCCCTTCAACCCGAGCTTCCAACCCGGACGCCAGGCCGAGTTACATCTCGGGGTCATGCCGGCCTCATGCTCCTACCCCGGGAACCATGTCGGATAAGGACCTCGTTCTTGAGCCCGAGACCTATCCCGGATCCCTGCAACCCTCCTTCTAGACATCCATCTCGGCTAAGGAATTTATGCATGATCATAATTAATGCACTTATCACTATAACACTATTTCCAATGAATAAAATCAAGCTAGCACTTTTGTCAAACAGTTGGAGTATGCTTGTTCAATGATCAATGGCAATGGAGTTTTGATAAAGAGTTTCTTCCAGTCTTGTATCAATGAACAAAAAATTTCACACCAATTGAATCACAAACGTATTGTAAAAGTAAAGAGAGAAAGAGAAAGAATACGATAGCAGAGAAATTTGGTAAGGAAGTTCCCCACGTTCGTCCTCACGTGTGGGTACGTCTCCCTCTCAATTTCCAAATTTGAATTGAGAACTTTCTTTATCAATATGCTGAAAATTGTTTACAAGGTTGTAATACAAAGACAGAAAAAAAATCCCATAGATCTTCTTCTTATTGTATCAATCTTCTCTTGATTTGAGCCGATCAAGAACACACCTGCAAGATTCACAAACAATTCACCTCTTCCACGACCTATTTACAAAATCACCCCGATCTCCAAACCCTACTCTATGGCTGAATCTGCTCTGTGCAATCGTGACTAACAAACCCACAAGACACCTCCATTCTTGCTGGACAAACCTTCTGGTTTTTCCTCGAAACCCCCTTCCAATCTTCAACTCATCTAGATCACCGATCGTACCACTGAACGTTATCTCTTTGATCCCTTGATCCAACAAGAAAGGATGATTATGTGTCAATGTTCTTGAACCAATGTGATTGAGAAGATGATGAAGATGAGGTATCTTTCAGGTTTCTATTTGCTCAAAACATGGATGTTCACCAACTGAATTTGTGACACCTGTCTACAAAAACTGCCAAACTTTCTTTTATATGGAAAACAAAAACTGTTAGAAGAAAAACATAATTATGAGTCGACACAAAATGCGTATGAGTTGACACAAGAGCTCAATGTATTTATACAAGATATTTTTTATCAATACATATTGTATTAAAAATGATTTCAGAGATTTAAGATACACATGAGTCGATACAAACAGTTACGTATCAATACATAATGTTATTAAAATGATTTCCAGAAAGCAAATTAAAGTATGAGTCGATTCATAGCACCTATGGGTCGATGCAAGTGACTTATGTATTGACACAAGAGCTTATGTATTGATGCATACTGTATTGGAATTAATTTCAGAGAGTTAAGATCAATATGTGTCGATACAAGTTTCGTATGTGTCGACATAAGTCACTTATGTATTGATACAAGAGCTTATGTATTGATACAAAACTAAGTCATGTAATAATCCAGAATCTGAAGTCTTGTATGAGTCGTTACAAACATGTATGCATCGATGCATACTGTATGAAATTTATTTTCCAAAAAAGAAGAACTGGTTTGTATTGACACAAAGGATTTTGTATTGATGCAAACACCAAACATAACTGAATCCTAATTTTTGATATATTGATGTATCGATGCAAAATGGTATGTATTGGCACAAGATGCATATGAGTCGATCCATGGTTATATGTGTCGATGCAAGGCTTAATATTTTGAGCCTTCAAACTCACTTGTATCGACACAAAACACGTATGAGTCGACTCATACGAAAATTGTTTTTATGAAGTCAGAAAGGTTTATGTATCGATGCATGCCTTTTTGTATCGACCCAAAAGGTTAGAACATGACTAAAATAATACTTTGACCACTTTTATGCAAATTATCATTTGGTCATACAAGCACACATGTATATTGACTCAATTAGACAATCAAACATATATATTTGCTATCATTCAAAACTATCTAGCATTATTGCACACATTATGTAAAGGGTTGCTCACATTAACGACTTTTTTCCAATTGTCAGGAGCAAGATTTCCATTTGTCATTTCTACAAGCTTTCTTTTTCTTTCTTTGATGTATTTCTTGATTGCGTCATCCTTTTGACGAATTTTCTCATCTTTCTCCATGAGACATCCATCTTGAAAGTAGAGCATTTTTTCATGATCTTTGACCTGCTTTACATTCTCAAAGTCAGCCTTAAGACATTTGTCTTCCCAAGCCTCTTTTTCTAGACTCATCTTAGCCAAAGCTGTTAGATGGTGTGGCAAGTGATCGAGAGGGGGGGTGAATAGATCACCTCATTTTTCTTTACGGATTAAAGAATTTTATCAAAGTTTCAATCAAACGTGCGGAAACAACAAACGGTCCTGAATTGACTTCCGTCTATTCTGAACCGGCTACAAGAAAATTGGACATGCGATAGATTTCTGGGTTTTAATTGAGATGAGAATGATGAATTAACACACCACTTAATATGGATAAATGCACTGATCACAAAAACTCTTTCCAATGAAATAAACTTGAGCTAATACTTTTATCAAACAATTGGTAGATTCTAAGACAATGATCAAAGGCAATGGAGTTTATGTAAATCTTTTCTTCCAGCCTTGTATCAATGCATAGAAAGGTTGCTCACCAATTGAATCACAAACGTATTGTAAAAGTAAAGAGATAGAGATAAAGAATACGATACTCGGAGCGATTTGGTAAGGAAGTTCCCCACGTTCGTCCTCGCGTGTGGGTACGTCTCCCTCTCAATTTCCAAATTGGAATTAAGAACTTCTATATCAATATGTTGAAAAATGTTTACAAGGTTGCAATACAAAGACAGAAAAACGAATCCTGCAGATCTTCTTCTTCTTGTATCAACCTTCTCTTGATTTGAGAAGATCAAGAACACTCTTGCAAAATTCACAGACAATTCACCACTTCGACGACCCGTTTGTGAAATCACCCTGATCTCCAAACCCTACGCTATGGCTGAATCTGCTCTGAGAAATTGTGACTAACAAACCCACAAGACACCTCCGTTCTTGCTGGACAAACCTACTCGTTTATGTATGCGTTGATGCAAAATACTTATGTGTCGATGCAAAATACTTATGTGTCGATACAAGACACTTATGTATTGATACAAAGGATTATGTATCAATACATACTGTTATTAAAATGATTCCAGAAAACTAAATAAAACATGAGTCGATGCATGGCACGAATGAGTCGATGCAAGTGATATATGTATCGATACAAGCACTTATGTATTTATACAAGATCAAATATCCAAAGCCTCAATTCTTGTATGAGTCGATGCAAAACACGTATGCATCGATGCATACTGTATAAAATTTATTTTCCAAAAAGAAGAATTGGTTTGTATCGACACAAAGGATTTTGTATTGATGCAAACAACAAACAAAACTAAATCCCAATTTTTGATATATATATGTATCGATGCAAAATAGTATGAGTCGACTCATATTGAAGGAAAATTGTTAAATGTATCGATGCATGCCTTTTTGTATTGACTCAAGAGGTTATGTATTGATGCATGCCTTTTTGTATTGACTCAAGAGGTTATGTATTGATGCATGCCTTCTTGTATTGACTCAAGAGGTTATGTAATGACTCAAGAGGTTATGTATTGATGCATGTTATCGTGTCAAGACAAGCACACATGCATATTGACACAATTAGACAATCAAGCATATATTTGCTAACATTCAAAACAATCAAGCATTTGATATCATTCAAAATAATCTAGCACAATGTCAAGGATTGCTCACAAACTCCCTCTTTTTGATGATGGCAAATTCTTGCAAGATGTATGTTGATTGATAATTGTGAAGAGTTGCTCCCCCTGAGTTTGTGCATAAATTCTGATCATGACATCTGCCTTTTCTCCCCCTTTGTCAACATCAAAAAGAGAAAAATACCAATAGCAAAGTAACAGTTGACAGTAGTAATGGGAAACAGCAGTAAGACAAACACAACAGTAATGATATAGAGAATGTCATTCACAAAGATTGACAAGATATAGGGCAATCACATAAGTTCACTCACATAGAGTTCAAGAATGTAAGTAAACAAAAAAACGCTTAATAAAGGGTGAAATTGTCATAGAAGCAGTACGAAAATGATACAAATGTTGGAATAGAAATTAGTACATAACAACTAGTACAATAATTATGCAAAGATGGAATGACATGATATGACTTGGAATCAAATGGGGTCATGTTCGCCACATGATCCTTCAGCCTCTACATCTTGGTTGTGGAAAGCAGGTGGAGGCGGCGGAGGAGGATTCTCATCAGGAGTATGTTCCATAAAGCTGTATTGCCGGAACCTGTTTTGAACTTCTTCACTTCTAAACTCTCCATTATCACATGATCAAAACGAAAGTCATCCATAAAACCTGACATCTCATTGTAGAAGACTCGATGCCATTTCACCAAGTCCATATGCCAAGAATGCTGATTTTGATACATCCGAGTGTGCTCTTCATGCCAGTCACGATGTTTGTTATGCCACTCATTTTGCTGAACATGCCAAGCTCACGCCACTTAGTGGCGTGTATTATTGGCAACTTCCATCTGCTGGAATAGCTGAGTCAAGTACTCAGGAGCAAATGATGAGGATCCTGCACCTGCAGAGGGAGGAGCTTGGTGATCAGGTTGATAGTCTGTTGGCGACCACCTTTGTGGCTGCCAAGTTCCCCATCCTGTGTTGGAATCAACTGGGACATCATCTTATTGATGCCTCTGGGTAATGTCAGGCATGTCAATGTCTATTGGATCTTCATCCATATAGAATTGCTCATGTGGCACGTCAAAATTATATATTCTCGTGTTTGACCCTTTCTCTTTGAAGTATAGACATTGCTGCTGCTTGTCCCATCTGTATCCCATGTGCGTTAATGTGGCCTTGTTAAACTCTTGAGCAACAGTGGGAGATATGAGAGGTACAGGAGGGATGGTGACGCCCCAAAATTTGATAATTCGCATGATTTGGGCAGTATAGCCGAGGGTGGTGTTCCTGTTGTTGTCACACATTTGAAACATGCGCTGAACAAAATAGTTTGGCCAGTTTAAATGCACCTGATTTTGTAAAATGTATAACAGGTGAAGATCAGGCCAGTCCAATCATGAATGGCCACCTGTCCGCGGCCACAGAAGGTGAGATACTACCTAGTGAAGCATTCTAGGAATGCTTTGAATCATTCCAGAGGTGATTTGCTCATCAGGACCCAGCTGCCTTTCCAATTTCAGAATGGATGCAAGATAGTCCTGCTTGTTGTATGCAGGATCAAACTTAGCATCATGCCAGGTTTGTAAAATAGACGAGCTAAAAGAAATTTGAAACACAGAATCCCAATCATCAGCATCAAAAGTGTATGTCTTGGTTCCAATAGAGCATCTAAACGAAATTCCTCGATATTTTTTCAGCCCAACATAGAACGCACGAATAAAATCTTCTTGATAGTTATCATTGATTGTCATAAAGTTACCTAGTGTCTGTGCATCCAGCAGATCACACACATCAGTGACGTGCAGAGACAATACATCTCTCTTGATGAAAGTGTGTGGTTTCATAACAAGCCGGGAATCGAACGAATGCTCGAACTACTCTTCGACAGAAGGATGTAAAATTGACAGAGTAGACTGTGGTACCTCAGGAGATTCAGCTCTTGATGAAGTTCCAGTTGCAGCTTTACCTTTTCCCTTTCTGGATCTGGGGAGAATTGTCTTTGGAGGCATGGTGGTGGAGGAATTTTTGAGATGAACAGTGATGAAGATAGCAGCAGGAGGCGTTAACAAGGAGATTCCAATTAGGGTTAACTGAAAAGATGTATTATGAGATGCATGATAATGAGGGGATAATAGATGAGATGCTAAATGGGCTGATGTGAAGAGGCGAGGTGAGAAAGGTAATGTGACACACAAGGTCAGTAGCTCAAGCCTTAAGTAAACCATGAACAAAAGCATTTCAAAGAAGGTAAAGAGATTGCATACAAAGGTACATTGAATTAGGGTTTGAAAACACCAAAACTAGTCAAATGCGGCACTTGATAAAGACTAAACAAAATAGTTTTAATTAGATAATTAAAACCATGTGTTACTTGTGTCATAAGTTTAACTCAAGATATGATTCATGAGCAACCAAATGTAGAAGATGAAACTTCAATACACAAACAAATCACCTATTTGATGAACAAAATCATCTAAAGTAA
Organism: Vicia sativa; assembly: GCA_021764765.1. Taxonomy (NCBI): domain Eukaryota; kingdom Viridiplantae; phylum Streptophyta; class Magnoliopsida; order Fabales; family Fabaceae; genus Vicia; species Vicia sativa. The sequence goes on from CM038795.1 coordinate 257,880,869, forward strand.
ATACCACCTATCTTAGATCAAACGACATTGATTAAGATTATATAGGAAGGGAATGATGTCTTGTATGTCATAGGGTGATGATAGAACCCTCACAATATGCTTGTTATGAGTTCAAGGCAATGTCAATTGAAGCAACATACCTCAAACATCATGAACCTATAATCCTTCAAGGTATTGTCAAACCAAAAATTAAAAGAGAAAGAAGATTTAGCTCTTTTAGGCCATCATGATGATCTTACAATTGAATGCAAGTAAATGAATCAAAGAGCATAGAATTAATGATCACATAATGCACAAGGTCATAATTAAGGACCAAGAATTCACTTAGAATTAGATCACTAATGTCATGAAAGATACACATGATACAAATGTTATAACAATAGCCACAAGGGATGACATCTTAACAACAATACTAAAATGAGTTGTGCAAGTTAGGGATCTTAAATGAATCAATAAAACTAGAATCAAAGCCCTAAACATGCCATGACTACAAGATAAAAAAATGAGAAGTAAATTCCCAAGGGATTGCATGAATGCATTGCTCGTATCTCACAACTCATGCAAAAGAACTTAAAATGAAACATCTTCAAATTAAAGGATCAAGATGATCCAATGAGGTCAAATGTCTCTCAAGTCTTTAGATGACCATCCTTGAGGTTATCATACCCCTAAGCATCAATTAGAAACACAAATTGTACAAGAACATGGTTTAAGAATCAAAGCATCAACAAATTAGGGTTTTGGAAGCCATACAAAATTTATGCTCAAGGTGGAAACCAAATGATCAACATGTACTTTCCAATAAATGAGAACATGTTTACATATTAACAGAGCATTCAAATGATCATCACATACCCAAAGCTTGGCCTTAAATTATGTCCATAAGCTTCAAATTGAAGCTTGACTCAATTACACTAGGCCAAAGGGTATGTTCACCTTGGAAATTCCACAAAAATAGAAAGGAGGGATATAAAATCCAAACAAAAATGAACTAATGAGATCAAATCCCTTGCAAGTCAGAGACATATCCTTGCTCAATTCAAAAATCCATGGAAGGATCAAAATAAAATTCAAATGTCAACATTAGTTCAAAATTAAACTTATATGACCAATAAACAAGAAAAAATTTATATAAAATACAAAAATCAGAAATAAAAATTTACAAAAATTGGAAACAGTAACCTAACATCCCAAATAAAATCAACACTATTTTTGTTATTTTTTATTTCCAAGGAAAAATGATAAAAACAATAAAAATGCACAATGTGGAATGCAAATCAAATATTTAGTGTAAAAATTTCAATTAATCATGCAAAAATGACAAAATTATAGAACAAAGATCAGAAATGCATGATGCATGAATTGAATGATTTAAAATATTTTTTATGTATTTTTTGTATGGATAAAAGTATTTTAAATAATTATAATTATGCATGAAATGCAATATAATGAAAAAATTTATTTAATTATGCCAAAATGCCAAAATTATGAAATAAAATTCAGAAATGCATGATGCATGAGTTGAAAGATCTAAAATATTTTTGATGCATTTTTTGTATGAGTAAAAGTATTTTAAATAATTATAATTATGCATGAAATGCAATATAATGCATGAATTTATTTAATTGTGCAAAAATGACAAAATTATGAAATAAAAATCAGAAACCCAAAATAGACCACTTAGAGGGTCTAGAATACTTTTTGTGAAATTTTTCATCATTGTAAAGTAGTTTTTCATGAATTTTTCAATTAAAACAAGACCAATTAATCTTAAAATTTATTTAAGCAACCAAAATATTTTTAAAATTTCAGAAAAAATCTCATAAGATATTAGAGGTCAATATGAGTCTATGATATTTTTTTAAATAATTTTTGGATAAATTTTGGATGCCAAATAAAATGGTTAAAGATGCTAAATATAAAATAAATTAAATGAAAGGAAAAAAATAAAGTCAGCCAATCAGATGGTGACACGCAGTCATCTTCAACCTCAGGCCTAGCCCTAAAACGCGTGCAACATCAGTGCCATACACCCTACTTCTAATCCCTACAACTTCCTCATTTCTTAACCAAATCAAACGATTCAAAGCTCTAATTAAAGATCACATGGCAAGCTACCACACACCACTTATAGAAATCAAAATGATTAACCGTGCATCAAGAAATCAGAGCGAGAAAACATGAAAATCATCCAAATCCAGATTTACAGAACATCATGCTATGCAACACATTTCAAAAACAGAGGCAAGTATACATCAAACCTATTGTTTGGCCAGCTAACCACGCATGTATAAGCTTTTATTCATCAATAGTAAGCTGAGAAATTAGATTCAAAGTTCAACAGTTACTGCTTGATTTGGAAAATAAATCAAAATGTTCCTCTGGAATTGAAGAGAAAACCTCTTTAGCTTGCTCTTGAGACTTCAATGGAGTGATAATAATGAGAAGACTCCTTCAGAAACACGATTTGCAGAAGCTCCAAGCAAAGAAAAATTTGAGATGCAGAGTGTATTTTCAGATCTGGAAAATGAGTGAGAGCAACCTTCTTGCATAATGAGAAGCTTCTTGCTTATATAGAGGGAGTGTAAGCAAGGGTACATCAGTCTTTCCTCTCATAAATCCGTTGGAGCAAAAATTGTAAAGAATGGCATGGTGAGTCAGCTTTGCGTTTTGCCTTGATGTCTGCTCTCTCTTGTTGCATTTTGATGAGCTGTGGAGAGTGTGTGAAGATGCAGCATATGGTTTGTTCCTCAAACTTACTAGATATGGCAAAGAATGCAAAAATCGTGCATGGCAAGGGTGTGGGAATGCTCATTTTGCTTGGGCTTTTTATGGCAAAGAATGAGGTGGCAAGTGTGCTTCGATTCCTAGCTTATGCTTGCCTAGAAACAACTTCTAAAATCAACACAAAAACATGAAGATACATTCTATGCACACAGCCTTGGATCAACTTGTTCAAGCTCCAATTTCTCACTAATGGCTCGTGCAAGTCCTGGCTTTCAGAGGCCTATCAAGAGCTCTTGGAATGAAGATCATAATGGGCTTTGATACACTAAAAATGGAGTTGAAATGAGTGAGATATGGCTGCCAGAAGTTGTGCACAAACTGGAGCTTGGCGAGGCACACGCGCACGCATCTGGGCTTGCATGATCGTGCATGGGATCAATTTTGAGGCCTCCACTTGTGGTTCTTGTAACTTTCTCAATATTAAACCAAATGGTGTGATTCAAAGTTCTTTTAAAAGCTCTCATGGCATAATTCAAGATGCACGAAGAAAAACTCTCAAATTTCATCTGAATCAAAAGATATAAGCTCCAAGATTCTGCCCACCAACTGTTTGTGGAAAGTACGCGCAGGGAAACCAAGAAATTTGCAAGCTTGCCCAGCCTAAGTCAAAACTTGTGCATGAAACGTCTAACTCAAATATCTCTCAAATGGTGCATTTTTGAGAAATTTTACGGATTGACAAACTTGTAGGATTTTTCCCAAGCGTTCCAAAAATGTATGGTATGCAACCATTGGATAAAAATTGAGAAAGTTATGACGTGACAAAGTTTCATAGGGTGGACACTTAGAAAAAACTTTATCTTTAAATAACTTCAAGAACAAGTTAACCTTAATTTCTTCAACTTTCTTGGTTCAATGGTGAATTTGATCATGAAACATAAAAATGTGATATTTGAATTGATGGTTGACCAAAAGTCCACTTGGTCAACTCCTGACTTTGACTGATTTTGACCAAAATGACCATTTTGCCCCTTGTGATCAATTGACTTGCTTCTACTCAAAATTGAGCCTCAATAGTTCAACCAAGGATGTCCAACAACATATAGAAACAAGTGGAATCAAATTTGAGTGAAAAATCTAGAGAAATCCTGATTATACCCAAAACCCTAATTTTGCACCTTGTGTTAGGAGATAGCCAATCAGGCTTCAAAACCTCAAATCTTCTGAATGTATTGAGTAATTCTCTGAACCATGATAACTCAAATGATAATAGGAAGGTAATACTTCAAGAAATTGACTTATCCAAACTTCAAACTTCACAATGGGCCAAAACCCTAACTTCATCAGATGAGTGACACAGATGAACTCCTCATCAATTCTTTGCAAAACTTCAACTCTTGAGGCATCAGTGACACAAATGAGGCACTATGCCAAAAATGACCTACGAAAGCGCTTTTTTTGGGCTTTAAAAGCGCTTTCGTGAGTGGCTAAAGGTTTAGCCTTTTGTTTAAAAAGCGCTCAGGCTACCATGAAAACGCTTTTGACCCAAGAGCGCTCTCATAGGTAGGCCTCCGAAAGCGTTTTTTTCTGAAAAAGCGCTTTCATAGGTGCATTCAGAATGCATTAAAGGCATTCTAAAGTAGGCCTAAGAAAGCACTTTTTTAGAAAAAAAACGCTTTAGTAGGCCTACCTATAAGAGCGCTTTTGGATCAAAAGCGCTTTCATAGGTAGGCCTACGAGAGCGCTTTTTTTCTAAACAAAAGCGCTCTCATAGGTGACCAATGAAAGCGCTTTTAACCAAAAAGCGCTTTCATAGGCTACACATGAGAGCGCTTTTTGGTTAAAAGCGCTTTCATAGGTTTTCTACTGAAAAATCAAATATTTAAAATATTTCTAAACCTGCATTTTTTTGCAGCAAACCTGTAATTCCTAAACCGGTAATTTACAATCTTATATAGAAATACCAATAATATCAGTGTTAATCCAAATACCAAATGTAAATATTATATACAAATACCATTATATACCATTCATATCCAAACTATATATACACCATGGTTATTCAATTAACATGTTTTTAAACGTAACAAAATACACCCTAACAAATCAGGTATATAACACTAAGTAAATCAATCCTAATGTACATATATATCCAAGGTCCTGTTCCTGCAAGATATGAACATAATAACACGGTCAGTATTGTATACACAAAACAATGTATTCATAATTAACCATTTTCACACAACAATGTATTCGTACCTTATAAGATTCTTAGCTCAATCAAATATTGACACAACTCCTCTTTGAGTTCTTCCAATTGAAGTGGCGAGTAATATGGACACTTGTATTGATCAAAATACTACATTACAAAACAAAAAATATGCATGATTTAGTTAAATGTAATAAATTATATGCAAAATCCGATAAGTAATAAAACAAAGTATAAATCCATAATAAGTTATAAATCCATGCCGTTTTGTTGTTGAGGGCACTACATAGAAAAACAAATAAGATTATATACATGTATTGTTTTATCAAGTAGCATAAATATTATAAGCAAAATTGTTGAAATTTATATACCTGTACTTTGATCCAATTAATGTTGTTTGATTTAGACCGTGGTACCCGTGCTTCCCTTTGACATCGGAATACTTGTATTGAACTGACAAAATTAAAATATTTATTTAGAACAATGACATAGAAATAGTTAAATATATAAACACAAACGAATATTTAGAATAATGTCACTTTGTTCGCGTTAAAAAGTGACGCGCTAGAGAATTCGAATATGAATTCAGATCCTCTGGCTCGAAACGATTTACTCTTTTGATTTGTTTATAAAGATGCTGCGAGCATCAAGCTTTATTATTTTCGACACAAGAAAGATGATTTAATGATTATGAAAAAGGGGAAAGCTGTTAATACCCTCAATTGATTTTGATATGCGTAACGACTAGCGCAAACTAGACGTAACGCATTGGGGAGTATTCTGGGTAAGGGGGTTTGTTATATAAAGGGAATAGATGGAGCACCCTAAATATATATAGTTATCTATAGCTTTATATATGAATATGTTTGATATGTTTGTGTGTTTTAAATTGCTATTTCTATGATTGGGAAAGTTTCTCCTTTGGGATTTTAAGAAGGATAAATTATGAAGGATCCTAGGGTTTATTATTATTGTGCTCGCAAAGATCTGTGGATCTTCTGCATACATATCCCCTAGTGGGAATCAGAGCATTTGTAGCTCAGACCTACAGGGATCTATGGTTTGTTTGGTTTGAGGAAGAAAGAAATTTGTTCGGCAAGGATGAGACCTTGTGCCTACGTATTCTCAAAAGGATGTTGAGAAAGTCAGAGCAATCGTAGTTCCCACTTATGCTAGTGGAAAGCAACGGGATGTTAGTAAGAGACAGACAAATGTCATCTTAATGAAAAATGTATCTAATCTATTCCATCACATACATTTTGAAAAGTTTGTCTGATAAAAATCTTTCATCGTAAGTTATAGGTGTTTTGCTTGAGTGTACAAGCGTTACCACTTACATGTTTAAGAAAGATGTTTGAAAAAGATGATTGAATCTTTTAACTGTAAGTATTGGGTGTTTTGCTTGAGTGTACAAGCGTTACCACTTACAATTAAGAGATGTTTTTGTTTGAAAAGAGTTTGAAAAAGTTTTGAAAAAGTTTTGACTGTATGTGATGTGATAGATGAGATACTTCTTCCATAGAGATGATAGATGTCTAAATCTCGAGGAGAAATTGATTGGATTAAGGGGATGCTTTTAAGAAGCCCATGGGTCCTTGTATTGTAAGCCCAAGAGGAGGCATTCCGAGGGTCATCGAGGGTCCTTGTATGAAGCTCAAGAGGAAGCTATAGGGTATGGTTGGCTTTGTCTTTAAAAGGGATTTCACCGGGAAACCATCCTTTTGGAATTAAGAGCAATTTCACCGGGAAATTATACTCTCTGGGTTCTATCCTAGCGCGGGTGATTCTTTGTATTGGAAGCCCAATAGGAGGCTGTTAAGAGATTTCTGGTCTCTTTCATTGTATGATGCCCAAGAGAAGGCTAAACTCAATGAGGAGTTCTTTTGAACGAAGCCCAAGAGGAGGCTGACTCAACAGGAGAGTGTTGTCTTATATGAAGCCTAAGCGGAGGCTAAACTCAGATGAATGAGTTTTCTTATATGAAGCCTAAGAGGAGGCTAACTCTATGGGGAGAGTTATCTTGTATAAAGCCCAAGCGGAGGCTAAATTGTGGGGAACCTATTGGTTAGACTAGTTGTTATGTTATAACTAGACAGTTGTATAAACAAGTGTGTGTGTGTGTGTGTGATATGTATTCACAGGAGTTTATGAAGGAAATATAAACAATGCATGATGTTTATTTACAGAAGTTTATGAAGTAAATATAAACAAGTGTCTGTGAAACGAACGTTTAAAACGAGCGTAACTTGGTTATTTACAGGTTTGAATTGTGTACAAGGAAGTAAATATGTACACGAACGAGTATTTATGTACAGGAAGATGTGGATGTACATAGGAGGGTTGGGACTTATACCATAAGGGTGGCCCATTGATTTGAAAGCAGTTTCACAGGGAATAATGCTCCTTTCAATACCAATGGTATTCAGTGTATATACAGACGAAACAGAAACGAACGATCGAAGTTTATCTGTGAAAAGTATCTGTATTATGTACAGACAAAGATTGGTATGAATATAAAATGAATTTTTGATATGTACAAGGAAAATATGTGTGTACATAAAATAATGTTGGTTTGTGTATACACAAGTGAAGTGAAAACAAACGATTGAAGTTTGTCTGTACTTGAGTATAAAAAAGAGTATTTGTATTATGTACAGATGAAAATTTGTATGTATCTGAAGAGAGTTTGATATGTACAAAGAAATAATTATGTACATAAAAGAATGTTGGTTTGGGACTTACACCGTGAGGGAGGCCCATGATCGATTGAGAAACTCGAGAGAAAACGAATCGGTTTTATCGTTTAAATCGGATCGATCATTGTAAAAATGATGTAAGTTTGATGAAAAAGTTTTGAGGAAATTATTTTGAAAGTGTTTTGAAATGTGAGGTTTACTCATGAGAAGTTTTGAAAAGAATCGGAAGTCGAAAGTTTGAAAAATTCACCTTTTAAAGTGGTTTTGAAAAGTGTTCAAAGCGTCGCTTTCGGCTCGATTAAAATATGATCAGATGAAAGTTTTTTCTGAAAATTTTTGCACTATCATATAATAGATACATTTATTGACAAGTGTACAAAAAATCACCTCAAAATGAGGAGTTTTGATTGGTTAAAAAAAATGTTAAAGTTTGTGAAAAAACATGAAGAAAATATGAAAGTTTGAAAAAAAATGGTCCATGGGAGGTTTGAACCCAGGACCTGATGGGTGGTTACGTGGCAAAGAGTACTACGAGCGAGCTGGCAACCACTAGGACAAGAGTGCTTTTGTGTATTTGAATCAAAACACGTGTTAATAAAATATTGGAAAATTTAAATTTGAAAAATCAAAAAAACACGCGCGAATGCCCTGTTCTTCTTCTTCGATCCTTCAATCCATGCTAGAATCTTTGTTTCTTGATGAAATTGGATGAAGTAAACATGAAAGTTGCTCGAATTTTAACAAGGAACTTGATGGTGGATATTAATTGCATTTATTTTTGGTCTAACACGATTGAATTTCCAGAAATCACGAAGAACCCTAGAATTGAAAAACCTAATTGAAATGGCGTATGATTGATGATTTTTCAAATTGTTTGAGGGTTAAGGATCGTGATAGGTGCAGAAAACAAATGGCCAAGAGTTTTTTCATTTAAATGCAAGGAATCATGAGATTGAGTTTTGAGTTCTCACCTGTTCAAGCTGAGATCGAAGATGGTGTTGGAGTGTTTCTAGAACTGATTTTATGATTGTTTGAGCTTCAACGGATGTTAGGGAAGGTGTAGGAATGATCTGCTCTCCTTGAATCAACCTGAATCGTGCTACCCAAGTCCACCTGCATAAGCTCAAAATGAAAACTGGATTTTTATGTTAGAGTTGTTACAGATGGAAGTTAAGGGTCTAGATCATTCATATGATGTTCAGGGATGATGTTTGGATGAAAAAATCTCGAGTTGTTCAAGCCAAAGATGGAATTCGAGTGTTATGGCAGTTTTGCAAGTTTTAAAAGCATGACATGTAATTCTGAGTTTTGGCTTTGATCATGTTGCTTTTATGTTTTAGACAAGTTTCAAATGGATATTAGAACATGTTTGACACCAAAGTTCATCATAGTTTTCACTAAATTTCAAAATTGCAAGTTATCCTCACTTTGAACTATAATTCAAGAAATTGGAGAAAGTGGAAGGAAAGCATGAACTTGCATGGTTTTGGTGTTCTTGAACTTGAAAAGGATACCTCTATTTATAGGCCAATGGTTCTGAAATGTTAGGCACAAGTACATGGCATTTGGTAATTCAAAGATGCCTTAAAGGGCAAGAAAGACTTTTGGTAAAGGAAAAAGGAAACTTCCTTTTTTCACCATGTGTGAAAATCTCAAATTGATCTTATCTTTTCACAATTATCTCTAGCTGATATTTATCAGCTCTAAACTCCATTTGGCAAGGTGGCATTGCTTCTAGATGAAGAAATTCAAAAATGACCTATAATTTGAAGTTTTGAACTTTGAAAATCATGGTTATGGAGCCTTATGTTTCAATTTCAAACGTATAGCTAGACTCCATGGATTTGAGAGTTCTTGGACATTTTGGAAAGCTTGTTTCAAGAGCTACAACTTTCATGTTTTTAGTGTTTTCCAAATCAAAGTGGAACTATGTGAAAAAATGCCATGAAGTTTGGAAAAAATACAAAATTTTAACACTTAGAAATTTTTCTAAGTGTTGGAACTTTTGACTTTTTGTTGACTTTTCCAAATTCTTTGATTTTTTATGATCATGATGGATCATTTGAAGTATTTTGATGTTGGAAAAGTTTTGTCTTGAAAAATTTGACCAAAAGTCAAAGTTTGACTTTTCTGTGCAGATGAATTTTCATCGATGTTTGAAATGATGATGAAGTCTGTGAACTTCTGTGATGTTTTGAATCCAGAAATTAGGTCAAGATGTTGTATCTAAGATATAATGACCAATCTCTAGCCAAAAAAGTCATTCATTGCTCAAAAAGTCAGAGAATACTCATCCTCGATCAAAACCCTAATTGGTCGATCCTTGATTGATCAATGAGAAAAATTGAATATCTGATGATCAGAGGTTGATGTTTTGATCAAGATAGATCAAATGAGGTGAGTAAAACTCAAACCCTAATTGGTTGCCTCTTTAATCAGATGAAAATTTGGTGAAACCCTAATTTTGACCTGTGAATGCTACACGCGATTAATGCTATTCTGAACTGTTAGTGATGCAATGATGCAAATGTAAGGTGGTATATTAGGTCAAAAATTGGGGTATGACACACTTACGTATCAATCATTAGCTTCATTTCCGGATAATTTGTCCAATCACCGTCAACCGAATTCAGGTAATAGACCACTTCTTTTATGGGATCGATAGCAAGCAACAACCAGTGACATCTATAAATTAAAGCAACAACTTAGAAGCGAATTTTAATGTAAAAAATACAAATATTAAAAGGAACTTAGAATGAAAATCTAACCTTGTATTATACGCCAAAATATACAAGCTTTATGTACTGGCAGTTGTCATGAATCTTTCGACCAAGTGTTCTCTTACCGAATCTGGTTCCCTAGAAATTGTTGCTCCGCTGACACGGGAGGAAGACACGAAACAGAATCTATTTGACAATTTATTCCCGCCCATCAATTTGTCAAATAACATCCTTAAATAAAAACATAATTAATATTAGACTATTTCAATTAAATGTTTTAAAAAAATGTTCAACCAAATAAATAATATATTGATCGGGTTACCGGATGTACGAATGCATCACACTGACGCCTAATTCTCGATGATGAAAGATTTGTTCCATGTCCTCTAGTCCAATTGTTTCGGTACATGGAAAACCAAAGACACATGTATCCATATCGATTTGACGAATTCCATCATTCATCAAATCTGATGTGCCAACTAGTGTCTCCAGACACTGCCGAAATCTAGGAACAAATTTACGGACAGGAACCCTCTTCTTAGGTGAAACCCTACCAACTTTCTAGCTCACCTGTTGTGACTGATCTTAAAGATATAGGCTATATATATTATACTATAATGAAAAAAAATGAAATGATATAGGCTATATATATTATACTATAATGAAAAAAAATGAAATGACATATATATAAATTTTATTGAATGATATTGTCTATAATTATATATACTATTACCTTTTTCACTAACATCTCTTTCTTTTCTTGGTAGGAATATGTTCTACTCGTCTCTTAACAACGCAGACGGTTGGATTGATCCAAATACCCTCATTATGATCATTTCTAATGCATGATTCATTCTCATTTTGATCATTTCTGGTAAAAGATTCAATGTCAACACCAATATCGCCTTGATCTCCAATCTTTTCATCAATTACTTTGTTAGAGAAAAGCACTATAGACCATTTCGTACTTGTCGGATCAGTGACATAGAACACTTGTTTAGCTTGAGAGGCTAGAATGAAAGGCTCATCTTTGTACCCCGCCCTGTTAAGATCCACTTGCAAAAAATCCTGACTTATCCATCCGTATACCATTATTATTTTCAACCCACTTGTAACTGAATATAGGACACGCTTCTGACAAAGTTTCAATCGCATGGTATCGGTTCCGTCTTCACAAACAGGACACGCTTTTTCACCTTTAATGCTATACCCGGATAGATTTCCGTATACTGGAAAATCGTTAATTGTTCCAAACAACATCGCCCTCAAGTTGAAACTTTCTTTCCTATAACCATCATAACTCATGTATCTTATCATAGCTCATGCCAATAGAGTACAACATCTATTTGGCCTCATACGTTCGATTAGGGAGAACATTATCCTCTGGTAGCATATCTTTCATAAGGGCTAATAACTCTGTGAAACTTTTATCCAACCATCCATTGTCGGCTTTTAAGTTGTACAACTTTAACACCGCAGACAATCTTGTGAATTTTGTACAACCATTGTACAACGGTTTCTCTGCATCGCTTACTAACCTCTCGAACATTTTGGGACAATCGTCAAGATCTTCTTCAAGCGCTTCTGCAATTTCTTTGACTCGATCATAATCGTATGTATCTGTGCAATCATCATTTGAAACATAGGTTCTCTTATCCCCTAATTCAACATTCCCGTTACTTTTCTCACCATGCATATTCCAACATGTATAACTTCTATCAATTCCATACCGAATTAAATGCGATGCCAACTAAACTGCGTCAACCCGGTTCCCATAACAGCAATACAAACAAGGACATGTCATTTGACTGGGGTCTTTGGCGTGCTCAACAACAAACTTAACAAACTCCGAAACACCATTCTCGTAGTCTTTCGACAATTGATTGGAATACATCCATGTCTTATCCATATCAACTAATTAGTGCACAAAACAGTATACTGCGTTTCTGTCAAAATGCAAAATATACACAGAATGGATCCGTATCAAGAAAACGCAACATACGAAAGACAATTTAAGAAAAATTAATCACAATACCAGTAATCTGACGAAGAAATTTACCTCGGATTTATCGAACTCAAAGAAACGCGGAGAATGAGCGTCGTACAATACTAGTAATCCCTTGTTGTAGTTTCTGCAATTAATAGTTTTGCGATCCAAGAATTAATCAACAAATTTTGACTTAAAAGAAATGATCCATCAATACATTGCAAGAGAACTTTGTCATTTTATTTGTTTACTTTGATTATCCGCGTTATCCTTTAAGAGCCAACTCAACACTTCAAAATAAATGAATTAAACATATTTTCCATTTTCAAGATGCACCCCAAACAACTACTAGTACTAATTTTTCTTTGATATATGTGCAACAATCATTTCATTATTTTGTGTTGTTAATTGTAAGCAACGGACATAGTAACACTTTTAACACAATTATTTGAACAAAGATGGTGAGATTATCAAATTCCTCCTATACTATTTAGAGCTTTGGAAAAATTATTGGCCAAAAGAAATACCACCAGCCCAACACAACAAAACAACAGTTACTCTTTTTCAGAGTAAGAATTAATGCAGCAAAAACAACAAATGCAAAGATCAAATAAGACCTCATAACAAAACCAAACAAGATTCAAAATTGAGCCTCATTCAAAAGCAATGTCCAATATAAAACATTGTAACTATGAAATGAAAAGCCTTGGACAATCCTGAAAGAAAAAAAACAACAGACATTTCTTGAATCTAACTACTCCATTTCATTTCAATATATAACACACTATACCATTCATCAATCCTAGAGAATATTGCAGAATTAATAAACCCTATAACTAGTTTCATAGCAAGTTTCTGTTAGACATGCAAGTTTCTAAAAGAAAACCAACGCACCTGTCAGATGGCAAGGCGTGAAGAACGGCGGCGGAATCTGAGGAGTACGACGGCGGAATTAGAGGAGTACGACGGAGGTTGAAGATGAACAGAGCAATGAAAAAGAACAGGTACGGAATGCTTGGTGAAGAGAAGGCTGGAGGTTGAGCGCAAGAACAGAAAGCTGGAGATTGAAGATGAACAGAACAATGAGGGCCAAAAATTATATATAGGGTTTTCAATTTTAAATATAAAATAACTTACGAAAGCGCTTTTAAAAGTGCTTTCATAGGCCCAGATATAAGAGTGCTTTTTTCTCCAAAAGCGCTTTCGTATGATAGGCCTATGAAAGCGCTTTTAAAAGCGCTTTCATAAGGCCACCTATCAGATCGCTTTTCAAAAGTGCTTTTATAGGGCCACCTATAAGAGCGCTTTACAAAAGCGCTTTCATAGGTTAGATATTTCAAATACCTATGAATGCGCTTTCGTAGGGAACCCTATGAAAGCACTTTTTAAGTGAATTTTTTTTAAAGGCTACGAAAACGCTTTCTCCTAAAAGCGCTTTCGTAGATGCGCTGCCAAAAATTATTTTTTTTGTAGTGAGGTTTCTTGAGATATACTACATCTTGTGGCTTGAAAGATCCAAAGATATGAGAGCTTGAGATTCCCTCAGATGAGAGTGCTAACACAATCAACCTCCTTAGCTTGTGGAGGACTTGAGAACCCAAAGAACTTTAATCCTATCATAATGTATGAATGCAATTCAATATGACGTTTATGATGAAACATAAGCCTAAATAAAGAGGGTGAATTTCAGGGTGCAACAAATTGGAAAGAAAATTTTGGGTTATAATAGTTGCCCCTGTTCAATATTCTTGTACCTGAAGTGTTAGATTGGTATGCTTGCCTTTCGTGACCTGAAGGTAGAAGATGATTGAACACTCGAGTACACAATTTTCACTCGTTGATGTATGGAATGAGATCGTCAGTTGACGATGTACTGGAATGGGCTTATAGATTCCATTTGGAGAAACTAATGTTAGAGATTGACGTGATGATATAGATAATCACTACTCGGGGACTAATGTGATTAGTTGATAAGATCACTCCTCGGGGACTAACGTCATGAGTTGATACGATCATCGCTTGGGGACTAACGTGATGTGTTGATAGGATCACTGCTCAGGGACTAACGTGATGAACAGAAGCGTTGGACATTGTCGAAAGGAGATGATAGAGTAGTAGTCTTGTTGACAAATTTGTCTCTGTCGGGGGGGGGGGGGTGATGGCTCTCTTGGGATTGTAGAGATTATTTTGTGGGGATATTTCTTTGAAAATGACTCTGTGGGGATGTATTGGTGACTTTGGTTGTCATCTCAATTCCTAGAGCCTGTATTAATTGTTGTTTTTGTTCACTTTTCGTGTATTTGTGAACAAATATTTATCGTCAGATGCATATAATCATTCAAAGCAATAATTGGACTTATGCAAAAAAAATAGATAAAAGTAAAAAGTTTAAAACTGCAAAAAGGGGAATTATATTAATTTTGAAAAGGGGCATATAGACAGGCAGTTTGTATACAGCGAGACAAATGTCCTAGTAAGGGGAAATTGTCGAAAACATTGAAAAAGTGATAAAAGCTATGTGGAAACAATCCCGTCGAGTTTCAACTCTACTATTGCTCATATATTTTCAACTACGTTATCTCCTTGCTGCCAGAAGAAGGTGATTGAACTGATATGCGCCATTTGAAGCTGGTAGTAGTGTAGTCTGTAAGAAGATAATCTCGTCGAGACATAGTAGTACGCTTTAATCCCTAACTTTTGCCTAGACCGCCCTTTCTGGTTTTCAGTCTACCGGGATACCCTTTTTTGCCCAAGCCACCTTTGCAGGTTTTCGACATGCCGGGTGTACATTTCTTATATATATGTCCCTAACTTTTTCCCGAACCCTTTTGGTTCGCTAGGACGCCCTTATTTTTTCCTTGGCCAGTCAACCTAGCGGGTCTCGGTTATGCATAGTATTTTTTAACTATGTCTGCATTCACAGGATGTGGGAAGTCTTCTCCATCCATAGTGCTCAGTATCATGGCTCCGTTGGAAAATATTGTCTTGACTACAAATGGTCCCTCATAGGTGGGAGTCCATTTGTTCCTGGGATCAACTTGTGGTAGGGTGATGCACTTGACTACTAGATCTCCATCTTAGTATACTCGGTACTTGACTTTCTTGTTGAGGGCTTTGATCATGCATTTTTTATATATCTCTCCATGGCAGGTGGCTGCGAGTTGTTTCTCATCGATCAGGTTGATCTGGTCGAGCCGAGTCTGGACCCATTCGTCTTCGTCTAACTCTGCATCCTTTAGTACTCTGAGTGAGGGTATCTGAACCTCGATAGGTAGAACTGCTTCCATACCATATACAAGAGAGAAAGGGGTTTCCCCTGTAGATGTTCGTACTGAAGTGAGATAACTGTGGAAAGAAAACAGAAACATCTCATGCAAATATTTATAGGTCATTGTCATTTTTTGTATGATCTTCTTAAGATTCTTGTTGGTGGCTTCCACTGCACCATTCATCTTTGGCCGATATGGATAAGAGTTATGATGCTTAATCTTGAACTGCGTGCAAAGTTAGGTGATCATTTTGTTGTTGAGATTAGTACCATTGTCTGTGATAATCCTTTCAAGGACGCTGTATCAGCATATGAGATTATGTTTGATGAATCGAGCCACGACATTCTTGGTAACAGATGCGAAAGAGGATGCTTCTGCTTACTTGGTAAAGTAATCAATGACAATGAGGATGAAACGATGCCCATTAGAAGCGGTAGGTTTGATTTCTCCAATCATATCAATTCCCCACATCGCAAAAGGCCACAGGGCGGTCAGAACATTCAACGGAACCGAAGGCACATGCACTTTATCTGCGTATATATGAAATTTGTGACAAAATCGGGAATAGCGATAACAATCAGCTTCCATAGTGGACCAATAGTAACCTGCGCTCAGAATCTTCTTAGCCATTGTATGTCCACTGGAATGAGTACCAAAGGCACCTTCATGTAACTCTTCATAATTTGTTCGGTTATCTTCTAATCTACACATCGGAGTAAGGCCAAGTCATGGTTGTGTTTGTATAAAATGTCGTTACTGAGAAAGAAATTGGCGGCGAATCTTCTTAGGAACTTCTTATCATTGACAGATGCCCTTTAGGGTATTCTTGAGCCTCGAGATACCTCTTCACTTCATAGAACCAAGGTTTCTCCTCTACTCCTTCAGTATCAAGTTCACAATAATATGCTGGTTCGTTGAGTCATTCAATAGTAATCAGAGGTGGTTCGTTGTCCCATCTGACTTTGAACATAGATGACATGGTAGCTAATGCATTTGCCAGCTGATTCTCTTCTCGTGGGATGGTCTCAAACATAATTTCGCCGAAGTAGGGGATCAGATTCAACACATGTTCTGGATACGAAATGAGATTTGGATGCTTCGTGTCCCACTCGCCTTTAATCTGACTAATCACCAAATCTCAGTCTCCATATACTTGCAAGAATTTGATCCTCAAGTCAATAGCAGCTTTGATACCCATAATGCATGCTTCATATTCGACCATATTGTTTGTGCAATCGAAACATAATCTGGCGGTGAAAGGTGTATGAACATCCTTAGAAGATATAATCACAGTGCCAATACCATTGCCAAGTGCGTTAGAAGATCCATGGAAGACCATGGTCCATCGGGATCCTTGCTCAGGTCCTTCATCTGGCCCAGGATCTTCGTAATCGGTGACTAACATAATATCCTCGTATGGGAACTCAAAATGCATAGAATGGTAGTCATTTACAGCTTGATGAGCCAAATGATCGTCTACCACACTTCCTTTGATTTCCTTCTGAGTAGTACACTGGATGTCGTATTCGGTCAAGATCGTTTTCCATCTTGCTATTCTTCCGGAGAGAGCAGCTTTCTCTAATATGTATTTTATCGAATCCATCTTAGAGATCAACAAGGTAGTGTGAGTCAACATATACTATCTTAGTCGGCGAGCAACCCAAACCAAAGCGCTGCAAGTTTTCTCGAGCTGTGAGTATCTTGTTTCATAGTCGGTAAACTTTTTGCTAAGGTAGCATATTGCATACTCTTTTCGACCAGACTCGTCATGTTTCCCCAACACACACCCCATTGAATTCTCTAATACTGTTAAGTACATGATGAAAGGTCTTCTTTTGACTGGTGACATCAGGATAAGAGGTGCTTGTAAGTACTCCTTGATTTTTTCAAAAGTTGTCTAGCAATCGTCATTCCATTTTACTACTTGATCTTTCTTCAGTAATTTGAAAATTGGCTCACAAGTAGCAGTTAGATGTGCAATGAATCTGGAAATGTAATTTAGTCGTCTCAAGAAACCTATGACTTCTTTCTCGGTATGGGGAGTTGGCATTTCTTGAATAGATTTAACCTTAGCAGGGTCAACTTCGATACCTTTACCACTGACGATAAATCCCAGGAGTTTGTAGAATTTGACTCCAAAGGTACATTTGTTCGGATTCAGTCTCAATCTGTATTTCTTCAGTCTGTTAAACAGCTTACGCAAATGACCAAGACATTCTTCTTCGGTTTGTGATCGAGCTATCATGTCGTCGACATAGACCTCTATCTCGTGATGGATCATATCATGGAATAAAGCCACAGTAACACGTTGATATTTTGTTCCAGCATTCTTCAACCCAAACGGCATGACCTTGTAATAGAAAGTGCCCTATTGTGTAACGAAAGTAGTCTTTTCCATGTCTTCGGGAGCCATCTTGATCTGATTGTAACCGGAGAAACCACCCATGAAAGAGAAAACCTTATGCTAAGCGGTGTTGTCAACCAAGACATTAATATGTGGAAGCGGAAAATCGTCTTTCGGGCTCGCCTTATTCAGATCTTGGTAGTCCACACACATGCCCACCTTGCCATCCTTCATAGGTACGGGCACCACATTCAAAACCCTCTGTGGATAAGAAGTAACGACTAAGAAACCGGCATTGAACTGCTTCACAACTTCGGCTTTAATTTTCTCAGACATCTCAGGACGCATACGATGAACCTTCTACTTCACAGGGAGAAAACCATCTTTCGTTGGTAGTTGATGTACCACAATGTCGATATCTCGACCTGACATGTCTTCGTAGGATCAAGCAAAAATCTCAATGTAATCTCGCAACATCTGGACCAATCTTTCTTTAACACTGTTCTCAAGACCCGCTCCTATCTTAATTTCTTCTCTATCTTCGTCGGTGTCATACCCCAAAATTTTCCCTCCTACTTCTCAAGACATTTCATACATCCATACTCAAGGATTCTACAAGGGTTGATCAGACGAACCCTCTCCTAGGCAATCAACCCAAACCATGGTTTTGGCAATTCTCAGATCAAGGTGGTACCCAAAATCTTCTGTGGTCATCATGCCACCTCATATGCTTCAAAGAATCTCCATGTCAAGTTTCAAGCCTTACAAGTCAAGTTTCCTCAGACAATTGCTCAGATGGTTGAAAATCAGTTGTATTGGACAAAAAGTCAACTATGGTCAACATATAGTCAAACTTCATGATTTTTGGTCAACATCCATATTTTGAAGTGACATTCATCATTTGATCAAGGGTTGATCATGATTCATCAAGAAAACCTAAGATTTGATCAAAAGTCAAACTTTCCAAATTAGGGTTTCTTGAGGAAAAGTCAACTGAACTTTGACTGAGCATAACTTTCTCATACTTTATCAAAAAAATTTCCACCACCTCTCATTTTGAATATAATTCAATTCTCTACAACTTCATGTCTTACAAGAATGGTCAGAAGATGCTTCATTTTGAAGATATGGATCAAAACATTACAGGTCCTTTTCAATGTCAACAAAAAGTCAAGTTTTTGTAAAGAAGTATTATTGAGCATGGAAACTCCAATTGAGATGAAACCAAAGAGGTTGTTTAGAGGACATCTAGAGCTTTCTAAAAAGTCCAAGAATACTCAAAAATTTGAAAAATTGAGCAAGATACACCTTTCACAAGTTGGACATTTTTGAAGAGGTGCACAAAGAGAAATACTTGTCAAAAGCCAAAATTTTGCAAATGGGCCTAACTTTTCTTGGTTCAAACTTGTTCCTTAACTAATTTGGAATTTCCAAGCCCAAGGCCACGAATTTTATCCTTATTTTTCTATTTAATTTGGATTTTAATCATTTAAAAGCCGATTAAATTAAAATAAAAGGTAGAAAATCAAAATTAAATGCAAATTGGATTTTTCTCTCATTCTTGAGGTCCAAGCAATCCACAAAAGCTCGCAAATTCGAAATTGGCATTGATTGGCAAGAGAATTGATGAAAATTGGATCAAAAAGGAAAGATTTGGTTTTATACCAAATCAAATATTTTTACATTGATTGATTCATTATTTTCTCTTGATTTCTGACTTAGATCCATCTACTATATATACACAATGCATACACATGAAAAAAGGAGAGAAAAATTGCCTCAAGAACCCTAAATTTTTTTCGAAGAAACTTGTGAAAAAAGCAATTTCAATTTCTGTTTTGCAGGTCAATTCAAGGAGTTTTGAGGATTGAATAAGCATCCTCAAGGTCCCAGGAAGCTATTCCAATCATCCCCACGCGTTGAAACACCCAGAATCGGTCCAACCAAGTCACGGTTTGTGCCAACATAACTTGATTTCGAATTCATACATATACTCATGTTTAATGTGTTTTGATTGCATATTTGTGTTTCTAATGGTGTTTCTAAGATTTCTACATAGTTTGATTTAAGTTTCAGTGCAAGAATCACGAGATGCCATGGCTAGGGTTTTCGGCTTCGTTTTAGGGCTTCCTGAAATATGTAAAATTGGACAAAACCTGGACCACCATCGTGTTTAGAACGATGTTTACAATCGATTCATGTATTCATAACTAATTTATATTGCTTGTATGAGATTTTGGAAATTTGCAGGGGCTATTGCGTCGAACCAAGCCGACACTAACTGTTTGAAAATTCAAACGAAGAAGATGAAGATCTTCGCGCGTAATCTGGGTTCTAAGATTCAATTTCGCTTATATTCGTTTTGTTTCATTGTTAAAACAGCTAGACACCCCAGCTCAGTTGGCAAGCAGTGCGCGCGTGTGAGGGCATGTTCCCTGGTTCGATCCCCGACCATGACAATTATTTTTTACAACTTACAAAACTAACTCTTTTCTTATTTATTTTCATATTATTTTCATTCAATTTAATTTATCTTCAAATATTTTTCTCATGCATTTAAAAATCACCAAAAATATTTTCCTTTTGCATTTTAATCAGAAAAATGTTTATTTAATTTTTGATATTAAAATTAATATTTTTGCATGCATATTTTAATAAATTGTTAATTAACCATTAAATTGACTTTTAATTGCTTTTTATTATCAAAATCGATCCAGAAAATTACCAAAAAATTATTCTATCATCTAATTATCATTACTAATCTAAAGTCTTTTTCCTCATTCAAAAACCTTATTTTTACTAACATTTTTCTCTTATGCGAGTTTCTTATATTTTCCGGTTATGTATCTGCTCACAGGTTGTAACGTTTCGGACTATTTTTCTCGCTTTTCTTTTCAATATTATGTAACTGCCCATGGGATGTAATAGTTTAATTAGGACTTTTACTTTCCGCACTCCTATTATGTAACTGCCCCAAAGCCATGTAATAGCATAGGACTTTTACTTTCCGTACTTTAATTTCCGCAATTTACTTTCCGCACCCTATAAACTGCTAGTAACTAGGCGTGTATGGCAAGATAAAACGAACATAGATCACTTCTAATTTACAAGATAAAATATCTGAATTTGACACACTCTCTTTCACACATGCACCCCTTAGGGTAATTCTCTCTTGTTGCCTTTCGATTAAATGGTCAAGTCCCTCGAACGTAGAGCATCCTAGCACCGTTGCCTACAAATATATCATCATAGTCCCTTCGATACAAAGATCATAGACCCACAATGTCGCCTACGAATACATGATCTCGTCCCTCGATTGTTGGCTACGAAAAGTGATGATCGTCCCTTCGAATGTGCTAGGATACTTCCTACAAGTTGCCTTCTGTGACCATCCGATGTCCCTTCGAATGTCCCTTCTACATCCAATGAATAGGGTTACCTACCAACCAATGGTATGGATAGAGCTATTCCAAAGGAACGTAAAACAACACGAAAACGACCATTCTGAGTAGGTAATAAGACTTTTAGTTGCTTGCTCAAACAAAATACTTTTCACACCTCACACTTTTGTCAAAGTTCAAACACTTTTTCAAAATAAAAACATTTCCGAACACTTTGTATACATTCCTACATGAATCATTACAAATTCAAAGCGAAATGCCTTTTTAAAACATTTTTGTCAAACACACAGAAAACATTTTTTAAAGAGAGCTAAAAAGCAACTAAGAGCCCATAGATAACTACGGATGGAAAGGGGTGCTAATACCTTCCATTTTCATAACCTTCTCCCTTACTCAGAATCTAACGGAGGTCTTTTCCTGTTCTTTTCACCTTCCCTTAATTGGATAAAAGAAAAGTCGGTGGCGACTCTTGCTATCCGCACATTTGTGATAAAAAGCAAAATAAATCACAAAGTCAGTTCACCGTATTACAGAACTGGCGACTCTGCCGGTGAGACACCCTAAAGAGAGAATACCTTAGGGATTTTTTAGATCACTTTACTGCTTTCTGTTTGACTTGTATGCTTTACTTTAAGGGTTGCTTAGGTTTTATATTTGTGGGGGATCCTACACCCGGATCCAGGTTTCCTTAGGTAAGTAACAATAGATCGTCGCGACCGTTAGGCGTATAGCGAAACAGTCAACATGATGGCTACATTAGTGTGACACTTTGGATGTCCTGATACTCTTCATTTCCAAGTTGAGGATAGTATTTGGCTTCTGCGTGGTGTCATCAGCACTAACTCAACTTTTAGAACCTTAATTGACCCATCTTGGCCATTAGAAGGTAGTGAGATGGCCGGCTTTGGTGCAGACTAAGGTTGGCTGATACTCGATGCTACGCTCATTAAGATCATTCTTTTGGGATATTTTCGGTCGACCACTTGGTAGTCGTATTAAAATAAACGTCTACGAGAAAGATCAATGATATGAGATTCCTAGAACCCGGTTACTATTATAGGACACGATGAACCAACTCAAACTTTTGGTAGGGTAAACACCTATACCTCATGCAAGCCTTAAACCTAGGGCTATTGTGTGAATTGTTTGTGCTTGCTAAACATGACATCATGACATCATTGCATTGCATATCATTTCTAACTATTTCAAGGACCTAGGTATTTATCTTTGCTCCGTTTTGTAGGGATTATGGCTTCTAGAAATACTATCCGAATTAACTTCATGGGTGTACCTTCTCATCTCAAAGAATTGGTTTCAGAAATTCCCGATCATGCTCAGTTCAGCAAAAGGCATGGTCATCTACTTGACTTGGTTATCTCCGGTTTTGAAGAATATATGATGCACGTCTTATTCCAGTTCTTTGATCCGAAACACTATTCCTTTACATTCCTAGATTATCAGTTAGTTCCTACCTTGGAAAAGTTCTCTAAGCTACTTGGGATACCTATTCTTGATCAAATGCCATTCACCGGTCTAGAAAAGGTTCCTAGGTACGAAGACATTGCATCAGCGCTACATCTAAAGCGCTCAGACATTGAAGCCAATTGGGAAATAAGAAGCGGAGTTAAGGGTTTACTTGCTAAGTTCCTAATAAAGAAAGCCCGAGAATTCCTCAAAGCTATGAGTTTCCATGCATTCGAAGACATTGTGGCCTTGCTAATCTATGGTTTGGTTCTATTTCCTAACTCGGATCAATTCATAGACCTGAACGCCATCAAAATATTCCTCACTCGCAATCCTGTGCCTACCTTACTTGGAGATATCCTACATTCTCTCCACACTCGTACTATCAAAAGACAAGGAACTCTCATGTGTTGTATACCGTTACTTTCCAGGTGGTTTATTTCGCACTTTCCTCCATCAGTTTTGAAGAACGAGCAAAGATTGAAGTGGTCTCAGAGACTAATGTCACTCTCTCATTCAGATATCTGTTGGTGTCTTTTCCCTCAAAAGGACTTCACATTCATTGAGCGTTGTGGAGAATTCCCTAATGTACCACTACTTGGTATAAGGGGAGGTATCACTTACAACCCTTCTCCAGCTCTACGTTAGTTTGGTTATGCTCGAAGAGATGGTCCACATGATATGCTTCTCCACGCTTGGGGCATGGTAAAGAAGATTGATACCAAGACTTTAGGGAACCAAAACTCCATTCCTTGGGAACCTTACCTCAAATGGGTGCGAGCTCGAGCTCAAAACCTCATGATGCCATTCACGCCTGTTCTACTAGTGATTATGGAACATGTTTCTATAGGTGACGTACCCTATACTGTTCTCCATCCCGACATGCCTACTGATTTTGAAGACTTGAAGAGATCCTGGATTCAACTAAAAGAAGAAAGGGATACATTCGAAGCTCAGTGCTATACAAGCGAGAAGAAGGTGCTAGAGTTGACAAAGCTACTTCACGGGGAGCGGAACATCAACGCCTACCTCGGCACCAAGAGGAAGCGTCCATGGGAGACTTAGAGCTTTAGGATTTTTGTTCTTTTATTTTTTCTGAACTATCTTTTGTACTTAAAAAGAAAAAGAATAAAAGAGAACTAATAAACGTTTGTTCATGTTTGTTTAACAAATTTAAGTTCCTAAGGTCCTTGAAAACATTGCATCTCATGGCATAACATTTCATAATAGGTACATTGAAGATTGGTTTTCTCATTTTCTCGCTATTTATTTTAGCAGAAATGACTCTTGAACAGACTGTCAAGGATCTTCAAGCTCAGAATGCTCAGTTCCAGGAAATGTTCACCAGCTTGGTCCAAGGCCAGGAAGATATGAAGATGCTCATTAACAAAAAGAAGAAGGTCATTGGTGTTCTCAACATGGGAAGACGTCACAAAGGGGGTCTTAAGGTGGTCATCCGGATAGAGTTCTCAGAAGGGAGTGTCAAAACTGAGGGAAGTGTCAAGGGCAACGAAGAAGACCAGCGTGAGCCTGAGAAAAAGGAAGAAGACTATGAGAATGATCAGTACTCTTTTGAGGATGACAAAAACAAGCAACTTGAAGACCGTCTGAATGCTGTGGAAAATCTAAAGATGTCAGGGCTGAATTTTGATGATCTGAGTCTTGTTCCTGGTGTGGTGATTCCTAACAAGTTCAAGGTTCCTACTTTTGCCAAGTATGGTGGCATTTCTTGTTCGAAGCTGCATTTGAAGTCCTATGTTCAGAAGATCAACCCCCACACTGATGACAGAAAGTTGTGGATTCATTATTTCCAAGAGAGTTTGTCCGGAACTCTATTAGAGTGGTATTATCAGCTAGAGAGTGACCATATCCGTACCTGGAGTGACTTAGTGGATGCTTTCTACAAGCAATATGAGCACAATGCTGAATTGGCGCCCACTAGCATGCAACTACAGAGCATGTCTATGGGTCGCGATGAGAAGTTCAAAGAGTATGCTCAGAAATGGAGAGATCTAGCAGGCAGAGTTCAGCCACCCTTGTCCAATAGGGAGTTGGTTGATATGTTTATGGGAACGCTGACAGGCCCATTCTTCAATCATCTGATTGGGAATTCCTCAGCCGGATTCACCGAGCTAATACTTATAGGAGAACACATTGAAGCTGGTATCAAGAGCAGAAAGATTCAGGTAGAGTCATCCTCAAATGTTGCGAAGAGATCTTTTGGTGGTAAGAAAGAAGCCAATGCCGTGTATGGTCAGAAAAGCCGAGCCAAGACTGACCACGCTCAATCTGTGGGGGCAGTTGTGATCTCCAATCCTACATCAGCACAACCTCAGCGAGACAACACGAGTAACCAGAACACGCCACAAAGACAGTTTACAAAGATCGACATGCCATTGTCGCAAGCCTTGCAACACATGTTGAAAGCAGAGCTGATTACCTTGAGGGATCCTCCTCAAAACATCAACACTTCCTCTCCGAGATACAATCCTAATGCTAAGTGTGCTTACCACTCCAACAACCCAGGACATAGCACTGATGATTGTTGGGCTCTGAAGAACAAGATTCAAGATATGATTGAAGCTAAACAGATTGAGTTTGATCCTCCTGTTGAGACTCCGAATGTGATCAACGCACCTATGCCTAACCATGGCAAAAGATCCAATGCTATTGACAAGAACTCTTATGTTTTCAACATAGATGAATTGACTGTTCCTCTGATGACTGTTAAGAAGAATTTGTTGCAAGCCGGTGTCAATCCAGGATGCCCAGAGAATTTTCGTTGGTGCCCATCCGCACCTGATGGTTGTGCTTGGTTGAGAAGACGTCTCCAGTGCATGATGGATAACCGTGAAGTGCTATTTCTGAAGCCATCACCTGTGGAGAATCTGTGTGAAGACATGTCTAAGAAACTGAAGATCGAAGACGTGAGCGAAACTATACCAGAAGTATGGGATACCTTGGGGCAGCCAAGTGGAAAATTTGACTATATGATGAAGTATACTGTTCCAGAAAGCTACAAAATTCCTATTGAAGATGTTAAGGCGACCGGATGGGGAGACGATTTCCCAGAAGAATATGCTGATATAAACACAATAAGGATTTACTCTGCTGATCCTGTGCCTAGAGTGGCACCTCTCATCATTACTTCTCCCACACCAGTTCCATACTCCTCTAACAAAGCTATACCTTGGAACTATGGAGCTGAGGTTTATTATCATGACGTCAAGCAAGACCCTCTGACCATCGAGGATCTTATAGTTGAAGCTACCATTCTTGACATTGACAACATCACCAGATCAAGTAAGGTGACCAGAACCGGAAGAGTGTTTTCTCCAGAGATCTCTCCTCCAAAAGACACTACGACTCTAGCTCGCATTCCAGCTATTCAACCAGTTCCCGAAGCTAGAGGGAAAGAACCAGTGACTCATCCTGCTTAGACAGAAGTACCAAAGGAAGTTGCTGAAGACACCTCCAGACGAGAAATGGAGGAAATTCTGAAGATCATCAAGAAGAGTGACTACAATGTTGTGGAACAATTGGGACAAACTCCATCCAAGATCTCCATGCTTGCTCTGCTCTTGTGCTCTGAGGCTCATGCTAAAGCCTTGGTGAAGTTTCTGAAGAATGCTCACGTACCGTAAGACACTACTACTGATCAGTTTGAAGTTTGTATTGCTAGCCTGGCTTCCAATAACGGCCTAGGCTTCTTTGATTCTAATTTGACTCCTGCCGGAAGGAAACACAACAAAGCCTTGCACATCTCTGTTGAATGCAAGGGCGTTCATTGTCTCATGTTTTGGTGGATACCGGTTCTGCTCTGAATATCCTACCGAAGAGTGCTTTTGACCGACTCGATGTTGAAGGATTGGTTTTGAAACCCAGCGACATAATTGTGAGAGCTTTTGATGGTTCTAAACGAACAGTACTCGGAGAGCTCATCCTACCAATTAAAGTTGGTTCCCAGACTTTTGACTCCACTTTCTTTGTCATGGACATCCGTCCAGCTTACTCTTGCCTACTTGGACGCCCTTGGATACATGGGGCAAGCGTTGTTACCTCTACCTTGCATTAGAAGCTGAAGTACCCAGTAAAGGGGAAAGTTGTTACAGTATGTGGTGAAGAGGAATACATGGTCAGTCATCTGCAGTCATTCCGATATCTCGAGAAGGAAGGTGAATTCTTTGAGACTCCCTTTCAAGCTTTTAAGACAGTTCCAAGGGTCATGCCTGTTGACTCTCCTGTCACTCCTGAAGTTACACAAGTTCAGCCTAGGATGGCCTCGCTGAAGGATGCTCAAGCCGTAGTTGAAGAAGGAGGTAGTACTATTTGGGGTCAACTCCCCGATCTTCCTTTCAAATCTGACAAGACTGGTTTAGGCTTCACCATCGAAGGTCAGAAGATGATACACCGCGAACGTGCCGGCAAACATCCTTTCTGCATCAGCCAGGATGGGATCCATGCTATAGAAGACAACGATAATGACTTCGACATCAGCAAGTGGATCTTCCCAACTCCCGACAACAAACTCTGCAATTGGAAGACTGAAGACGTCATACTGTCATACCCCAAAATTTGCCCTCCTACTTCTCAAAACATTTCATACATCCATACTCAAGGATTCCCCAAGGGTTGATCAGACAAACCCTCTCCTAGACAGTCAACCAAAACTAGGGTTTGGTAATTCTCAGATCAAGATGGACTTCCAACATCTCCAATGGTCATCATGCCTCCTCATATGCTTCAAAGATTCTTCATGTCAAGTTTCAAGCCTCACAAGTCAAGTTTCCTCAAACAATTGCTCAGATGGTTGAAAATCAGTTGTATTGGACAAAAAGTCAACTGTGGTCAACATACAGTCAAACTTCCTGATTTTTGGTCAACATCCTCATTTTGAATTCACATTCATCATTTGATCAAGGATTGATCATGATTCATCAAGAAAACTCAAGATTTGCTCAAAAGTCAAACTTTCCAAATTAGGGTATTTCATGGAAAAGTCAACTGAACTTTGACTGAGCATAACTTCTTCATGCTTTCTCAAAAAATGTTCCACCACCTCTCATTTTGAAGAGAATTCAATTCTCTACAGCTTCATGTCTCACAAGAATGTTCAAAAAATGCTTCATTTTGAAGATATGGATCAAAACATTATAGGTCCTTTTCAAAGTCAATAAAAAGCCAACTTTTTGTATTGAATATTTATTGAGCATGGAAACTTCAATTGAGATGAAACCAAAGAGGTTGTTTAGAGGACACCCAGAGCTTTCTAAAAAGTCCAAGAACACTCAAAAATGTGGAAAATTGAGCAAAATACACCTTGTACAAGTTGGGCATTTTTGGACAATTGCACAAAGAGAGATATTTGTCAAAATCAAATTTTTTCCAAATGGGCCTATAATTTTATGATCCAAACTTGTTCATAATATTATTTGTGACCTATTGATGCCTTGCCACGACCACATTCTATTTTTTTGATTTATTTTTGAATTTAAAAGCATTTAATTCAAATTTAAATTATATAAAATATGAAAACAAGGTATATTTTCAAATGGATTGGATTTTTATCAAACTTGAGGTCCAAGATAGCCCACACAACTTGCCAATTTCGTGCTAGCTCTCACATGGAAGGAAAAATCAAATTTTCAAAAGATTTGATTTGATTTGAAAGAGAAATTTTTTGCATTCAAGAGGAGATCTTTTTTCATTCTTTTTGCTCTCATTCCTCACTCTATAAATACTGATCACATTGCACAAGACCAAGGACGAAACCCTAGCCTATACAAGCAACCCTAAAATTCCAAAAAAATCATCAAAGTTGTCAATTTCGAAATTCAAATTCCAGAAGGTTTAAAGGTGTTCTAGCCATTCAAACGGGTTCCTGAGGTTCCCAGGGTTCAATACCAATCCTTACTCGAAGCCAAGACTGCCCAGATCGTGCCATATACCTTGCTCCGATTTGGTATTTTACTCAATTTTGGTTTTCATTACTCATGCATTACTAACTGTTTTTGCTTGCATATTTGAACTCAGGACATTCATTAGAGTGCATTTGAACCATTACATGTAAGCTTGCACGCATAGAACTCGAATCACCATGGCTAGGGCATTTGGAACTGTTTGAATCGAACTGATTGATACAGGCATTTTCAATCGAAACTAATACCACCATTGAACTCAGGATGGTCGATTTAGGGGGTAGGGTATCCCTTTGCTTTTTTATTTCACGTATTTTGCAGGTTTGGAATTTGGTGTCGTCGGAGAAGACGACCGGAGCTAGGGCTCTGGCGTCGTTGACTCGCTCTGACCGGTGAAGGCTGGCGTGGCGCGAGGGAGTTCTCTGATTCGTCCATCTATGCATCCTGAGTCCCACTTGTTGACTGTGCTTTGAATTCAAAAATCCATGACACGTTTACCCTTAAAAACAATTCTTTCCAGTTTCTAAACACCAAATGCGCGTTGGCTCAGTGGTAAAGGCAAGCAGACTTGAAGATTCTCTTAAGGGTCTCCAGTTCGAATCCTAGCAGGACCTTTCTTTTTTACTCTTTTGAAAAACTAATATATTTTTCTATTTTTTTTCTTAATATTTTCCATACAATTTAATTTATCTTTAATATTTTTTATCATACATCTAAAAAACTCCAAAAATATTTCTTTTTTGCATTATCATCAGAAAAATACTTATTTAATTTTTAAAATTAAAATTAATATTTTTGCATGCATATTTAATTTAATTATTAATTAATCATTTGAATGACTTTTAATTATTTTTAAATTATCAAAACGATTTCGAAAATTACCAAAAATTTATCTTATCATATTAATGTCATTACTAATCATAAAACCTTTTTCCCCATTCAAAAATATTTCTTGTTACTATTATTTTCTTCTTATGTAATTTTCTTTCGTTTTCCGATTATGTATCTATTCACAGGTTGTAACGTTTCGGACGATTTCTCCTCCTTTTCTTTTTCAATTATGTAACTGCCTATGGGATGTAATAGTTTAACTAGGACTTTTATTTTCCGCACTCTTATTATGTAACTGCCCCAAAGCCATGTAATACCGTAGGACTTTATCTTTCCGCACTTTACTTTCCGCAATTTACTTTCTGCACCCTATAAACTGCTAGTAATTAGGCGTGTATGGCAAGATAAAATTAGACATATATCACACATAATTTCAAGATAACATATAACTGAATTGACACACTCTTTTCACACATGCACCCCTTAGGGTAATTCTCTCTCGTTGCCTTTACGAATACAAATGGTCAAGTCCCTCGAACGTAGAGGTATCCTAGGACCATTGCCTACAAACAAATCATCATAGTCCCTTCGATACAAAGATCATAGACCCACGATGTCGCCTACGAATACATGATCTTGACCCTTGATTGTCGCCTACGAAAAATGATGATCGTCCCTTCGAATGTGCTAGGATACTCCTACAAGTTGCCTTCTATGACCATCCGATGTCCCTTCGAATGTCCCTTCTACATCCAACGAATAGGGTTACCTACCAACTAATGGTATGGATAGCACTATTCTAAAGGAACGTAAAACAACACGAAAACGACCATTCTGAGTAGGTAATAAGACTTTTAGTTGCTTCTCTATCAAAATACTTTTTACACCTCACACTTTTCTCAAAGTTCAAACTCTTTTCAAAACGAAACATTTCCGAACACTTTGTATACATTCCTACATGAATCATTACAAAGTAAAAGCGAAATGCCTTTTCAAAACATTTTTGTCAAACCCACAGAAAGCACATTTTTAAAATGATCTAAGAGCAACTAAGAGCCCATAGATAAATACGGATAAAAAGGGGTGCTAATACCTTCCCTTTTCATAACCTTCTCCCTTACTCAGAATCTAACGAAGGTCTTTTCCTGTTCTTTTCACCTTCCCTTAATTGGATAAAAGAAAAGTCGATGGCGACTCTTGCTATCCGCACATTTGCGATACAAAAAATCTCAAAGTCAGTTCACCGTATTACACATATCAATCTCCTTTAGACAGGAGTAATTGTCTTTGTTTTTTGTTTTGCTTTTCGTATTTTCTACGCTTTGAACGATAAACTTTAAAGCCTAGTGCCTTGCCCGAGGCATCATGGCTCGTTTGTGAGGGTTATTATCTGTCATTTGCATATTTTCATTCAAAAAAATCGTTGGACTTTTGCATTTAAAAGTTGTTTTCTTTCTTTTACTTTATCACCTCTTCAAAAGCTATGTGTTCTTACACACACCCACGTGATACACTGTAGAATCACTCCGAATCTCGTTGATAACAGCTATGCTATTGCTAAATATGACTTCGATAATCCGATCTACCAAGCGAAGGTGAGTAAGATTGTGAAGTGCCAGGAGAACTTGCCAGACTGCTACAGCAAGAAGAGCGAGTTATACAGCCACACGAAGAGTCAGTTGAGGTTGTGAATTTGGGTATTGATGAAGACAGAAAAGAGATGAAGATAGGAGCAGGTCTTGAGAATAGTGTCAAGGAAAGATTGGTTCAGATACTACGAGACTATATCGAGGTTTTTTCTTGCCCCTACGAAGACATGCCAGGTCTAGACATTGACATTATGGTGCACCGATTACCGACAAAAGAAGGTTTTCTCCCGGTGAAACAGAAGGTTCGTCGCACGCGTCCTGAGATGTCAGAGAAAATCAAAGCCGAAGTCATGAAACAGTTCAATGCAGGTTTCTTAGCCGTGACTTCTTATCCACAGTGGGTTGCAAACGTGGTACCTGTACCTAAGAAGGATGGCAAAGTGCGAATGTGTGTGGATTACAGAGATTTGAACAGAGCGAGCCCGAAAGATAATTTTCCGCTTCCTCATATTGATGTTCTAGTTGACAACATTTCCCAACACAAGGTTTTCTTCTTCATGGATGGTTTCTTCGGTTACAATCAGATCAAAATGGCTCCTGAAGACATGGAGAAGACTACTTTCGTTACACAGTGGGGCACATTCTGCTACAAGGTCATGCCGTTCGGACTGAAGAACGCGGGCGCCACTTATCAGCATGCTATGGTGGCATTATTTCATGACATGATTCATTGCGAGATAGAGGTCTACGTCGACGACATGATAGCTAGATCACAGACTGAAGAAGAACATCTCGATCATCTACAGAAACTGTTTGAAAGGTTGAAGAAGTACAGACTAAGACTTAATCCCAACAAGTGCACCTTTGGAATTAAATCCGGTAAACTCTTAGGGTTTGTTGTCAGTGGTAAAGGTATTGAGGTTGATCCCGCCAAGGTTAAAGCTATTCAAGAAATGCCAGCTCCCCGCACCGAGAAGGAAGTCAGACGTTTCTTGGGACGATTGAATTACATTGCAAGGTTCATTGCACATCTAATTGCTACCTGTGAGCCAATTTTCAAGTTACTGAAGAAAGATCAAGTAGTGGAATGGAACGACGATTGCCAGATCGCTTTTGACAAAATCAAGGAGTACCTACAGAATCCTCCTATCCTAATGTCGCCTACCGAAGGAAGACCTCTTATCATGTACTTGACAGTATTAGAGAACTCAATGGGGTGTGTGTTGGGGCAACATGACGAGTCTGGTCGAAAAGAGTATGCAATATACTACCTTAGCAAAAGGCTTACCGACTGTGAAACAAGATACTCACAGCTCGAGAAAACTTGCAGCTTTGGCTTCTACTCTAAGACAATATATGTTGACTCACACTACCTTGTTGATATCCAAGATGGATCCGATAAAATACATATTTGAGAAACCAGCTCTCTCCGGAAGAATAGAAAGATGGCAAATGATTTTGACCGAATACGACATCCATTATACTTCTCAGAAAGCGATCAAAGGAAGTATAGTAGCCGATCATTTGGCTCATCAAGTCGTAGATGACTATCAGTCTATGCAGTTCGAGTTTCCAGACGAAGATGTTTTACTAGTTACTAATTGTGAAGAACCAGGACCAGACGAAGGACCTGAAAAAGGATCCCGATGGACCATGGTCTTTGATGAAGCCTCAAACACCATTGGCAATGGCATCGGCGCCATCATTACATCTCCTACAGGCGGACACACGCCTTTCACCGCCAGGTTATGTTTTAGTTGCACTAACAACATAGCCGAATACGAAGCGTGCATCATGGGTATTAAAGCTTCTATTGACTTAAGAATCATGTTGTTACAAGTGTACGGAGACTCAGCTTTAGTGATCAGTCAGATTAAAGGCGAGGGGATACGAAGCATCCGAATCTCGTTCCATATCGAGAGCATGTTCTGAGTTTGATCCCCTACTTCGAAGAGATTACTTTTGATCACATTCCACGAGAAGAGAATCAATTGGCAAACGCATTGGCTACCATGTCGTCTATGTTCAAGTTCAGATGGGACAACGAGGCTCCCCAAATCATCATCGAGAAGTTTGACGAACCAGCATATTGTTATGAGCTTGATACAGAAGAGAAACCTTGGTTCTACAAAGTGAAGAGGTATCTTAAGGCTCAGGAATATCCCGCAGGGGCATCTGTCAGTGATAAGAAGTTCTTGAGAAAATTTGCATCCAAGTTCTTTCTCAGCAACGACATCTTATACAAGCGCAATCACGACTTGTGCTTACTCCGCTGCGTAGACCAGAAAATAGCAGCACGTATCATGGAAGAGTTACACGAAGGCGCATTTGGTACCCACTCCAGTGGACATACAATGGCTAAGAAGATTCTGAGAACGGGTTACTATTGGTTCACCATGGAAGCTGATTGTCACCGCTATGCTCGATCTTGTCACAAATGCCAGATATATGCAGACAAAGTGCATGTACCTCCGGTACCACTGAATGTTTTGACCGCTTCTTGGCCTTTAGCAATGTGGGGCATTGACATGATCGGGGAAATCAAGCCCACCGCTTCCAACGGACATCGTTTCATTCTTGTGGCAATTGATTACTTTACCAAATGGGTAGAAGCAGCCTCGTTCGCATCTGTTACCAAGATTGTTGTGGCTCGATTCATCAAGCATAATCTTATTTGTCGGTATGGCACTCCCGAAAGGATTATCACAGATAACGGCTCTAACCTCAATAACAAAATGATCGCCGAACTCTACACGCAGTTCCAGATCAAACATCACAACTCTTCTCCTTAATGGCCTAAGATGAATGGCGCAGTGGAAGCCGCCAACAAGAATATTAAGAAGATCATACAGAAGATGACAGTGACTTACAAGGATTGGCATGAGATGCTGCCCTTTGCTCTTCATGGTTATCGCACTACAGCACGAACATCAACAGGGGCAACCCCCTTTTCTCTTGTATACGGTATGGAAGCAGTCCTACCAATCGAAGTTCAGATTCCTTCAACTAGAGTCCTCTAGGATGCAGAGTTACGCGAAGACGAATGGATCCAGACCCGCCTCGATCAGATCAACTTGATTGATGAGAAACGTCTTGCATTCATCTGCCACAGACAAATCTATCACAAACGAATGATCAGAGCATTCAACAAGAAAGTCAAGCACCGAGTCTACCAAGTCTGTGATCTAGTAGTCAAGCGCATCATTCTTCCACAAGGTGATCCCAGGGGCAAGTGGACTCCCACCTATGAGGGACCATTTGTAATCAAGACAGTATTTTCCGGCGGAGCTATGATACTTAGCACCATGGATGGCGAAGACTTCCCACACCCTGTGAACGCAGACATAGTCAAAAAATACTACGTATTAAAGAGACCCGCTAGGTCGACTGACCTAGGCAAAAATAAGGGCATCCTGGCGAACCAAAAGGTTCGGGCAAAAGTTAAGGATATATACAAAACATGTACACCCTGCAAGTCGAAAACCCGAGAGGGCGGTCTAGGCAAAAGTTAGGGATTTAAGCGTACGACTATGTCTCGTCCAGATCACCTACCTACAGACTACTACTATCAGCATTCAAGATTCAAATGGCGAAAATCAATCCACTCACTTTCTACTGACAGCAAGGAGATGAGATAGTCGAAATATATGAGTACTAGCATAGCTGGAACTTAACGAGATTGTTTCCGCATAGCTTTTTACTTTTCTTGTGTACAAACTACTTGGCCATACGCCACCTTTCAAATTAATACAAGTTCTTTCTTTTTACAATTTTCACTATTGTTGTTTGCATAAAGTCCAATGATTGCTTTGAATGATTATATGCATCTGACAGTAAATATCTATTCACAAACATGCGAAAAGTGAACGAACAAGGATAATTACTACAGGCTCTAGGAATTGAGATGACGACGAGATTCACCCAAAACGTTCCCCTGTAGAGCACAAATCCCACGGAGGTATCGCTCGTTGCAAACCTTCTCCCAACGGAGTACAAAGTTTCTTCCACTAGTTCCAATATTCCAGGTTTCATCGCGTTAGTCCCTGAGCAGCGATCCCAGTCAACTTAACATGATTATACCAGTCTTCAAGCAGTAACGCTTCATCTCCAGTAGAGGTATTTATCCCCAGCAGAATATCTCCCAACGATTATTATTCCCTCGAAAGGAGCAATATCCAGACTCGAAACTTGGTCAGATAGTACATCGGAGGAAACCCACTTCTTTTATCCCCCCAGCAAGAGGCTTCGACGGGCTCCAGATCCTTCAAGAATCGACTCCTAGCAACAAATCAGATACTCCCTAGCGAAATCTATACATAAGATTCCCCAACGGAGCACCTCTTAATCTCCATTTTCCCAGCAGGGTTTACGCACAAGATCCTCAGTAGTGTACCTCTTGGTTTCTACCATCCTCAACAGCAATGTCCATACTTGAAACTTGGTCAGATAGTGCATCGGAGGAAATCAAGAGCGCCTATTCTTATTCTGAGTCAGGGTTTCACAGTTTTTATCCTCAGGCAGAAGCCAGAAATCCCCAAGCAGAGCGTCCACGTCTTTTTCAAGATGGATATGTTTTGAAATACCACGACATCTATCATACATTATTCATAAAAGTCATAACTTGTGCATAATATCATTCGTACACATTGTCATGCATCATAATCTGCATAAGGCTAACTATATTCTATCAAAGTTTCTTTTGTTTTTCCCAAACAGGTGAAAGTCACTCCTAAAACGACAGGTCCAGGATTAATACCCGAAGCAAGACGGGAAAACTATCTGAACGACCACCCAAGTTGTCCTCCGACAACAGATCCAGGATTAATACCCGAAGCCAGACGGGAAACCCTATTCGCACGATCACCCAAGTTTGTCCTCAGACAACAGGCATTGGATCAACACCCGAAGCACAACAGGGAAGCTATCCACATTCTGTCGACTATTATCCCCTCAGAGTAATCAAGACAAAGATTTATTCTAACTCTCTCTTATTATCAACAGCAACTACAGAGTCTGGCGTACGACTCAGTTGCCTTGGATGGCATCTTAAGCCCATCTCGGACTATTTGTCGACATCTCTCCACTTTCAGAATGCTGCATATTTGGTTAAAAGCCAATACAAACCAATAACTTCATTCAAAGACGAGCGCGAAGTCTAACGTACGACTCTCTCCGGATGGCGTCTTAAGCCCATCTCCGTGCTCCCTTCTACCTTTGGGAACATCTGCAGAGCCTAGCGTATGGCTCGTTCCCCAGCATCAGTTTCTCCAGATGGCATCTTAAGCCCATCTCTAACGATTCTCCTATTCAGGCGACATTCTTGAGTCTAACGTATGACTCATTACCCAGTGAAGTCTCTAGCTCCCCCAAATGGCATCTGTAAGCCCATTCCCGCATCATCAATCAACAGCGAGTGCAAATTTTCAAGTGTACTCGAGTGTTCAATCATCTTCCACCTCTAGGTCACGAAAGGCAAGCATGTCAATCTAACCCTTCCAGTACAAGAGGATTGAACAGGGTCAGCTGTCATACCCCAAAATTTTCCCTTCTACTTCTCAAGACATTTCATACATCCATACTCAAGGATTCTACAAGGGTTGATCAGACGAACCCTCTCCTGGGCAATCAACCAAAACCAGGGTTTTGGTAATTCTCAGATCAAGGTGGTACCCAACATCTCCTGTGGTCATCATGCCTCCTCATATGCTTCAAATAATCTCCATGTCAAGTTTCAAGCCTTACAAGTCAAGTTTCCTCAGACAATTGCTCAGATGGTTGAAAATTAGTTGTATTGGACAAAAAGTCAACTGGTCAACATACAGACAAACTTCATGATTTTTGGTCAACATCCATATTTTGAAGTGACATTCATCATTTGATCAAGGGTTGATCATGATTCGTCAAGAAAACTCAAGATTTGATCAAAAGTCAAACTTTCCAAATTAGGGTTTCTTGAGGAAAAGTCAACTGAACTTTGACTGAGCATAACTTTCTCATACTTTATCAGAAATTTTTCCACCACCTCTCATTTTGAAGATAATTCAATTCTCTACAACTTCATGTCACACAAGCATGGTCAGAAAATGCTTCATTTTGAAGATATGGATCAAAACATTACAGGTTCTTTTCAAAGTCGACAAAAAGTCAACTTTTTGTAAAGAAGTGTTATTGAGCATGGAAACTCCAATTGAGATAAAACCAAAGAGGTTGTTTAGAGGACATCTAGAGCTTTCTAAAAAGTCCAAGAATACTCAAAAATTTTAAAAATTGAGCAAGATACACCTTGCACAAGTTGGGCATTTTTGAAGAGGTGCACAAAGAGAAATACTTGTCAAAATCCAAAATTTTGCAAATGGGCCTAACTTTTCTTGGTTCAAACTTGTTCCTTAGATAATTTGGAACTTCCAAGCCCAAGGCCACAAATTTTATCTTTATTTTTCTATTTAATTTGGATTTTAATCATTTAAAAGCCAATTAAATTAAAATAAAAGGTAGAAAATCAAAATTAAATGCAAATTGGATTTTTCTCTCATTCTTGAGGTCCAAGTAATCCACAAAAGCTGGAAAATTCGAAATTGGCATTGATTGGCAAGAGAATTGATGAAAATTGGATCAAAAAGGAAAGATTTGGTTTTATACCAAATCAAATATTTTTACATTGATTGATTCATTATTTTCTCTTGATTTCTGACCTAGATCCATCTACTATATATACACAATGCATACACATGAAAAAAGGAGAGAAAAAGTGCCTCAAGAACCCTAAATTTTTTTCAAAGAAACTTGTGAAAAAAGCAATTTCGATTTCTGTTTTGCAGGCCAATTCAAGGAGTTTTGAGGATTGAATAAGCATCCTCAAGGTCCCAGGAAGCTATTCCAATCATCCCCACGCGTTGAAACACCCAAAATCGGTCCAACCAAGTCACGGTTTGTGCCAACATAACTTGAATTCGAATTCATACATATACTCATGTTTAATGTGTTTTGATTACATATTTGTGTTTCTAATGATGTTTCTAAGCTTTCTGCATAGTTTGATTTAAGTTTCAGTCCAAGAATCACGAGATGCCATGGCTAGGGTTTTCGGCTTCGTTTTAGGGCTTCCTGAAATATGTAAAATTGGACAAAACCAGGACCACCATCGTGTTTAGAACGATGTTTACAATCTATTCATGTACTCATAACTAATTTATATTGCTTGTATGAGATTTTGGAAATTTGAAGGGGATATAGCGTCGAACCAAGCCGACGCTAACTGTTTGAAAATTCAAACGAAGAAGATGAAGATCTTCGCACGTAATCTGGGTTCCAGGATTCAATTTCCCTTATATTCGTTTTGTTTCATTGTTAAAACAGCTAGACACCCCAGCTCAGTTGGCAAGCAGTGTGCGCGTGTGAGGGCATGGTCCCTGGTTCGATCCCCGACCATGACAATTATTTTTTACAACTTACAAAACTAACTCTTTTCTTATTTATTTTCATATTATTTTCATTCAATTAAATCTATCTTCAAATATTTTTCTCATGCATTTAAAAATCAGCAAAAATATTTTCCTTTTGCATTTTAATCAGAAAAATGTTTATTTAATTTTTGATATTAAAATTAATATTTTTGCATGCATATTTTAATTAATTGTTAATTAACCATTAAATTGACTTTTAATTGCTTTTTATTATCAAAATCGATCCAGAAAATTACCAAAAAATTATTCTATCATCTAATTATCATTACTAATCTAAAGTATTTTTCCTAATTCAAAAACCTTATTTTTACTAACATTTTTCTCTTATGCGAGTTTCTTATATTTTCCGGTTATGTATCTGCTCACAGGTTGTAACGTTTCGGACTATTTTTCTCGCTTTTCTTTTCAATATTATGTAACTGCCCATGGGATGTAATAGTTTAATTAGGACTTTTACTTTCCGCACTCCTATTATGTAACTTCCCCAAAGCCATTTAATAGCATAAGACTTTTACTTTCCGCACTTTACTTTCTGCAATTTACTTTCCGCACCCTATAAACTGCTAGTAACTAGGCGTGTATGGCAAGATAAAACGAACATAGATCACTTCTAATTTACAAGATAAAATATCTGAATTTGACACACTCTCTTTCACACATGCACCCCTTAGGGTAATTCTCTCTCGTTGCCTTTCGATTAAATGGTCAAGTCCCTCGAACGTAGAGGTATCCTAGCACCGTTGCCTACAAATATATCATCATAGTCCCTTCGATACAAAGATCATAGCCCCACGATGTCGCCTACGAATACATCATGTCGTCCCTCGATTGTTGCCTACGAAAATTATGATCGTCCCTTCGAATGTGCTAGGATACTTCCTACAAGTTGCCTTCTGTGACCATCCGATGTCCCTTCGAATGTCCCTTCTACATCCAACGAATAGGATTACCAACCAATCAATGGTATGGATAGCGCTATTCCAAAGGAACGTAAAACAACACGAAAACGACCATTCTGAGTAGGTAATAAGACTTTTAGTTGCTTAATCAAACAAAATACTTTTCACACCTCACACTTTTGTCAAAGTTCAAACACTTTTTCAAAATAAAAACATTTTCGAACACTTTGTGTACATTCCTACATGAATCATTACAAAGTCAAAGCGAAGTGCCTTTTCAAAACATTTTTGTCAAACACACAGAAAGCATTTTTTAAAGTGAGCTAAAAAGGAACTAAGAGCCCGTAGATAACTACGGATGGAAAGGGGTGCTAATACCTTCCCTTTTCATAACCTTCTCCCTTACTCAGAATCTAACGAAGGTCTTTTCCTGTTCTTTTCACCTTCCCTTAATTGGATAAAAGAAAAGTCAGTGGCGACTCTTGCTATCCGCACATTTGCGATAAAAAGCAAAAAAAATCTCAAAGTTAGTTCACCGTAAGATCTCTTCCCACCAAAAGATCTCTTCGCAACATTTGAGGATATTTCGACTCGAATCTTCCACTCTTGATTCAAGCTTCAATGCGTTCTCCTGTCAATATCAGCTCGATCAATCCGACTGAAGAGTTTCCAATCGGATGATTGAAGAATGGGCCTGTCAGTGTTCCCATGAAAATGTCAACCAATTACCTATTAGACAAGGGTGGTTGGACTCTGCCTCCTAATTCTCTCCATTTCTAGGCGTACTCTTTGAACTTCTCATCACGGCCCATAGATATACTCTGCAGTTGCATGCGGGTTGTGACACCCCAAATAATTCAGTTATTAAATAATTAGAATTTTAATTATTAATTTAATTAGCAGTTTAATTATTGGAATATTTGAATTAAAGGATTTAATTAATTAATTAAATGAATGGAAGAGTTGGTGGTGTGAGGAGTAAAATACTCTACTCTTACTAATTATTATTTTATTTATTTATTGGAATAATAAAAGGAATAATAAAAGGGAAAAAGAAGGAAAAGAGAGTCATTAGAGGTTTTCCTCATACGTGAAATTGGAGAAGAGAAGAGAAAGAGGGAAAAAACCAAATGTCGGAAAATCGAAGAATCATCGTGAGGTAAGGGGTGATTTCATTCAATTATAATGCCTTATGGGTTTTGGGATGCAATTGGATGATTAGTATGTTAGGAATCTTGAAAATTGGATAATTTAGGTTTGGGGAATTAATCCCAAATTGTGTCGAATTGTATTAATTGGAACCGTAGTAATGTTATGGAATTTTGGGAATAAATGAATTATGCCATGTAGTATGTTACTGGTGTTTGTTGGATGAAAATTAGTGTTTTTGATGTTTGGATCCGTATGGGAATGCTATGGAATAAGTTGGAAACATTCTGCTGTCAAAACTAGTGTTTTCTGCCACTGTTAGTCTTGGGAACCGGTTCCCATGTGGGAGAACCCGGGTTCCCAGTATGTTGGTCAGTGAAAATGGAATTTTTGAATGCAGGAACCGGTTCCCCATTTGTTCTTCATTTGGAGGAACCCGTTCCCACTGTTACTTTTTGAAAAATACTAAACTTTAAAAATTCATAACTTTCAAAACATAAGTCCGTTTTAGTCGCCGTTTTGGACGTTGTTTCTTAAATTAAATACTCTATTTTATAAAATGAAGAAAATTATAATTAATGGATTTTATTTTGGAAAGAGCCATTTTTCCGATTTGTGAACTATGTTAGTTCTAGGAATGGTGGATGAACTGGTTTAGATTTATTCTGACAGGTTGAACGGAGATTGATGCTTATGTTCTTTTTTCCTTTTTGTTTATTCATGATTGTATTGATATCATGTGTTGTTGTCGATGTTGTGTATTCATGATGGTTGTTGATCTCAGTTGTTGTTGTTGTATATGTTCATGCATAAATTCCCCAACCGAGATGTAAGGCCGGAGGGGGGTTTGCAGGCATCCGGGATGAATCTCGGATGAGACATGAGACGCTTATCCGGCATAGTTCCCGGAATTGGGATGAGAGACCGGGTCAGCCCCGGGATATGACCCGGACGTCTATCTGGGCTAGGAGGATTCGATTGGTCTCCGTTGCGCTACTTATGGATCGGTTACGAGCGTTACGAATCATTAAGTTGCGGTTTCAAGTATTAAATGGACGGTTACGCCATTATGTTCATTAGTGATGACTATGCTATAAAAGGAGGCCTTAGGGCCATGGAAAAAGATCATTCTCTCATTGCCTCTCTTAGCCACACGCTCAAGAGGGGTCAAATACTTTATCTCTAAGGGCTCCCAACTGCGGGGTAAGCTAGACCCATAGCTTGGAGGCCATTCATCCTTGTATGAGCCTCCGAATCTCTTAAAATCCTACATGAGGTTTTTCCTGCAAGAACATTGGCTCCCACCGTGGGGCCTGGTAAAACTTTCTCGGGCCTCACATGTTATTCCTAAACAATCCTGTTTCATCTGGGTGACTCACGCTACACCTATAACCTTGCCTAGCAATTTCGTTCCGGGCTTCCAAATTGAAACATTGTTATAAGTAGCATGGCTATACAGTATCAGGATTATGTCTGCATAATAGATTTATTGATGGATAACCATAATATATTTTTCTTCGATATTTGGTTTCAGCGTTAAGTCCAAGGGAGGAGAATGAGGCCTCAGCTACGTTTCCTTGACGGAAAGGCTAGCCGGCGACCATCTCTATGTTAATCGATACCTCCGCCACTTCCAGAAGAAACCCAGGTTGACATTGTCGTCCGTCGATGATCCCCTCCTTCTAGCGTTATTCATCTCCGACTCACATACGCGATCAGGGAAGCCGCTCAAATCGGGTTTCCGTCGGGCAATACTCATTTGAAGTTACCCATTTCACCTCATATGAGGTCCCGCGCAATTGGAGCTTGCCATCCCGGGTTGGTGTTCCCTGATCCGGGCGTACACATTCGGTACGTGACCCAGGCCGAAGGCGGTGAAAGGCAGAACAAACAAATCGTAAACTGTTGTTCCGATACCTCCACTGGAAGATATGTGGTTCTTCATAATTACTTCCATCTAAATCGTCGGTTATGTTTATTGAATGCTTAGACACACTGTCTTTTTTTAAAAACATCTCAAACTTAGGAAAAGAAACGGACATCTTTATGAGTTATCAATGTTCTGGTAATTACAAATTAAAGTTGATAATAACGATTTAAGTGATGTCACAGGGATGAGATGAGGAGACAGACAAACTTCCGAATACCCCAGCTCGGTTATGCACCAAATGTTGTAGAGGCGACCTCGAGTTTCCCTCTAAGGCCGCCATGGATTGTGTCGGCCTGTGAGTCAAGTATTTCTATGATTACTTAAAAACTCATCGTTGATACATCCTCAATACCAAACAGTAGAGTTTGCGTTCAATTGTGTTGTCTATTATCATCTCTGTTGATACGGATAACTCGTTATTGGTTTTCAGTTTTGTTATGCGTGTTACGTAGGAAGTTGTCACCGTCCTCTTACAGGGACATACGTGCCTACTTTTCTATGAAGATCAGATGTTAGATTAAATGTATTTTGTACAACTAATGTGTGGCTTATAAGCGTACTTTCAGTTCAGTTCCAGAATTTCCAAGGCCATCGAAAAATAACTATA
This sequence comes from Vicia sativa, assembly GCA_021764765.1. NCBI lineage: Eukaryota > Viridiplantae > Streptophyta > Magnoliopsida > Fabales > Fabaceae > Vicia > Vicia sativa. Next base: position 257,924,072 of record CM038795.1, read on the forward strand.
ATGGCGGCCATACTGTTATGAAGATTGAGCAGTAGACCGTTACGAAACGCGTCATCGAAGGATAAGTGGCTCTTCACAATTTCTACTTTTATTGTTATGATAAATGCTTGGCACAATACTGACTCTTATTCTGATACATGAACATAAATCGAAATTATAATAGTGTATTGTTGTGATGACTCTTATGTAACCTGTTATTGTCATGTGCTTAAGTGTTACAGGAAAGAGGCATCCTATTATAGATACTCATTCTGTTTAGTGTTTATTGAAAGTTGTATCACCATTACCAGTTCCCAGTTACGGTTTGTGGATACACGATGTGCAATCGAAAATGTGCTACTGATAGATTTGAATGGCAGGCATATATCACGTAGATATGCGAGCAACATGTTGTGAATCAATGGATCCCGCCACCGCGCGGGCCAAGCCATCAGAGCGGCGAGTTTATGTCTACCCCAGGGAAAAGACCTTAATGTCTTCTGTAATCTATCATACGGTATCCTGAAAAGATGAGTTTCTCAATCGACTATGATTTCATCCGGTCGAGGCTACCAGTTCCGCAAGCAACGCTGATTTATACCTTGCCTGAGATTGATTTTGAAGGGATAGACCACCTCGTCAATACAGGGAGGAAAAGATAAGTTATTATTATTATAATATCAGTTGATTTTTATACTTACCGTGGTCATCCCATGTTTTGATTCATTAGATTGTCAATATAATATAATGCCATAAGTTCAACTTACTAGGTAGTTCTGTCATCAAAATCTAGTTACCTTGGCTACGTTATAGTCATCAAAGGTGTTAGTAGTAGTACTTTCATTTTAAACAGGAATGGTGTATGGAACGATTAGCATCCGAACTGTTTGTTTATAAGGTACATGTACAGCAGTGTCACCGACCGTTATAAAACTGTCGTACCATTAATCTGTAGGTTGGAGAAATATTGATGACTATGTTGCTATGTTATAATATATTGTGAAACTTATAGTAAGTTGAATACCGTGTCATAAATACCTTAACCGTTTATTCCCCATGTGACGGCCTGTGATGAATATTGGTTATGCAAAAGTAATGGCGTAGGAGATGTTTACATAGGGATGATTGTTTAAACTTTAACATTGAATTTGATGTGCAAATAACTCTTCATGTTTGTTGTAACTGCCAGACAACAAGGTTACTGGCCATGCTAAAAGCAAAAGGGAAAGAATAATGACCGGGAGGACAAGTTGGTTATTAATGGGGTTGCTATAGTAAAGCTTCACATGCAAACACAGTTTGAAATACTAACCATGTGACGTATGGAATCCACTGAAGTAGTTTTGAAGAAGCAATCACAATACCGCGTCGCTCACAATATAGTGTCAGTTGCGAAAAAGATAAGTAGCTTACTCATAATGCTTATGAATTAATAGGATTGCAATTTATTTATAAACTGGAGTTTGTGATGAACTGTGTTCGGATATCCTACATCTCTAACGGCTTGCTGTTATAAATGTTGGGTTTTGCTTAACAAAGATGTTGAATTGACTATCATGAGTAATTATAAACAAATGGATGGTAATAGTTATTGTGCCTTGAATTATGATGTTATTTTGGGCGGATAGTAGTTTACTCCTTAGAAAATTATGCACTCCTCCAAATAATAATGCATGACATGTTTTCACTTTATGCACTTACTATTAACACGTCATTAGAGGTTACCGAATAGTGAGCCATTGGAGGTGATCACTATGGAAAAGCTTGGCATCAATCTCACTCACGTGGAAACAATTCGGTGTCATACATTCTCAAAATATTTAGAGAATATATCTTGAAGAAAAATTACTAATGAATTTTTTGTTAAATATTGTCGTTGGTAATTATCCTATGTTGCAGGAGATCGTTCATGCAAACTCTTGTAAAAAGTAATAAGTACCCAACGAAGGTACTCGAGAAGCAAAACGATAAAATGGAGTCCTCTTTGATTGGGATGGCTCCGTGTCAAAGCGCTTCACTTTGTTCCTACAAAAACCTCACGCTTGGGGGGCTCATATAACCATCCCGATCAAGAATGGTAGAAGTGAAGACAGCGTAAGACCGGGTAGATTAAATATTGTAAAGAACAAAATATTGATTAAAACACCGTTGTATAAGGTGTCGTCTTGATCTCCTGTGTGGGGGAAGAGGCATCTTGGAATTAATTATAGTTTGTAAAAACTAAATAGGATGTAACGGATAAAAGTGCTCCGCACCTCAAGACTCGGATATGGCGGGAATCAAAGGCTAGGTACGCATCACCGAGCTCGGTCTCGATCGTCTCTCATCACGTGAAACCCTCTTCCGAAAGGCTCGCTCCTACGCGGAACAACCTTCGTCAACCTCTAAGAGGCTCAACCCTCCGTCAACCTCGGTAAAGGCTCTGAACCCTCTCGTCAACCTCGGTAGAGGCTCTGAACCCCTCGGTCAACCTCGGAAGAGGCTCTGAACCCCTTGGTCAACCTCGGTAGAGACTCTGAACCTTCAGGTCAACCTCGGTTGGGCTCTGAATCTGTCTCGAATCATCCCTATAGAGGCTCTAAACCTCAAAGGCTCTGTTCCTACTCGGGACAACCTTCAAAAACTCTGTTCCTACTCGGAACAACCTTCAGGTCAACCTCGGTTGGGCTCTGAATCCGTCTCGGATCATCCCTATAGAGGCTCTGAACCTCAAAGGCTCTGTTCCTATTCGGGACAACCTTCAAAAACTCTGTTCCTACTCGGAACAACCTTCAGGTCAACCTCGGTTGGGCTCTGAATCCGTCTCGGATCATCCCTATAGAGGCTCTGAACCTCAAAGGCTCTGTTCCTACTCGGGACAACCTTCAAAAACTCTGTTCCTACTCGGAACAACCTTCAAAGGTTTCAAACCTCGCCAAGGGCTCTGATTCCGTCGCGAAACAACCCTTTAGAGGCTCTGAACCTCCAGGTCACCCTCGCCTGGACTATGTTTCTGTCTCGGATCAACTCCTAGTGGCGGTTATACCTATAATTTTCGGCAAGTCACGGGGCTCTGGTCCTATCTCGGATCAACTCTTAGTGGCGTTGAAGCCTCAAGTGAGCTACCGAGAGCTCTGATTCCGTCTCGGATCAACTCTTAGTGGCATTGAAACCTCGGGATTCATCACACAGAGCTATGGTTCTATCTCGGATCAACTTAGTGGCGTTGAACCTCTAAATTCAGCCAACCCGCACGAGGGCTCTGTATCCAACGCGTTAAAGCGGTCAAAAACTGAAGTGGTGTCATGAACAGTTGTTGTGTGCTTGGAAAAGCCAGTATAGCCTGCTTGATGCATCATGTGACTCGGGGGGCTAGTCTAGTTAAGCTAAGTCTTACTATCAATAGCCCGACAAAATTCTGAGCCCAGCTCGGATTAAGAACGAGCGTTATGTTTGGGTTAAACTGGAGTATCGATTCAGCGACGAGGATAGGAATTCATTGGCGTTGTGAACAAATTGTTATGTACTCGTCCAAGCCATCAGGGTAGTTGTTTGCTACGCCCTATGGCTTGGGGGCTAGTAGCATAACATAAAATCGTTCACGAGCAACCTTAAAAGCTCTGTCTGTACCAGGCATGTAAGGCGAAGGACCTTAATTGGATTCCGTCAAAACATTTTCACCAAAGCCTTGACTCAAGATACTCGGGGGCTAGTCTGTCTATATATCTTACTGCTCCGAGCCGAGATGTGAGGTCGAAAGGAATTTTTTATCCCGGCCATGCGTCCTGGGATCCAGCCCGGGCTAAAAACGAGCGTTACGTTTGGGTTAAGCTGGAGTGTCGATTCCAACGACGTGCGTTACATTAAAAAACCTCAAAAGCGAAGAATGGTAAACCACTGTGTGCAAATTCGCACTAAGGCACAGGTTGGTATTGGAGGTCGGCCGGGGTCAAAGTTTATGTTTCTATTTAATCGACCATAAGGTTTCAAGGTCTAGAAACCATATGCTCGGGGGGCTTATGTTCATGCATAAATTCCCCAGCCGAGATGTAAGGCCGGAGGGGGGTTTGCAGGCATCCGGGATGAATCTCGGATGAGACATGAGACGCTTATCCGGCATAGTTCCCGGAATTGGGATGAGAGACCGGGTCAGCCCCGGGATATGACCCGGACGTCTATCCGGGCTAGGAGGATTGGATTGGTCTCCGTTGCGCTACTTATGGATCGGTTACGAGCGTTACGAATCATTAAGTAGCGGTTTCAAGTATTAAATGGACGGTTACGCCATTATGTTCATTAGTGATGGCTATGCTATAAAAGGAGGCCTTAGGGCCATGGAAAAAGATCATTCTCTCATTGCCTCTCTTAGCCACACGCTCAAGAGGGGTCAAATACTTTATCTCTAAGGGCTCCCAACTGCGGGGTAAGCTAGACCCATAGCTTGGAGGCCATTCATCCTTGTATGAGCCTCCGAATCTCTTAAAATCCTACATGAGGTTTTTCCTGCAAGAACATTGGCTCCCACCGTGGGGCCTGGTAAAACTTTCTCGGGCCTCACATGTTATTCCTAAACAATCCTGTTTCATCTGGGTGACTCACGCTACACCTATAACCTTGCCTAGCAATTTCGTTCCGGGCTTCGAAATTGAAACATTGTTATAAGTAGCATGGCTATACAGTATCAGTATTATGTCTGCATAATAGATTTATTGATGGATAACCATAATATATTTTTCTTCGATATTTGGTTTCAGCGTTAAGTCCAAGGGAGGAGAATGAGGCCTCAGCTACGTTTCCTTGACGGAAAGGCTAGCCGGCGACCATCTCTATGTTAATCGATACCTCCGCCACTTCCAGAAGAAACCCAGGTTGACATTGTCGTCCGTCGATGATCCCCTCCTTCTAGCGTTATTCATCTCCGACTCACATACGCGATCAGGGAAGCCGCTCAAATCCGGGTTTCCGTTCGGGGCAATACTCATTTGAAGTTACCCATTTCACCTCATATGAGGTCCTGGCGCAATTGGAGCTTGCCATCCCGGGTTGGTGTTCCCTGATCCGGGCGTACACATTCGGTACGTGACCCAGGCCGAAGGCGGTGAAAGGCAGAACAAACAAATCGTAAACTGTTGTTCCGATACCTCCACTGGAAGATATGTGGTTCTTCATAATTACTTCCATCTAAATCGTCGGTTATGTTTATTGAATGCTTAGACACACTGTCTTTTTTTAAAAACATCTCAAACTTAGGAAAAGAAACGGACATCTTTATGAGTTATCAATGTTCTGGTAATTACAAATTAAAGTTGATAATAACGATTTAAGTGATGTCACAGGGATGAGATGAGGAGACAGACAAACTTCCGAATACCCCAGCTCGGTTATGCACCAAATGTTGTAGAGGCGACCTCGAGTTTCCCTCTAAGGCCGCCATGGATTGTGTCGGCCTGTGAGTCAAGTATTTCTATGATTACTTAAAAACTCATCGTTGATACATCCTCAATACCAAACAGTAGAGTTTGCGTTCAATTGTGTTGTCTATTATCATCTCTGTTGATACGGATAACTCGTTATTGGTTTTCAGTTTTGTTATGCGTGTTACGTAGGAAGTTGTCACCGTCCTCTTACAGGGACATACGTGCCTACTTTTCTATGAAGATCAGATGTTAGATTAAATGTATTTTGTACAACTAATGTGTGGCTTATAAGCGTACTTTCAGTTCAGTTCCAGAATTTCCAAGGCCATCGAAAAATAACTATAATGGCGGCCATACTGTTATGAAGATTGAGCAGTAGACCGTTACGAAACGCGTCATCGAAGGATAAGTGGCTCTTCACAATTTCTACTTTTATTGTTATGATAAATGCTTGGCACAATACTGACTCTTATTCTGATACATGAACATAAATCGAAATTATAATAGTGTATTGTTGTGATGACTCTTATGTAACCTGTTATTGTCATGTGCTTAAGTGTTACAGGAAAGAGGCATCCTATTATAGATACTCATTCTGTTTAGTGTTTATTGAAAGTTGTATCACCATTACCAGTTCCCAGTTACGGTTTGTGGATACACGATGTGCAATCGAAAATGTGCTACTGATAGATTTGAATGGCAGGCATATATCACGTAGATATGCGAGCAACATGTTGTGAATCAATGGATCCCGCCACCGCGCGGGCCAAGCCATCAGAGCGGCGAGTTTATGTCTACCCCAGGGAAAAGACCTTAATGTCTTCTGTAATCTATCATACGGTATCCTGAAAAGATGAGTTTCTCAATCGACTATGATTTCATCCGGTCGAGGCTACCAGTTCCGCAAGCAACGCTGATTTATACCTTGCCTGAGATTGATTTTGAAGGGATAGACCACCTCGTCAATACAGGGAGGAAAAGATAAGTTATTATTATTATAATATCAGTTGATTTTTATACTTACCGTGGTCATCCCATGTTTTGATTCATTAGATTGTCAATATAATATAATGCCATAAGTTCAACTTACTAGGTAGTTCTGTCATCAAAATCTAGTTACCTTGGCTACGTTATAGTCATCAAAGGTGTTAGTAGTAGTACTTTCATTTTAAACAGGAATGGTGTATGGAACGATTAGCATCCGAACTGTTTGTTTATAAGGTACATGTACAGCAGTGTCACCGACCGTTATAAAACTGTCGTACCATTAATCTGTAGGTTGGAGAAATATTGATGACTATGTTGCTATGTTATAATATATTGTGAAACTTATAGTAAGTTGAATACCGTGTCATAAATACCTTAACCGTTTATTCCCCATGTGACGGCCTGTGATGAATATTGGTTATGCAAAAGTAATGGCGTAGGAGATGTTTACATAGGGATGATTGTTTAAACTTTAACATTGAATTTGATGTGCAAATAACTCTTCATGTTTGTTGTAACTGCCAGACAACAAGGTTACTGGCCATGCTAAAAGCAAAAGGGAAAGAATAATGACCGGGAGGACAAGTTGGTTATTAATGGGGTTGCTATAGTAAAGCTTCACATGCAAACACAGTTTGAAATACTAACCATGTGACGTATGGAATCCACTGAAGTAGTTTTGAAGAAGCAATCACAATACCGCGTCGCTCACAATATAGTGTCAGTTGCGAAAAAGATAAGTAGCTTACTCATAATGCTTATGAATTAATAGGATTGCAATTTATTTATAAACTGGAGTTTGTGATGAACTGTGTTCGGATATCCTACATCTCTAACGGCTTGCTGTTATAAATGTTGGGTTTTGCTTAACAAAGATGTTGAATTGACTATCATGAGTAATTATAAACAAATGGATGGTAATAGTTATTGTGCCTTGAATTATGATGTTATTTTGGGCGGATAGTAGTTTACTCCTTAGAAAATTATGCACTCCTCCAAATAATAATGCATGACATGTTTTCACTTTATGCACTTACTATTAACACGTCATTAGAGGTTACCGAATAGTGAGCCATTGGAGGTGATCACTATGGAAAAGCTTGGCATCAATCTCACTCACGTGGAAACAATTCGGTGTCATACATTCTCAAAATATTTAGAGAATATATCTTGAAGAAAAATTACTAATGAATTTTTTGTTAAATATTGTCGTTGGTAATTATCCTATGTTGCAGGAGATCGTTCATGCAAACTCTTGTAAAAAGTAATAAGTACCCAACGAAGGTACTCGAGAAGCAAAACGATAAAATGGAGTCCTCTTTGATTGGGATGGCTCCGTGTCAAAGCGCTTCACTTTGTTCCTACAAAAACCTCACGCTTGGGGGGCTCATATAACCATCCCGATCAAGAATGGTAGAAGTGAAGACAGCGTAAGACCGGGTAGATTAAATATTGTAAAGAACAAAATATTGATTAAAACACCGTTGTATAAGGTGTCGTCTTGATCTCCTGTGTGGGGGAAGAGGCATCTTGGAATTAATTATAGTTTGTAAAAACTAAATAGGATGTAACGGATAAAAGTGCTCCGCACCTCAAGACTCGGATATGGCGGGAATCAAAGGCTAGGTACGTACTGCTGAGCTCGGTCTCAGATCGTCTCTCAGTCACGGTAAAACCCTCTTCCGAAAAGGCTCTGTTCCTACGCGGAACAACCTTCTGGTCAACCTCGGAAGAGGCTCTGAACCCTCTGGTCAACCTCGGTAAAGGCTCTGAACCCTCTGGTCAACCTCGGTAGAGGCTCTGAACCCCTCGGTCAACCTCGGAAGAGGCTCTGAACCCCTTGGTCAACCTCGGTAGAGACTCTGAACCTTCAGGTCAACCTCGGTTGGGCTCTGAATCTGTCTCGAATCATCCCTATAGAGGCTCTAAACCTCAAAGGCTCTGTTCCTACTCGGGACAACCTTCAAAAACTCTGTTCCTACTCGGAACAACCTTCAAAGGTTTCAAACCTCGCCAAGGGCTCTGATTCCGTCGCGAAACAACCCTTTAGAGGCTCTGAACCTCCAGGTCACCCTCGCCTGGACTATGTTTCTGTCTCGGATCAACTCCTAGTGGCGGTTATACCTATAATTTTCGGCAAGTCACGGGGCTCTGGTCCTATCTCGGATCAACTCTTAGTGGCGTTGAAGCCTCAAGTGAGCTACCGAGAGCTCTGATTCCGTCTCGGATCAACTCTTAGTGGCATTGAAACCTCGGGATTCATCACACAGAGCTATGGTTCTATCTCGGATCAACTTAGTGGCGTTGAACCTCTAAATTCAGCCAACCCGCACGAGGGCTCTGTATCCAACGCGTTAAAGCGGTCAAAAACTGAAGTGGTGTCATGAACAGTTGTTGTGTGCTTGGAAAAGCCAGTATAGCCTGCTTGATGCATCATGTGACTCGGGGGCTAGTCTAGTTAAGCTAAGTCTTACTATCAATAGCCCGACAAAATTCTGAGCCCAGCTCGGATTAAGAACGAGCGTTATGTTTGGGTTAAACTGGAGTATCGATTCAGCGACGAGGATAGGAATTCATTGGCGTTGTGAACAAATTGTTATGTACTCGTCCAAGCCATCTGGGTAGTGGTTTGCTACGCCCTATGGCTTGTGGGCTAGTAGCATAACATAAAATCGTTCACGAGCAACCTTAAAAAGCTCTGTCTGTACCAGGCATGTAAGGCGAAGGACCTTAATTGGATTCCGTCAAAACATTTTCACCAAAGCCTTGACTCAAGATACTCGGGGGCTAGTCTGTCTATATATCTTACTGCTCCGAGCCGAGATGTGAGGTCGAAAGGAATTTTTTATCCCGGCCATGCGTCCTGGGATCCAGCCCGGGCTAAAAACGAGCGTTACGTTTGGGTTAAGCTGGAGTGTCGATTCCAACGACGTGCGTTACATTAAAAAACCTCAAAAGCGAAGAATGGTAAACCACTGTATGCAAATTCGCACTAAAGCACAGGTTGGTATTGGAGGTCGGCCGGGGTCAAAGTTTATGTTTCTATTTAATCGACCATAAGGTTTCAAGGTCTAGAAACCATATGCTCGGGGGGCTTATGTTCATGCATAAATTCCCCAGCCGAGATGTAAGGCCGGAGGGGGGTTTGCAGGCATCCGGGATGAATCTCAGATGAGACATGAGACGCTTATCCGGCATAGTTCCCGGAATTGGGATGAGAGACCGGGTCAGCCCCGGGATATGACCCGGACGTCTATCTGGGCTAGGAGGATTGGATTGGTCTCCGTTGCGCTACTTATGGATCGGTTACGAGCGTTACGAATCATTAAGTAGCGGTTTCAAGTATTAAATGGACGGTTACGCCATTATGTTCATTAGTGATGGCTATGCTATAAAAGGAGGCCTTAGGGCCATGGAAAAAGATCATTCTCTCATTGCCTCTCTTAGCCACACGCTCAAGAGGGGTCAAATACTTTATCTCTAAGGGCTCCCAACTGCGGGGTAAGCTAGACCCATAGCTTGGAGGCCATTCATCCTTGTATGAGCCTCCGAATCCCTTAAAATCCTACATGAGGTTTTTCCTGCAAGAACAGTATATACTGGTGATAGTCTTACTAATTGAAGGGTAAGTGTTTGGCATATTTATGCTTTGTGATAATTTATTTCATGATTATGTTGTTATCATGTGATACTCGTTGGGGTTTGCTATGTATGGCATTGTGTGGAATTATATTGTGATCATATTCCATTGATTGAATGTTGCATGCTTTTGTTGTGCATGCATATGCATTCTGGTGATGGTTCATTCCCATTGTGTGGAGTTGGACTTGCAGAGCCAATAACCGTACCTAATGGATAGTGGTGGTGAGGCTAGATTCTTGACCCAGTGGTGTATGGGCGAATCGTTGATTGACGCTGTTTCCGAGGTATAAACGGAATAGGGTGTGAATTTGGTTCACGTTTGGTACCACATGCATAGAGTCTGCATTGCATATGAAATTGTAACATGTAAGGATGGTTTCCAGTGTTATAATTTCATTGATTGTTATATTTGCATAATGATCTGTTTGAAACACATTTGTGAACTGAAATATGATTATGTTAGTGATAGTGAACTAATATATTGAATTGTTCTGTTGTATTTAAAAACGTATAATGCATTCTATATTGAAAAGAGATCTCACCCTTACTTTAATGATTTTAGATTAAAGTTAGAAGCTCAAGAGTCGGTGAGGATGGCTTATATAGTTGTGTCTTATTTTTATCCGTGTGTCAGTGTCATGCTCTGGTAGTTGTAACACTGGGAGAAATGTTTGGATGAGAGTTTTGTGTTATACTCCATTGGTTTTGATTTATGTTGGGGATACTTATGAATTAAAGTTATTCCAGTTTTTGTGATACTTTCCGCTGCGTAGAACATGATGTTGATTTGAATATTTTATTTTAAGAATTCCTTCAGTTAAGCATGATTACTGTTTGTAGTTGAGGTATTTATATTTATTATGAATTGTGACATCCCTGTTTTCCATGTTACTCTGATTTAAATAATATATTCGCGGGTTTTTTAGAAGGGATGTTATAATAGTGGTATCAGAGTATAGTCGATCGTGTGACCAGTGTCTTAATGTCATTACCCTTTTGTATGTGACAAGTGTGTACAACACTGTCGGTACTTGTTGCTTTTCTGATTGCTTATTACAGGAGTAGTGTGAAACTAAGTGGGGGAGAAGAGATGCTTCCCGGATATGTTCCGATTGTAAGTCATTGGTACGAGATACTGCTTGAGAAGATAGTGCAAGAGTGGTTAGAGTCATTGGAATCGTTTAGACTGTGAGTCATAGTTGGAAGTGCAAAAAGGCAAGTACGATTCTGAGAACAGAAAGTGTTGGTAATGATGGTTTCTACTCCAGTATGATTATCGGATGTCTATTGACAAATTGAGGACTTGATCACCCTTAATCTCTTGTTGATAGTAGACGGAATCGTATTGGATGGTATACAATTGTCTTGCTATCTAAATTGGGCATATAGTGATGAATATGAATGAAGCTTGGTATAAGCTTGTGAACCATATGAGTTGACAAAGACTCTAATAAGAACAATGAATTAAGAAGGATGATCAGAGTTGCGCAGCTGTTAATGATGGTGTTGTGGTGTTTATGTTGTATTCTTCAACGGAAGTGAAAGGAAAAGCTAAGAGTGATGAATTTCCGGTGGTAAAGAATTGATTTGGGAATGTTTTGGTTTGAGTGGGATTGTAAGTTGTTGTCAAAAACTGCATATTTTGGTTCTACAGGTTGCAGGAACCGTTTCCCATGTGGGAGAAACCGGGTTCCTGTACAAAAACCAGGGAGATGGAATTCTGGGTTGTTGGGAACCGGTTACTCCTATGGAGGAACCGGGTTCCCAGTTCAAAATTTGCAAGGAAACCAACAATCTTGGTGGGAACCCGTTTCCAGAATAGAGGAACCGAGTTCTCCATAGTAAAATCCAGAGAGCGTGTTTTTGAGGAATGTGGGAACCAAGTTCTCCCTGGGAGGAACCGGTTACCACTATGTTAAAATTCAAAATACTTAAAACGTTAAAAACTCATATTTTCTAAGTCGTAACTCCGATTCGAGTGCCGTTTTCGGTAGTATTTCTTAGATTAAAAAATACTATCATATAAAATAAAGAAAATATTATTTCATATAATCTATTTTAAAAAGAGTCGAATTCCCGATTATTGGAGAACTTTGGTAGTTTGGAAATGGTGAATGAATTTCTAGAAGTGTTTCCGGAAGATGTTAGTGAGTTGCCACCTGAGAGAGAAGTGGAATTTACTCTAGATTTGATTCCTGGAACTAGTCCAGTGTTGATGGCGCCTTATCGCATGTCGGCATCTGAATTGTCTGAATTAAAGAAGCAGTTAGAAGAGTTATTGGAGAAGAAGTTTATTCGTCTTAGTGTTTTGCCATGGGGTGCTCCTGTATTGTTGGTTAAGAAGAAAGAGGGTTCGAGGAGACTGTGTGTTGATTACTGACAGTTGAACAAAGTTACAATCAAGAATCGGTATCCATTATCGAGGGTTGATGATTTGATGGGTCAAATGGTTGGAGCTTGTGTATTTAGTAAGATTGATTTGAGATCGGGATATCATCAGATTCGTGTGAAGATGGAGGATATTCAAAAAACTGTATTTAGAACGAGGTATGGACATTATGAGTATTCCGTTATGTCGCTTGGAGTTATGTCATTAGGTTCGTGGTGGTATTTATTGATGATATTTTTATCTATTCGAAAAGTGATGAAGAGCATGCAGAGCATCTCAGAGTTGTGTTAGAGTTATTGAAGGAGAAAAGCTTTATGCGAAGTTGTCCAAATGTGAATTCTGGTTGAGTGAAGTAAGTTTTCTTGGACATGTGATTTCCAAGAATGGCATTGTTATTGATCCTACGAAGGTAGAGGCGATATCTCAGCGGGAAGCGCCGAATGATGCTTCTGAAATCCGTAGTTTTCTTGGTCTTGTAGGATACTATAGAAAGTTCATTGAGGGATTTTCGAAGTTGGCTTTACCATTGACTAAGTTGACCAGAAAGGGTCAGGTGTTTGTTTGGGATGTTGAATGTGAGAAAGGATTCCAAGAGTTGAAGAAGAGGTTGACTAGGGCTCCGATTCTGATTTTTCCGAATCCGGCAGAATCTTTTGATTGTGTATTGTAATGCGTCATTGATGGGATTAGGTGGTGTTTTGATGCAAGATAGGCAGGGAGTGGCTTATGCTTCAAGACAGTTGAAGATTCATAAAAGGAATTACCCGACTCATGATTTAGAGTTGGCAGTTGTGGTATTTGTTTTGATATTGTGGAGGCATTATTTGTATGGATCTCGATTTGAGGTATTCAACGATCATAAGAGTCTAAAGTATCTCTTCGATCTGAAAGAGTTAAACATGAGGCAGAGAAGGTGGTTAGAGTTCCTGAAAGATTATGATTTTGGTTTGAATTACCACCCTGGTAAGGCAAACTTGGTGGCAGATGCATTGAGCAGGAAGTCGTTGCATATGTCTATGTTGATGGTTCATGAATTGGATTTAGTGGAACAATTCAGAGACTTCAGTTTGGTATGTGAGACTACTTCTGATAGTGTGAAATTGGGTATGTTGAAGCTGACTAGTGGTATTCTTGAGGAAATTCGAAATGGGCAGAAATCTGATGTTGGTTTAGTTGATAAATTGACATTGATCAACCAAGGTCAAGGAGGTGAATTCCGAATTGACGAGAATGGAGTTATGAGATTTGGTGATAGAGTGTGTGTTCCGCATATTGCAGAAATTAGGAAGAATATTTTGGAAGAAGGACATCGTAGTGGATTGAGTATTCATCCTAGTGCTACTAAGATGTATCATGACTTGAAAAAGTTGTTTTGGTGGCCTGGAATGAAAAAGGAGATTGTTGAGTTCGTCTATGCTTGTCTGATTTGTCAGAAGTCAAAAATTGAACATCAGAAACCGTCAGGGTTGATGGAACCGTTGTTTGTTCCGGATTGGAAATGGGATGGTATTTCTATGAATTTTGTATCTTGTTTGCCGAGGACAGCGAGGAATTGTGATGCTATCGGGGTTATTGTTGATCGGTTGACAAAGTCTGCTCATTTTATTCCAATAAGAATGGATTATCCTATGGAGAGGTTGGCAGAGTTGTATGTTGAGAAGGTCGTGAGTTTGCACGGTATTCCTTCTAGTATTATGTCGGATAGAGATCTGAGGTTTACGTCTAAGTTTTGGACAGGGTTGCAAGAAGCTTTGGGTACTAAGTTGCGGTTAAGTTCTGCTTATCATCCGCAGATGGATGGTCAGACGGAGAGAACGATTCAGTCGTTAGAGGATTTGTTACGAGATTGTGTGTTGGAGAAAGGTGGAGCTTGAGATAGTTACTTACCATTGATTGAGTTTACCTACAACAATAGTTTTCATTCGAGCATTGGTATGGCTCCGTTTGAGGCATTTTATGGTAGGAGGTGTCGGACACCGTTGTTTTGGAATGAATCTGGAGAAAGTGTTGTGGTTGGACCGGGAATTGTCCAACAGATTTTAGAAAAGATTAAGATGATTCAGGAGAAGATGAGAACTTCTCAGAGTCGTCAGAAGAGTTATCATGATAAGAGGAGGAAGGATCTTGAGTTTAGTGAAGGAGATCATGTGTTTATGCGAGTTACTCCGATGACTAGTATTGGTCGAGCTTTGAAGTCAAAGAAGTTGACTCCGCGCTTTATTGGTCCATTTCAAATTACCAAGAAGGTTGGAAAAGTTGCTTATCAGATTGCTTTACCGCCGTTGCTTGCGAATTTGCATGATGTCTTCCACGTATCTTAGTCGAGGAAGTACATTGCTGATCCGTCTCATGAGATTCAGGTAGATGATACAGGTACGAGATAATTTGACCGTAGAAGCATTGCCTGCGAGAATTGAGGATCGGAAATTGAAACAGTTGCGGGGTAAGGAAATAGCTCTGGTGAAAGTAGCTTAGGGAGGACCAGCAGGTGGAAATGTTACTTGGGAGCTGGAGAGCTAGATGAAGGACTCGTATCCCGAACTTTTCGTCTAAGGTATGTTTTCGAGGACGAAAACTCTTTTTAGTAGGGGAGAGTTGTGACACCCCAAATAATTCAATTATTAATTAATTAGAATTTTAATTTTTAATTTAATTAGAAGTTTAATTATTGGAATTTTTGAATTAAAAGATTTAATTAATTAATTAAATGAATGGAAGAGTTGGTGGTGTGAGGAGTAAAATACTCTACTCTTACTAATTATTATTTTATTTATTTATTGGAATAATAAAAGGAATAATAAAAGGGAAAAAGAAGGAAAAGAGAGTCATTAGAGGTTTTCCTCATACGTGAAATTGGAGAAGAGAAGAGAAAGAGGGAAAAAACCAAATGTCGGAAAATCGAAGAATCATCGTGAGGTAAGGGGTGATTTCATTCAATTATAATGCCTTATGGGTTTTGGGATGCAATTGGATGATTAGTATGTTAGGAATCTTGAAAATTGGATAATTTAGGTTTGGGGAATTAATCCCAAATTGTGTCGAATTGTATTAATTGGAACCGTAGTAATGTTATGGAATTTTGGGAATAAATGAATTATGCCATGTAGTATGTTACTGGTGTTTGTTGGATGAAAATTAGTGTTTTTGATGTTTGGATCCGTATGGGAATGCTATGGAATAAGTTGGAAACATTCTGCTGTCAAAACTAGTGTTTTCTGCCACTGTTAGTCTTGGGAACCGGTTCCCATGTGGGAGAACCCGGGTTCCCAGTATGTTGGTCAGTGAAAATGGAATTTTTGAATGCAGGAACCGGTTCCCCATTTGTTCTTCATTTGGAGGAACCCGTTCCCACTGTTACTTTTTGAAAAATACTAAACTTTAAAAATTCATAACTTTCAAAACATAAGTCCGTTTTAGTCGCCGTTTTGGACGTTGTTTCTTAAATTAAATACTCTATTTTATAAAATGAAGAAAATTATAATTAATGGATTTTATTTTGGAAAGATCCATTTTTCCGATTTGTGAACTATGGTAGTTCTAAAAATGGTGGATGAACTAGTTTAGATTTGTTCTGACAGGTTGAGCGGAGATTGATGCTTATGTGCTTATTTCTTTTTTGTTTATTCATGATTTTATTGATATCATGTGTTTTTGTCGATGTTGTGTATTCATGATGGTCGTTGATCTCAGTTGTTGTTGTTGTTGTATATACTGGTGATAGTCTTACTAATTGAAGGGTAAGCGTTTGGCATATTTATGCTTTGTGATAATTTATTTCATGATTATGTTGTTATCATGTGATACTCGTTGGGGTTGGCTATGTATGGCATTATGTGGAATTATGTTGTGATCATATTCCGTTGATTGAATGTTGCATGCTTTTGTTGTGCATGCATATGCATTCTAGTGATGGTTCATTCCCATTGTGTGGAATTGGACTTGCAGAGCCAATAACCGTACCCAATGGATAGTGGTGGTGAGGCTAGATTCTTAACCCACTGGTGTATGGGCGAATCGTTGATTGAAGCTGTTTCCAAGGTGTAAACGGAATAGGGTGTGAATTTGGTTCACGTTTGGTACCACATGCATAGAGTCTGCATTGCATATGAAATTGTAACATGTAAGGATGGTTTCCAGTGTTATAATTTCATTGATTGTTATATTTGCATAATGATCTGTTTGAAACACATTTGTGAACTGAAATATGATTATGTTAGTGATAGTGAACTAATATATTGAATTGTTCTGTTGTATTTAAAAACGTATAATGCATTCTATATTGAAAAGAGATCTCACCCTTACTTTAATGATTTTAGATTAAAGTTAGAAGCTCAAGAGTCGGTGAGGATGGCTTATATAGTTGTGTCTTATTTTTATCCGTGTGTCAGTGTCATGCTCTGGTAGTTGTAACACTGGGAGAAATGTTTGGATGAGAGTTTTGTGTTATACTCCATTGGTTTTGATTTATGTTGGGGATACTTATGAATTAAAGTTATTCCGGTTTTTGTGATACTTTCCGCGGCATAGAACATGATGTTGATTTGAATATTTTATTTTAATAATTCCTTCAGTTAAGCATGATTACTGTTTGTAGTTGAGGTTTTTATATTTATTATGAATTGTGACATCCCTGTTTTCCATGTTACTCTGATTTAAATAATATATTCGCGGGTTTTTTAGAAGGGATGTTATAATAGTGGTATCAGAGTATAGTCGATCGTGTGACCAGTGTCTTAATGTCATTACCCTTTTGTATGTGACAAGTGTGTACAACACTGTCGGTACTTGTTGCTTTTCTGATTGCTTATTACAGGAGTAGTGTGAAACTAAGTGGGGGAGAAGAGATGCTTCCCGGATATGTTCCGATTGTAAGTCATTGGTACGAGATACTGCTTGAGAAGATAGTGCAAGAGTGGTTAGAGTCATTGGAATCGTTTAGACTGTGAGTCATAGTTGGAAGTGCAAAAAGGCAAGTACGATTCTGAGAACAGAAAGTGTTGGTAATGATGGTTTCTACTCCAGTTATGATTATCGGATGTCTATTGACAAATTGAGGACTTGATCACCCTTAATCTCTTGTTGATAGTAGACGGAATCGTATTGGATGGTATACAATTGTCTTGCTATCTAAATTGGGCATATAGTGATGAATATGAATGAAGCTTGGTATAAGCTTGTGAACCATATGAGTTGACAAAGACTCTAATAAGAACAATGAATTAAGAAGGATGATCAGAGTTGCGCAGCTGTTAATGATGGTGTTGTGGTGTTTATGTTGTATTCTTCAACGGAAGTGAAAGGAAAAGCTAAGAGTGATGAATTTCCGGTGGTAAAGAATTGATTTGGGAATGTTTTGGTTTGAGTGGGATTGTAAGTTGTTGTCAAAAACTGCATATTTTGGTTCTACAGGTTGCAGGAACCGTTTCCCATGTGGGAGAAACCGGGTTCCTGTACAAAAACCAGGGAGATGGAATTCTGGGTTGTTGGGAACCGGTTACTCCTATGGAGGAACCGGGTTCCCAGTTCAAAATTTGCAAGGAAACCAACAATCTTGGTGGGAACCCGTTTCCAGAATAGAGGAACCGAGTTCTCCATAGTAAAATCCAGAGAGCGTGTTTTTGAGGAATGTGGGAACCAAGTTCTCCCTGGGAGGAACCGGTTACCACTATGTTAAAATTCAAAATACTTAAAACGTTAAAAACTCATATTTTCTAAGTCGTAACTCCGATTCGAGTGCCGTTTTCGGTAGTATTTCTTAGATTAAAAAATACTATCATATAAAATAAAGAAAATATTATTTCATATAATCTATTTTAAAAAGAGTCGAATTCCCGATTATTGGAGAACTTTGGTAGTTTGGAAATGGTGAATGAATTTCTAGAAGTGTTTCCGGAAGATGTTAGTGAGTTGCCACCTGAGAGAGAAGTGGAATTTACTCTAGATTTGATTCCTGGAACTAGTCCAGTGTTGATGGCGCCTTATCGCATGTCGGCATCTGAATTGTCTGAATTAAAGAAGCAGTTAGAAGAGTTATTGGAGAAGAAGTTTATTCGTCTTAGTGTTTTGCCATGGGGTGCTCCTGTATTGTTGGTTAAGAAGAAAGAGGGTTCGAGGAGACTGTGTGTTGATTACTGACAGTTGAACAAAGTTACAATCAAGAATCGGTATCCATTATCGAGGGTTGATGATTTGATGGGTCAAATGGTTGGAGCTTGTGTATTTAGTAAGATTGATTTGAGATCGGGATATCATCAGATTCGTGTGAAGATGGAGGATATTCAAAAAACTGTATTTAGAACGAGGTATGGACATTATGAGTATTCCGTTATGTCGCTTGGAGTTATGTCATTAGGTTCGTGGTGGTATTTATTGATGATATTTTTATCTATTCGAAAAGTGATGAAGAGCATGCAGAGCATCTCAGAGTTGTGTTAGAGTTATTGAAGGAGAAAAGCTTTATGCGAAGTTGTCCAAATGTGAATTCTGGTTGAGTGAAGTAAGTTTTCTTGGACATGTGATTTCCAAGAATGGCATTGTTATTGATCCTACGAAGGTAGAGGCGATATCTCAGCGGGAAGCGCCGAATGATGCTTCTGAAATCCGTAGTTTTCTTGGTCTTGTAGGATACTATAGAAAGTTCATTGAGGGATTTTCGAAGTTGGCTTTACCATTGACTAAGTTGACCAGAAAGGGTCAGGTGTTTGTTTGGGATGTTGAATGTGAGAAAGGATTCCAAGAGTTGAAGAAGAGGTTGACTAGGGCTCCGATTCTGATTTTTCCGAATCCGGCAGAATCTTTTGATTGTGTATTGTAATGCGTCATTGATGGGATTAGGTGGTGTTTTGATGCAAGATAGGCAGGGAGTGGCTTATGCTTCAAGACAGTTGAAGATTCATAAAAGGAATTACCCGACTCATGATTTAGAGTTGGCAGTTGTGGTATTTGTTTTGATATTGTGGAGGCATTATTTGTATGGATCTCGATTTGAGGTATTCAACGATCATAAGAGTCTAAAGTATCTCTTCGATCTGAAAGAGTTAAACATGAGGCAGAGAAGGTGGTTAGAGTTCCTGAAAGATTATGATTTTGGTTTGAATTACCACCCTGGTAAGGCAAACTTGGTGGCAGATGCATTGAGCAGGAAGTCGTTGCATATGTCTATGTTGATGGTTCATGAATTGGATTTAGTGGAACAATTCAGAGACTTCAGTTTGGTATGTGAGACTACTTCTGATAGTGTGAAATTGGGTATGTTGAAGCTGACTAGTGGTATTCTTGAGGAAATTCGAAATGGGCAGAAATCTGATGTTGGTTTAGTTGATAAATTGACATTGATCAACCAAGGTCAAGGAGGTGAATTCCGAATTGACGAGAATGGAGTTATGAGATTTGGTGATAGAGTGTGTGTTCCGCATATTGCAGAAATTAGGAAGAATATTTTGGAAGAAGGACATCGTAGTGGATTGAGTATTCATCCTAGTGCTACTAAGATGTATCATGACTTGAAAAAGTTGTTTTGGTGGCCTGGAATGAAAAAGGAGATTGTTGAGTTCGTCTATGCTTGTCTGATTTGTCAGAAGTCAAAAATTGAACATCAGAAACCGTCAGGGTTGATGGAACCGTTGTTTGTTCCGGATTGGAAATGGGATGGTATTTCTATGAATTTTGTATCTTGTTTGCCGAGGACAGCGAGGAATTGTGATGCTATCGGGGTTATTGTTGATCGGTTGACAAAGTCTGCTCATTTTATTCCAATAAGAATGGATTATCCTATGGAGAGGTTGGCAGAGTTGTATGTTGAGAAGGTCGTGAGTTTGCACGGTATTCCTTCTAGTATTATGTCGGATAGAGATCTGAGGTTTACGTCTAAGTTTTGGACAGGGTTGCAAGAAGCTTTGGGTACTAAGTTGCGGTTAAGTTCTGCTTATCATCCGCAGATGGATGGTCAGACGGAGAGAACGATTCAGTCGTTAGAGGATTTGTTACGAGATTGTGTGTTGGAGAAAGGTGGAGCTTGAGATAGTTACTTACCATTGATTGAGTTTACCTACAACAATAGTTTTCATTCGAGCATTGGTATGGCTCCGTTTGAGGCATTTTATGGTAGGAGGTGTCGGACACCGTTGTTTTGGAATGAATCTGGAGAAAGTGTTGTGGTTGGACCGGGAATTGTCCAACAGATTTTAGAAAAGATTAAGATGATTCAGGAGAAGATGAGAACTTCTCAGAGTCGTCAGAAGAGTTATCATGATAAGAGGAGGAAGGATCTTGAGTTTAGTGAAGGAGATCATGTGTTTATGCGAGTTACTCCGATGACTAGTATTGGTCGAGCTTTGAAGTCAAAGAAGTTGACTCCGCGCTTTATTGGTCCATTTCAAATTACCAAGAAGGTTGGAAAAGTTGCTTATCAGATTGCTTTACCGCCGTTGCTTGCGAATTTGCATGATGTCTTCCACGTATCTTAGTCGAGGAAGTACATTGCTGATCCGTCTCATGAGATTCAGGTAGATGATACAGGTACGAGATAATTTGACCGTAGAAGCATTGCCTGCGAGAATTGAGGATCGGAAATTGAAACAGTTGCGGGGTAAGGAAATAGCTCTGGTGAAAGTAGCTTAGGGAGGACCAGCAGGTGGAAATGTTACTTGGGAGCTGGAGAGCTAGATGAAGGACTCGTATCCCGAACTTTTCGTCTAAGGTATGTTTTCGAGGACGAAAACTCTTTTTAGTAGGGGAGAGTTGTGACACCCCAAATAATTCAATTATTAATTAATTAGAATTTTAATTTTTAATTTAATTAGAAGTTTAATTATTGGAATTTTTGAATTAAAAGATTTAATTAATTAATTAAATGAATGGAAGAGTTGGTGGTGTGAGGAGTAAAATACTCTACTCTTACTAATTATTATTTTATTTATTTATTGGAATAATAAAAGGAATAATAAAAGGGAAAAAGAAGGAAAATAGAGTCATTAGAGGTTTTCATCATACGTGAAATTGGAGAAGAGAAGAGAAAGAGGGAAAAAGCCAAACGTCGGAAAATCGAAGAATCATCGCGAGGTAAGGGGTGATTTCATTCAATTATAATGCCTTATGGGTTTTGGGATGCAATTGGATGATTAGTATGTTAGGAATCTTGAAAATTGGATAATTTAGGTTTGGGGAATTAATCCCAAATTGTGTCGAATTGTATTAATTGGAACCGTAGTAATGTTATGGAATTTTGGGAATAAATGAATTATGCCATGTAGTATGTTACTGGTGTTTGTTGGATGAAAATTAGTGTTTTTGATGTTTGGATCCGTATGGGAATGCTATGGAATAAGTTGGAAACATTCTGCTGTCAAAACTAGTGTTTTCTGCCACTGTTAGTCTTGGGAACCGGTTCCCATGTGGGAGAACCCGGGTTCCCAGTATGTTGGTCAGTGAAAATGGAATTTTTGAATGCAGGAACCGGTTCCCCATTTGTTCTTCATTTGGAGGAACCCGTTCCCACTGTTACTTTTTGAAAAATACTAAACTTTAAAAATTCATAACTTTCAAAACATAAGTCCGTTTTAGTCGCCGTTTTGGACGTTGTTTCTTAAATTAAATACTCTATTTTATAAAATGAAGAAAATTATAATTAATGGATTTTATTTTGGAAAGAGCCATTTTTCCGATTTGTGAACTATGTTAGTTCTAGGAATGGTGGATGAACTGGTTTAGATTTATTCTGACAGGTTGAACGGAGATTGATGCTTATGTTCTTTTTTCCTTTTTGTTTATTCATGATTGTATTGATATCATGTGTTGTTGTCGATGTTGTGTATTCATGATGGTTGTTGATCTCAGTTGTTGTTGTTGTATATGTTCATGCATAAATTCCCCAACCGAGATGTAAGGCCGGAGGGGGGTTTGCAGGCATCCGGGATGAATCTCGGATGAGACATGAGACGCTTATCCGGCATAGTTCCCGGAATTGGGATGAGAGACCGGGTCAGCCCCGGGATATGACCCGGACGTCTATCTGGGCTAGGAGGATTCGATTGGTCTCCGTTGCGCTACTTATGGATCGGTTACGAGCGTTACGAATCATTAAGTAGCGGTTTCAAGTATTAAATGGACGGTTACGCCATTATGTTCATTAGTGATGGCTATGCTATAAAAGGAGGCCTTAGGGCCATGGAAAAAGATCATTCTCTCATTGCCTCTCTTAGCCACACGCTCAAGAGGGGTCAAATACTTTATCTCTAAGGGCTCCCAACTGCGGGGTAAGCTAGACCCATAGCTTGGAGGCCATTCATCCTTGTATGAGCCTCCGAATCCCTTAAAATCCTACATGAGGTTTTTCCTGCAAGAACAGTATATACTGGTGATAGTCTTACTAATTGAAGGGTAAGTGTTTGGCATATTTATGCTTTGTGATAATTTATTTCATGATTATGTTGTTATCATGTGATACTCGTTGGGGTTTGCTATGTATGGCATTGTGTGGAATTATATTGTGATCATATTCCATTGATTGAATGTTGCATGCTTTTGTTGTGCATGCATATGCATTCTGGTGATGGTTCATTCCCATTGTGTGGAGTTGGACTTGCAGAGCCAATAACCGTACCTAATGGATAGTGGTGGTGAGGCTAGATTCTTGACCCAGTGGTGTATGGGCGAATCGTTGATTGACGCTGTTTCCGAGGTATAAACGGAATAGGGTGTGAATTTGGTTCACGTTTGGTACCACATGCATAGAGTCTGCATTGCATATGAAATTGTAACATGTAAGGATGGTTTCCAGTGTTATAATTTCATTGATTGTTATATTTGCATAATGATCTGTTTGAAACACATTTGTGAACTGAAATATGATTATGTTAGTGATAGTGAACTAATATATTGAATTGTTCTGTTGTATTTAAAAATGTATAACGCATTCTATATTAAAAAGAGATCTCACCCTTGCTTTAATGATTTCAGATTAAAGTTAGCAGCTCAGAAGTCGGTGAGGATGGCTTATAGAGCTGTGTCTTATTTTTATCCGTGTGCCAGTGTCATGCTCTGGTAGTTGTAACACTGGGGGAAACGTTTGGACGAGAGTTTTGTGTTATACTCCATTGGTTTTGATTTATGTTGGGGATACTTATGAATTAAAGTTATTCCAGTTTTTGTGATACTTTCCGCTGCGTAGAACATGATGTTGATTTGAATATTTTATTTTAAGAATTCCTTCAGTTAAGCATGATTACTGTTTGTAGTTGAGGTATTTATATTTATTATGAATTGTGACATCCCTGTTTTCCATGTTACTCTGATTTAAATAATATATTCGCGGGTTTTTTAGAAGGGATGTTATAATAGTGGTATCAGAGTATAGTCGATCGTGTGACCAGTGTCTTAATGTCATTACCCTTTTGTATGTGACAAGTGTGTACAACACTGTCGGTACTTGTTGCTTTTCTGATTGCTTATTACAGGAGTAGTGTGAAACTAAGTGGGGGAGAAGAGATGCTTCCCGGATATGTTCCGATTGTAAGTCATTGGTACGAGATACTGCTTGAGAAGATAGTGCAAGAGTGGTTAGAGTCATTGGAATCGTTTAGACTGTGAGTCATAGTTGGAAGTGCAAAAAGGCAAGTACGATTCTGAGAACAGAAAGTGTTGGTAATGATGGTTTCTACTCCAGTATGATTATCGGATGTCTATTGACAAATTGAGGACTTGATCACCCTTAATCTCTTGTTGATAGTAGACGGAATCGTATTGGATGGTATACAATTGTCTTGCTATCTAAATTGGGCATATAGTGATGAATATGAATGAAGCTTGGTATAAGCTTGTGAACCATATGAGTTGACAAAGACTCTAATAAGAACAATGAATTAAGAAGGATGATCAGAGTTGCGCAGCTGTTAATGATGGTGTTGTGGTGTTTATGTTGTATTCTTCAACGGAAGTGAAAGGAAAAGCTAAGAGTGATGAATTTCCGGTGGTAAAGAATTGATTTGGGAATGTTTTGGTTTGAGTGGGATTGTAAGTTGTTGTCAAAAACTGCATATTTTGGTTCTACAGGTTGCAGGAACCGTTTCCCATGTGGGAGAAACCGGGTTCCTGTACAAAAACCAGGGAGATGGAATTCTGGGTTGTTGGGAACCGGTTACTCCTATGGAGGAACCGGGTTCCCAGTTCAAAATTTGCAAGGAAACCAACAATCTTGGTGGGAACCCGTTTCCAGAATAGAGGAACCGAGTTCTCCATAGTAAAATCCAGAGAGCGTGTTTTTGAGGAATGTGGGAACCAAGTTCTCCCTGGGAGGAACCGGTTACCACTATGTTAAAATTCAAAATACTTAAAACGTTAAAAACTCATATTTTCTAAGTCGTAACTCCGATTCGAGTGCCGTTTTCGGTAGTATTTCTTAGATTAAAAAATACTATCATATAAAATAAAGAAAATATTATTTCATATAATCTATTTTAAAAAGAGTCGAATTCCCGATTATTGGAGAACTTTGGTAGTTTGGAAATGGTGAATGAATTTCTAGAAGTGTTTCCGGAAGATGTTAGTGAGTTGCCACCTGAGAGAGAAGTGGAATTTACTCTAGATTTGATTCCTGGAACTAGTCCAGTGTTGATGGCGCCTTATCGCATGTCGGCATCTGAATTGTCTGAATTAAAGAAGCAGTTAGAAGAGTTATTGGAGAAGAAGTTTATTCGTCTTAGTGTTTTGCCATGGGGTGCTCCTGTATTGTTGGTTAAGAAGAAAGAGGGTTCGAGGAGACTGTGTGTTGATTACTGACAGTTGAACAAAGTTACAATCAAGAATCGGTATCCATTATCGAGGGTTGATGATTTGATGGGTCAAATGGTTGGAGCTTGTGTATTTAGTAAGATTGATTTGAGATCGGGATATCATCAGATTCGTGTGAAGATGGAGGATATTCAAAAAACTGTATTTAGAACGAGGTATGGACATTATGAGTATTCCGTTATGTCGCTTGGAGTTATGTCATTAGGTTCGTGGTGGTATTTATTGATGATATTTTTATCTATTCGAAAAGTGATGAAGAGCATGCAGAGCATCTCAGAGTTGTGTTAGAGTTATTGAAGGAGAAAAGCTTTATGCGAAGTTGTCCAAATGTGAATTCTGGTTGAGTGAAGTAAGTTTTCTTGGACATGTGATTTCCAAGAATGGCATTGTTATTGATCCTACGAAGGTAGAGGCGATATCTCAGCGGGAAGCGCCGAATGATGCTTCTGAAATCCGTAGTTTTCTTGGTCTTGTAGGATACTATAGAAAGTTCATTGAGGGATTTTCGAAGTTGGCTTTACCATTGACTAAGTTGACCAGAAAGGGTCAGGTGTTTGTTTGGGATGTTGAATGTGAGAAAGGATTCCAAGAGTTGAAGAAGAGGTTGACTAGGGCTCCGATTCTGATTTTTCCGAATCCGGCAGAATCTTTTGATTGTGTATTGTAATGCGTCATTGATGGGATTAGGTGGTGTTTTGATGCAAGATAGGCAGGGAGTGGCTTATGCTTCAAGACAGTTGAAGATTCATAAAAGGAATTACCCGACTCATGATTTAGAGTTGGCAGTTGTGGTATTTGTTTTGATATTGTGGAGGCATTATTTGTATGGATCTCGATTTGAGGTATTCAACGATCATAAGAGTCTAAAGTATCTCTTCGATCTGAAAGAGTTAAACATGAGGCAGAGAAGGTGGTTAGAGTTCCTGAAAGATTATGATTTTGGTTTGAATTACCACCCTGGTAAGGCAAACTTGGTGGCAGATGCATTGAGCAGGAAGTCGTTGCATATGTCTATGTTGATGGTTCATGAATTGGATTTAGTGGAACAATTCAGAGACTTCAGTTTGGTATGTGAGACTACTTCTGATAGTGTGAAATTGGGTATGTTGAAGCTGACTAGTGGTATTCTTGAGGAAATTCGAAATGGGCAGAAATCTGATGTTGGTTTAGTTGATAAATTGACATTGATCAACCAAGGTCAAGGAGGTGAATTCCGAATTGACGAGAATGGAGTTATGAGATTTGGTGATAGAGTGTGTGTTCCGCATATTGCAGAAATTAGGAAGAATATTTTGGAAGAAGGACATCGTAGTGGATTGAGTATTCATCCTAGTGCTACTAAGATGTATCATGACTTGAAAAAGTTGTTTTGGTGGCCTGGAATGAAAAAGGAGATTGTTGAGTTCGTCTATGCTTGTCTGATTTGTCAGAAGTCAAAAATTGAACATCAGAAACCGTCAGGGTTGATGGAACCGTTGTTTGTTCCGGATTGGAAATGGGATGGTATTTCTATGAATTTTGTATCTTGTTTGCCGAGGACAGCGAGGAATTGTGATGCTATCGGGGTTATTGTTGATCGGTTGACAAAGTCTGCTCATTTTATTCCAATAAGAATGGATTATCCTATGGAGAGGTTGGCAGAGTTGTATGTTGAGAAGGTCGTGAGTTTGCACGGTATTCCTTCTAGTATTATGTCGGATAGAGATCTGAGGTTTACGTCTAAGTTTTGGACAGGGTTGCAAGAAGCTTTGGGTACTAAGTTGCGGTTAAGTTCTGCTTATCATCCGCAGATGGATGGTCAGACGGAGAGAACGATTCAGTCGTTAGAGGATTTGTTACGAGATTGTGTGTTGGAGAAAGGTGGAGCTTGAGATAGTTACTTACCATTGATTGAGTTTACCTACAACAATAGTTTTCATTCGAGCATTGGTATGGCTCCGTTTGAGGCATTTTATGGTAGGAGGTGTCGGACACCGTTGTTTTGGAATGAATCTGGAGAAAGTGTTGTGGTTGGACCGGGAATTGTCCAACAGATTTTAGAAAAGATTAAGATGATTCAGGAGAAGATGAGAACTTCTCAGAGTCGTCAGAAGAGTTATCATGATAAGAGGAGGAAGGATCTTGAGTTTAGTGAAGGAGATCATGTGTTTATGCGAGTTACTCCGATGACTAGTATTGGTCGAGCTTTGAAGTCAAAGAAGTTGACTCCGCGCTTTATTGGTCCATTTCAAATTACCAAGAAGGTTGGAAAAGTTGCTTATCAGATTGCTTTACCGCCGTTGCTTGCGAATTTGCATGATGTCTTCCACGTATCTTAGTCGAGGAAGTACATTGCTGATCCGTCTCATGAGATTCAGGTAGATGATACAGGTACGAGATAATTTGACCGTAGAAGCATTGCCTGCGAGAATTGAGGATCGGAAATTGAAACAGTTGCGGGGTAAGGAAATAGCTCTGGTGAAAGTAGCTTAGGGAGGACCAGCAGGTGGAAATGTTACTTGGGAGCTGGAGAGCTAGATGAAGGACTCGTATCCCGAACTTTTCGTCTAAGGTATGTTTTCGAGGACGAAAACTCTTTTTAGTAGGGGAGAGTTGTGACACCCCAAATAATTCAATTATTAATTAATTAGAATTTTAATTTTTAATTTAATTAGAAGTTTAATTATTGGAATTTTTGAATTAAAAGATTTAATTAATTAATTAAATGAATGGAAGAGTTGGTGGTGTGAGGAGTAAAATACTCTACTCTTACTAATTATTATTTTATTTATTTATTGGAATAATAAAAGGAATAATAAAAGGGAAAAAGAAGGAAAATAGAGTCATTAGAGGTTTTCATCATACGTGAAATTGGAGAAGAGAAGAGAAAGAGGGAAAAAGCCAAACGTCGGAAAATCGAAGAATCATCGCGAGGTAAGGGGTGATTTCATTCAATTATAATGCCTTATGGGTTTTGGGATGCAATTGGATGATTAGTATGTTAGGAATCTTGAAAATTGGATAATTTAGGTTTGGGGAATTAATCCCAAATTGTGTCGAATTGTATTAATTGGAACCGTAGTAATGTTATGGAATTTTGGGAATAAATGAATTATGCCATGTAGTATGTTACTGGTGTTTGTTGGATGAAAATTAGTGTTTTTGATGTTTGGATCCGTATGGGAATGCTATGGAATAAGTTGGAAACATTCTGCTGTCAAAACTAGTGTTTTCTGCCACTGTTAGTCTTGGGAACCGGTTCCCATGTGGGAGAACCCGGGTTCCCAGTATGTTGGTCAGTGAAAATGGAATTTTTGAATGCAGGAACCGGTTCCCCATTTGTTCTTCATTTGGAGGAACCCGTTCCCACTGTTACTTTTTGAAAAATACTAAACTTTAAAAATTCATAACTTTCAAAACATAAGTCCGTTTTAGTCGCCGTTTTGGACGTTGTTTCTTAAATTAAATACTCTATTTTATAAAATGAAGAAAATTATAATTAATGGATTTTATTTTGGAAAGATCCATTTTTCCGATTTGTGAACTATGGTAGTTCTAAAAATGGTGGATGAACTAGTTTAGATTTGTTCTGACAGGTTGAGCGGAGATTGATGCTTATGTGCTTATTTCTTTTTTGTTTATTCATGATTTTATTGATATCATGTGTTTTTGTCGATGTTGTGTATTCATGATGGTCGTTGATCTCAGTTGTTGTTGTTGTTGTATATACTGGTGATAGTCTTACTAATTGAAGGGTAAGCGTTTGGCATATTTATGCTTTGTGATAATTTATTTCATGATTATGTTGTTATCATGTGATACTCGTTGGGGTTTGCTATGTATGGCATTGTGTGGAATTATATTGTGATCATATTCCATTGATTGAATGTTGCATGCTTTTGTTGTGCATGCATATGCATTCTGGTGATGGTTCATTCCCATTGTGTGGAGTTGGACTTGCAGAGCCAATAACCGTACCTAATGGATAGTGGTGGTGAGGCTAGATTCTTGACCCAGTGGTGTATGGGCGAATCGTTGATTGACGCTGTTTCCGAGGTATAAACGGAATAGGGTGTGAATTTGGTTCACGTTTGGTACCACATGCATAGAGTCTGCATTGCATATGAAATTGTAACATGTAAGGATGGTTTCCAGTGTTATAATTTCATTGATTGTTATATTTGCATAATGATCTGTTTGAAACACATTTGTGAACTGAAATATGATTATGTTAGTGATAGTGAACTAATATATTGAATTGTTCTGTTGTATTTAAAAACGTATAATGCATTCTATATTGAAAAGAGATCTCACCCTTACTTTAATGATTTTAGATTAAAGTTAGAAGCTCAAGAGTCGGTGAGGATGGCTTATATAGTTGTGTCTTATTTTTATCCGTGTGTCAGTGTCATGCTCTGGTAGTTGTAACACTGGGAGAAATGTTTGGATGAGAGTTTTGTGTTATACTCCATTGGTTTTGATTTATGTTGGGGATACTTATGAATTAAAGTTATTCCAGTTTTTGTGATACTTTCCGCTGCGTAGAACATGATGTTGATTTGAATATTTTATTTTAAGAATTCCTTCAGTTAAGCATGATTACTGTTTGTAGTTGAGGTATTTATATTTATTATGAATTGTGACATCCCTGTTTTCCATGTTACTCTGATTTAAATAATATATTCGCGGGTTTTTTAGAAGGGATGTTATAATAGTGGTATCAGAGTATAGTCGATCGTGTGACCAGTGTCTTAATGTCATTACCCTTTTGTATGTGACAAGTGTGTACAACACTGTCGGTACTTGTTGCTTTTCTGATTGCTTATTACAGGAGTAGTGTGAAACTAAGTGGGGGAGAAGAGATGCTTCCCGGATATGTTCCGATTGTAAGTCATTGGTACGAGATACTGCTTGAGAAGATAGTGCAAGAGTGGTTAGAGTCATTGGAATCGTTTAGACTGTGAGTCATAGTTGGAAGTGCAAAAAGGCAAGTACGATTCTGAGAACAGAAAGTGTTGGTAATGATGGTTTCTACTCCAGTATGATTATCGGATGTCTATTGACAAATTGAGGACTTGATCACCCTTAATCTCTTGTTGATAGTAGACGGAATCGTATTGGATGGTATACAATTGTCTTGCTATCTAAATTGGGCATATAGTGATGAATATGAATGAAGCTTGGTATAAGCTTGTGAACCATATGAGTTGACAAAGACTCTAATAAGAACAATGAATTAAGAAGGATGATCAGAGTTGCGCAGCTGTTAATGATGGTGTTGTGGTGTTTATGTTGTATTCTTCAACGGAAGTGAAAGGAAAAGCTAAGAGTGATGAATTTCCGGTGGTAAAGAATTGATTTGGGAATGTTTTGGTTTGAGTGGGATTGTAAGTTGTTGTCAAAAACTGCATATTTTGGTTCTACAGGTTGCAGGAACCGTTTCCCATGTGGGAGAAACCGGGTTCCTGTACAAAAACCAGGGAGATGGAATTCTGGGTTGTTGGGAACCGGTTACTCCTATGGAGGAACCGGGTTCCCAGTTCAAAATTTGCAAGGAAACCAACAATCTTGGTGGGAACCCGTTTCCAGAATAGAGGAACCGAGTTCTCCATAGTAAAATCCAGAGAGCGTGTTTTTGAGGAATGTGGGAACCAAGTTCTCCCTGGGAGGAACCGGTTACCACTATGTTAAAATTCAAAATACTTAAAACGTTAAAAACTCATATTTTCTAAGTCGTAACTCCGATTCGAGTGCCGTTTTCGGTAGTATTTCTTAGATTAAAAAATACTATCATATAAAATAAAGAAAATATTATTTCATATAATCTATTTTAAAAAGAGTCGAATTCCCGATTATTGGAGAACTTTGGTAGTTTGGAAATGGTGAATGAATTTCTAGAAGTGTTTCCGGAAGATGTTAGTGAGTTGCCACCTGAGAGAGAAGTGGAATTTACTCTAGATTTGATTCCTGGAACTAGTCCAGTGTTGATGGCGCCTTATCGCATGTCGGCATCTGAATTGTCTGAATTAAAGAAGCAGTTAGAAGAGTTATTGGAGAAGAAGTTTATTCGTCTTAGTGTTTTGCCATGGGGTGCTCCTGTATTGTTGGTTAAGAAGAAAGAGGGTTCGAGGAGACTGTGTGTTGATTACTGACAGTTGAACAAAGTTACAATCAAGAATCGGTATCCATTATCGAGGGTTGATGATTTGATGGGTCAAATGGTTGGAGCTTGTGTATTTAGTAAGATTGATTTGAGATCGGGATATCATCAGATTCGTGTGAAGATGGAGGATATTCAAAAAACTGTATTTAGAACGAGGTATGGACATTATGAGTATTCCGTTATGTCGCTTGGAGTTATGTCATTAGGTTCGTGGTGGTATTTATTGATGATATTTTTATCTATTCGAAAAGTGATGAAGAGCATGCAGAGCATCTCAGAGTTGTGTTAGAGTTATTGAAGGAGAAAAGCTTTATGCGAAGTTGTCCAAATGTGAATTCTGGTTGAGTGAAGTAAGTTTTCTTGGACATGTGATTTCCAAGAATGGCATTGTTATTGATCCTACGAAGGTAGAGGCGATATCTCAGCGGGAAGCGCCGAATGATGCTTCTGAAATCCGTAGTTTTCTTGGTCTTGTAGGATACTATAGAAAGTTCATTGAGGGATTTTCGAAGTTGGCTTTACCATTGACTAAGTTGACCAGAAAGGGTCAGGTGTTTGTTTGGGATGTTGAATGTGAGAAAGGATTCCAAGAGTTGAAGAAGAGGTTGACTAGGGCTCCGATTCTGATTTTTCCGAATCCGGCAGAATCTTTTGATTGTGTATTGTAATGCGTCATTGATGGGATTAGGTGGTGTTTTGATGCAAGATAGGCAGGGAGTGGCTTATGCTTCAAGACAGTTGAAGATTCATAAAAGGAATTACCCGACTCATGATTTAGAGTTGGCAGTTGTGGTATTTGTTTTGATATTGTGGAGGCATTATTTGTATGGATCTCGATTTGAGGTATTCAACGATCATAAGAGTCTAAAGTATCTCTTCGATCTGAAAGAGTTAAACATGAGGCAGAGAAGGTGGTTAGAGTTCCTGAAAGATTATGATTTTGGTTTGAATTACCACCCTGGTAAGGCAAACTTGGTGGCAGATGCATTGAGCAGGAAGTCGTTGCATATGTCTATGTTGATGGTTCATGAATTGGATTTAGTGGAACAATTCAGAGACTTCAGTTTGGTATGTGAGACTACTTCTGATAGTGTGAAATTGGGTATGTTGAAGCTGACTAGTGGTATTCTTGAGGAAATTCGAAATGGGCAGAAATCTGATGTTGGTTTAGTTGATAAATTGACATTGATCAACCAAGGTCAAGGAGGTGAATTCCGAATTGACGAGAATGGAGTTATGAGATTTGGTGATAGAGTGTGTGTTCCGCATATTGCAGAAATTAGGAAGAATATTTTGGAAGAAGGACATCGTAGTGGATTGAGTATTCATCCTAGTGCTACTAAGATGTATCATGACTTGAAAAAGTTGTTTTGGTGGCCTGGAATGAAAAAGGAGATTGTTGAGTTCGTCTATGCTTGTCTGATTTGTCAGAAGTCAAAAATTGAACATCAGAAACCGTCAGGGTTGATGGAACCGTTGTTTGTTCCGGATTGGAAATGGGATGGTATTTCTATGAATTTTGTATCTTGTTTGCCGAGGACAGCGAGGAATTGTGATGCTATCGGGGTTATTGTTGATCGGTTGACAAAGTCTGCTCATTTTATTCCAATAAGAATGGATTATCCTATGGAGAGGTTGGCAGAGTTGTATGTTGAGAAGGTCGTGAGTTTGCACGGTATTCCTTCTAGTATTATGTCGGATAGAGATCTGAGGTTTACGTCTAAGTTTTGGACAGGGTTGCAAGAAGCTTTGGGTACTAAGTTGCGGTTAAGTTCTGCTTATCATCCGCAGATGGATGGTCAGACGGAGAGAACGATTCAGTCGTTAGAGGATTTGTTACGAGATTGTGTGTTGGAGAAAGGTGGAGCTTGAGATAGTTACTTACCATTGATTGAGTTTACCTACAACAATAGTTTTCATTCGAGCATTGGTATGGCTCCGTTTGAGGCATTTTATGGTAGGAGGTGTCGGACACCGTTGTTTTGGAATGAATCTGGAGAAAGTGTTGTGGTTGGACCGGGAATTGTCCAACAGATTTTAGAAAAGATTAAGATGATTCAGGAGAAGATGAGAACTTCTCAGAGTCGTCAGAAGAGTTATCATGATAAGAGGAGGAAGGATCTTGAGTTTAGTGAAGGAGATCATGTGTTTATGCGAGTTACTCCGATGACTAGTATTGGTCGAGCTTTGAAGTCAAAGAAGTTGACTCCGCGCTTTATTGGTCCATTTCAAATTACCAAGAAGGTTGGAAAAGTTGCTTATCAGATTGCTTTACCGCCGTTGCTTGCGAATTTGCATGATGTCTTCCACGTATCTTAGTCGAGGAAGTACATTGCTGATCCGTCTCATGAGATTCAGGTAGATGATACAGGTACGAGATAATTTGACCGTAGAAGCATTGCCTGCGAGAATTGAGGATCGGAAATTGAAACAGTTGCGGGGTAAGGAAATAGCTCTGGTGAAAGTAGCTTAGGGAGGACCAGCAGGTGGAAATGTTACTTGGGAGCTGGAGAGCTAGATGAAGGACTCGTATCCCGAACTTTTCGTCTAAGGTATGTTTTCGAGGACGAAAACTCTTTTTTAGTAGGGGAGAGTTGTGACACCCCAAATAATTCAATTATTAATTAATTAGAATTTTAATTTTTAATTTAATTAGAAGTTTAATTATTGGAATTTTTGAATTAAAAGATTTAATTAATTAATTAAATGAATGGAAGAGTTGGTGGTGTGAGGAGTAAAATACTCTACTCTTACTAATTATTATTTTATTTATTTATTGGAATAATAAAAGGAATAATAAAAGGGAAAAAGAAGGAAAATAGAGTCATTAGAGGTTTTCATCATACGTGAAATTGGAGAAGAGAAGAGAAAGAGGGAAAAAGCCAAACGTCGGAAAATCGAAGAATCATCGCGAGGTAAGGGGTGATTTCATTCAATTATAATGCCTTATGGGTTTTGGGATGCAATTGGATGATTAGTATGTTAGGAATCTTGAAAATTGGATAATTTAGGTTTGGGGAATTAATCCCAAATTGCGTCGAATTGTATGAATTGTGTAATACGGTGAACTGACTTTGAGAATTTTGTATCGCAAATGTGCGGATAGCAAGAGTTACCACCAACTTTTCTTTTATCCAATTAAGGGAAGGTGAAAAGAACAGGAAAAGACCTTCGTTAGATTCTGAGTAAGGGAGAAGGTTATGAAAAGGGAAGGTATTAGCACCCCTTTTCATCCGTAGTTTTCTATGGGCTCTTTGTTGCTCTTAGATCACTTTAAATTGTGCTTTCTGTGTGTTTGACAAAAATGTTTTGAAAAGGCATTTCGCTTTGACTTTGTAATAATTCATGTAGGAATGTATACAAAGTGTTCGGAAATGTTTTGTTTTTGAAAAGAATTTGAAATTTTGACAGAAGTGTGAGTTGTGAAAAGTATTTTGTTAGAGCAAGCAACTAAAAGTCTTATTACCTACTCAGAATGGTCGTTTTCGTGTTGTTTTAAGTTCCTTTAGAATAGTGCTATCCGTACCATTAGTTGGTAGGTAACCCTAATCGTTGGATGTAAGCGGGACATTCGAAGGGACATCGGATGGTCATAGAAAGCAACTTGTAGGAAGTATCCTAGCACATTCGAAGGGACTATCATCATTTTTCGTAGGCAACAATCGAGGGTCAAGATCATGTATTCGTAGGCGACATTGTGGGTCTATGATCTTTGTATCGAAGGGACTATGATGATTTGTTTTGAAGGCAACGGTGCTAGGATACCTCTACGTTCGAGGGACTTGACCATTTGTATTCGTAAAGGCAACGAGAGAGAATTCCCCTAAGGGGTGCATGTGTGAAAAGAGTGTGTCAAATTCAGGTATATGTTATCTTGGAATTATGAGTGATCTATGTCAAATTTTATCTTGCCATACACGCCTAATTACTAGCAGTTTATAGGGTGCAGAAAGTAAATTGCGGAAAGTAAAGTGCGGAAAGATAAATGTCCTACGCTATTACATGGCTTTGGGGCAGTTACATAATAAGAGTGCGGAAAATAAAAGTCCTAATTAAACTATTACATCCCATAGGCAGTTACATAATTGAAAAAAGAAAGCAAGAAAAATCGTCCGAAACGTTACAACCTGTGAACAGATACATAATCGGAAATACGAGAAAATTGCATAAGAAGAAAATGTTAATAAAAAACATGATTTTTGAATGAGGAAAAAAGTTTTTGATTAGTAATGACATTAATATGATAAGATAAATTTTTGGTAATTTTCTGAATCGATTTGATAATTTAAAAGCAATTAAAAGTCAAATTAATGATTAATTAGCAATTAAATAAAATATGCATGCAAAAATAATAATTTTAACTTTAAAAATTAAATAAGTATTTTTCTGATGATAATGCAAAAAAAGAAATATTTTTTTGAGTTTTTTAGATGCATGATAAAAATATTTGAAGATAAATTAAAATAACATGAAAATATTAAAGAAAATAAAAAAAATTTAAGTTAGTTTGCAAACTTGTAAAAATATTTGGTCCTGGCCAGGCTCGAACCAGTGACCTTTGAGAGAATCTTCCAATCTGCTTGCCTTTACCACTGAACCAAAGCGCTTTTGGTGTTTGGAAAATACAAAGAATGAATTATAAGTGCAATCGTGTCATGATTTCTGAAGTTTAAAACACAATCAGCGCGCGGGGCCCAGTTGTAATGGATGGACGAATCAAATGCCACGGTCGTGCCACAAATGCAGTCAAAGAGTTAGCGCCAGAGTCAGCCATCGGAACCCTAACGCCGATCATCTTCTCCGGCGAGTTGTTTTTTGAAAACCTGCAAAATAGCCAAAATCAAAGCACAAGTAGAACCTTATCCCACTAATTCGACCCTTGCGAATCCAATGGTGATGTCCATTTTTATTGAATCGGCCTGTAGACTGAGTTTCGAAGAAGACAACAAAAACTGCCCTAACAATGGCAAGTTCTTATTCCGCCGTTAAACCTTGCATGTTATATGTCAAACATACTCTAATTGGTATCCTGAACTCAAATAAATAAGCAAGAACAGTTAAAGATGCATGGATTATGGAAATTGAAATTGAGAAAAATAGCAAACCGGTGAGAGATGTATATCTAGTTCTGGGCAGTCTTGGCTTCAAGTAAGGATTGGGAATGATCCCTGGGAACCTCAGGAACACATTTCGATGGCTAGAACACCTTGAAACCTGCTGGAATTTGAAATTCGAATTTGACAACTTTGGAAAAATTTTGAGAAAAATAAGGGTTGTTGTAAGGGCTAGGGTTTTGTCCTTGGCTTTGTGCAATATGATCAGTACTTATAGAGTGAGGAATGAGAGCAAAAAGAATGAAAAAAGATCTCCTCTTGAATGCAAAAAATTTTCTCTTTCAAATCAAATCAAATCTTTTGAAAATTTGATTTTCTCTTCCATATGAGAGCTAGCACGAATTTGGCAAGTTATATGGGCTATCTTGGACGTCAAGTTTGATAAAAATCCAATCCATTTGAAAATTTATCTTGTTTTCATATTTTATATAATTTAAATTTGAATTTAATGCTTTTAAATTCAAAAATAAATCAAAAAAATAGAATGTGGTCATGGAAAGGCATCAATAGGTCACAAATAATGTTATGAACAAGTTTGGATCATAAAATTATAGGCCCATTTGGAAAAAATTGGATTTTGACAAATATCTCTCTTTGTGCAATTGTCCAAAAATGCCCAACTTGTACAAGGTGTATGTTTCTCAATTTTCCACATTTTTGAGTGTTCTTGGACTTTTTAGAAAGCTCTAAGTGTCCTCTAACCAACCTCTTTGGTTTCATATCAATTAGAGTTTCCATGCTCAATAAATCTTCAAAACAAAAAGTTGACTTTTTGTTGACTTTGAAAAGGACCTGTAATGTTTTGACCCATATCTTCAAAATGAAGCATTTTTTGAACACTCTTGTGAGATATGAAGTTGTAGAGAATTGAATTTCCTTCAAGATGAGAGGTGGTGGAAAATTTTTTGAGAAAGTATGAAGAAGTTATGCTCAGTCAAAGTTCAGTTGACTTTTCATTGAAAAACCCTAATTTGGAAAGTTTGACTTTTGAGCAAATCTTGAGTTTTCTTGATGAATCATGATAAACCCTTGATGAAATGATGAATGTGACTTCAAAATGAGGATGTTGACCAAAAATTAGGAAGTTTGACTGTATGTTGACCACAGTTGACTTTTTGTCTAATACAATTGATTTTCAACCATCTGAGCAATTGTCTGAGGAAACTTGACTTGTGAGGCTTGAAACTTGACATGGAGAATATTTGAAGCATATGAGGAGGCATGATGACCATTGGAGATGTTGGAAGTCCATCTAGATCTGAGGATAGCCAAACCCTAGTTTGGGTTGATTGTCTAGGAGAGGGTTTGTCTGATCAACCCTTGAGGAATCCTTGAGTATAGATGTATGAAATGTTTTGAGAAGTAGGAGGGAAAATTTTGGGGTATGACAGATGCCCCTGTTCAATCTTCTTGTACTGGAAGGGTTAGATTGGCATGCGTGCCTTTCGTGACCTGGAGGTAGAAGATGATTGAACACTCGAGTACGCCTGAAAATTTGCACTCGCTATTGATTGATGATGCGGGAATGGGCTTACAGATGCCATTTGGAGAAGCTGGAGATTTCGCTGGGGGGAATGAGCCGTACGCTAGACTCAAGAATGTCGTCTGAATAGGAGAGTCGTTGGAGATGGGCTTAAGATGCCATCCGGAGGGAGTCGTACGTTAGACTTCGTGTTCATCTTTGAATGAAGTTATTGGTTTGTATTGGTTTTTTAACCAAATATGCAGCATTCTGAAAGTGGAGGGGTGTTGACGAGTAGTCGGAGATGGGCTTAAGATGTCATCCAAGGCAACTGAGTCGTACGCTAGACTCTGTAGTTGCTGTTGATAATAAGAGAGAGTTAGAACAAATCTTCGTCTTGATTACTCTGAGAGGATGATAGTCGGCAAAATGTGGACAACTTCCTTGTTGTGCTTCGAGTATTGATCCAATGCCTGTTATCGTAGGATAACTTGTGTGATCATTCGGATAGGGTTTCCCGTCTGGCTTCGGGTATTAATCCTGGATCTGTTGTCGGAGGACAACTAGGGCAGTCATTCAGATAGTTTTCCCGTCTGGCTTCAGGCATTAATCCTGGACCAATTGTCGGAGGACAACTAGGGCGGTCGTTCAGATAGTTTTCCCGTCTGGCTTCGGGCATTAATCCTGGACCAGTTGTCGGAGGACAACTAGGGCGGTTGTTCAGATAGTTTTCCCGTCTGGCTTCGGGCATTAATCCTGGACCTGTTTGATTCAGAAGTGATTTTCACCTATTTTGGGAAAAACAAAAGAAACTTTGATAGAGTATTGTTAGTCTTATGCAAATTATGATGCATGACAATGCGTATGAATGACATGCGCAAAGATTATGACTTTTATGAGCAATGTATGAATGATAGATGTTGTGGTATTTCAAAACATATCCATCTTGAGGAAGATGTGGATGCTCTGGTTGGGGATTCCTGGCTTCTGTTGAGACGAAACGGATTGGAAACTCTGAGAAGAAAGATAACCTCGATTCCTCCGATGCACTATCTGACCAAGTCTTGAGCCTAGATATTGTTGAAGATGGTAGAGATCGAGAGACGCGCTGCTGAGGATCTTGTGCATAGACCCTGCTGGGGGAAACGTTAGGAGGCGCTCTACTGGGGATCTTGCGCATAGATCCTGCTGGAGAGCATTTTATAGTTGCTGGGAGACCGGGTTAGAAAGATCTGGAGCCCGTCGAAATCTCTAGCTGGGGAATAAAAGATGTAGGTTTCCTCCGATGCAATATCTGACCACGTTTCAAGTCTGGATACTGCTGCTATTGGGGAGGTAATGATTGTTGAGAGATATTTTGCTGGGGATAAATACCTCTGCTATTGATGAATCGTCACTGCTTGGAAACTGATGTAGCATGTTTTTAGTTGAGTAGAATCACTGTTCGGGGACTAACATGATGAAGCTTGGAATGTCTGGACTTAGTGGAGAGAAATGCGTACTCTGTTGGTGAGTGACATCTCTGTGGGGATTATTCTTTGCAGGGGAATGTATTGGTGACTTTCGTCGTCATCTCAATTCCTAGAGCCTGTAGTAATTATCCTTGTTCGTTCACTTTTCGTATGTTTGTAAATAGATTCTTATTGTTAGATGCATATAATCATTCAAAGCAAACGTTGGACTTTATGCAAACAACAGTAGCAAAAATTGTAAAGAAAGAACTTGTATTAATTTGAAATGTGGCGTATGGCCAAGTAGTTTGTACACAAGGAAAGTAAAAAGCTATGCGAAAACAATCTCGTTAAGTTCCAACTATGCTAGTACTCATATATTTCAACTATCTCATCTCCTTGCTGTCAGTAGAAAGTGAGTGGATTGATTTTCGCCATTTGAATCTTGAATGCTGATAGTAGTCTGTAGATGGGTGATCTGGACGAGACATAGTCGTACGCTTAAATCCCTAACTTTTGCCTAGACCTCCCTTTCGGGTTTTCAGTCTACCGGGATACCCTTTTTTGCCCAAGCCGCCTTTGCAGGTTTTCGACTTGCCGGGTGTACATGTTTTGTATATATCCTTAACTTTTTCCCGAACCCTTTTGGTTCGCCAGGATGCCCTTATTTTTCCCTAGGCTAGT
The DNA here is from genome assembly GCA_021764765.1 of Vicia sativa. NCBI lineage: Eukaryota > Viridiplantae > Streptophyta > Magnoliopsida > Fabales > Fabaceae > Vicia > Vicia sativa. The sequence goes on from CM038795.1 coordinate 257,964,104, forward strand.
TGACCTAGCGGGTCTTGTTTATGCGTAGTATTTTTTGACTATGTCTGCGTTCATAGGGTGTGGCAAGTCTTGACCGTCCATGGTGCCAAGTATCATAGCTCCGCCGGAAAATACTGTCTTGACTACAAACAGTCCCTCATAGGTTGGAGTCCATTTTCCCCTGGGATCACCTTGTGGAAGAATGATGCGCTTGACTACTAGATCACTGACTTGGTAGACACAGTGCTTGACCTTCTTGTTAAATGCTCTAATCATTTGTTTCTGATAGATCTGTCCATGGCAGATGGATACGAGTCGTTTCTAATCAATCAAATTGATCTGGTCAAGGTGAGTCTGGATCCAATCGTCTTCGCTTAACTCTGAGTCCTGGAGGACTCTGGTTGAGGGTATCTGAACCTCAATTGGTAGGACTGCTTCTATACCGTATACAAGAGAGAAGGGGGTTGCTCCTATGGATGTTCGTACTGTAGTGCGATAACCATGAAGAGCGAATGGTAACATCTCATGCCAATCTTTGTAAGTCACCGTCATCTTTTGTATGATCTTCTTAATATTCTTGTTGGCGGCTTCCACTGCGCCATTCATCTTAGGCCGATAAGGAGAAGAGTTGTGATGCTTGATCTTGTACTGCGTGCAGAGTTCGGTGATCATTTTGTTGTTGAGGTTAGAGCCGTTATCTGTGACAATCCTTTCGGGGGTGCCATACCGACAGATAAGATTATGCTTGATAAATCGTGCCACAACATCCTTGGTAACAGATGCAAATGAAGCTACTTCTACCCACTTTGTGAAATAGTCAATTGCCACAAGGATGAAATGATGTCCGTTGGAAGCTGTGGGCTTGATTTCTCCGATCATGTCAATACCCCACATTGCAAAAGGCCAAGGAGCTGTTAGAACATTCAGAGGTACTGGAGGTACGTGCACTTTGTCTGCATATATCTGGCATTTGTGACAAGATCGAGCATAGCGGTGACAATCAACTTCCATGGTGGACCAATAGTAACCTGTTCTCAGTATCTTCTTAGCCATCGTATGTCCACTGGAGTGGGTACCAAATGCGCCTTTGTGTAACTCTTCCATGATACGTGCTGTTGTTTTCTGGTCCACACAGCGGAGTAAACACAAGTCGTGATTGCGTTTGTATAAGATGTTGTTGCTGAGGAAGAATTTGGATGCGAACCTTCTCAAAAACTTCTTATCATTGACAGATGCCCCTACGGGATATTCCTGAGTCTCAAGATATCTCTTCATGTCATAGTAGCAAGGTTTCTCTTCTGTATCAAGTTCATAACAATATGCTGGTTCGTCAAACTTCTCAATGATGATCTGGGGAGCCTCGTTGTCCCATCTGACCTTGAACATAGATGACATAGTAGCTAACGCGTCTGCCAACTGATTCTCTTCTCGTGGAATGTGATCGAAAGTAATCTCTTCGAAGCAGGGGATCAAACTTAGAACATGCTCTCAATATGGAATGAGATTCGGATGCTTCTCACTATCCCTTAATCGTGATCACTAAAGCTGAGTCTCCATACACTTGTAAGAACTTGATTCTTAAGTCAATAGCCACTTTAATACCCATAATGCACGCTTCATATTCGGCCATGTTGTTAGTGCAGCTGAAACATAACCTGGCGGTGAAAGGAGTATGCCCGCCTGTAGGGGATGTAATGATGGCGCCAATGCCATTGCCAAGTGCGTTTGAGGCTCCATCAATGACCATTGTCCATCGGGATCCTTCGAGTCCTTAAATGCGTCACAGTTCTTCGCAATCAATAACTAACAAAACATCTTCGTCTGGAAACTCGAACTGCATAGACTGATAGTCATCTACAACTTGGTGAGCCAAATGATCGGCTACTACACTTCCTTTGATTGCTTTCTGGGAAGTATACTGGATGTCGTATTCGGTCAAGATCATTTGCCATCTTGCTATTCTTCCGGAGAGAGCTGGTTTCTCGAATATGTATTTTATCAGATCCATCTTGGAAATCAACAAGGTAGTGTGAGTCAACATATACTGTCTTAGTCGTGAGCATAAAGCGCTGCAAGTTTTCTCGGTGTGTATCTTGTTTCATCGGTAAACTTTTGCTAAGGTAGTATATTGCATACTCTTTTCGACCAGACTCGTCATGTTGCCCCAACACACACCCCATTGAGTTCTCCAACACATCAAGTACATGATAAGAGGTCTTTCTTGGCGGGCGGCATCGGGATAGAGGATTACAGGGGTACTCCTTGATTTTGTCAAAAGCGATCGGCAATGGTTCCATTCTACCACTTGATCTTTCTTAAGTAACTTGAAGATTGGTTCACAAGTAGCAGTTAGGTGTGCAATGAACCTGGCAATGTAATTCAATCGGCCCAAGAAACCTCTTACTTCCTTCTCGGTGCGGGGAGCTGGCATCTCCTGAATAACTTTAACCTTGGCGGGGTCAACTTCAATACCTTTCCCACTGACAACAAACCCTAGGAGTTTTCCGGATCTGACTCCAAAGGTGCACTTGTTGGGATTAAGTCTTAGTCTGTACTTCTTCAACCTATCAAACAGTTTCCGCAAATGATCAAGATGTTCTTCTTGAGTCTGTGATCGAGCTATCATGTCGTCGACGTAGACCTCTATCTCACGATGAATCATGTCGTGAAATAATGCCACCATGGCACGCTGATAAGTGGCGCCCGCGTTCTTCAGTCCGAACAGCATGACCTTGTGGCAAAAGGTGCCCCATTGTGTAACAAAAGTTGTCTTCTCCATGTCTTCAGGAGCCATCTTGATCTGATTGTAACCGGAGAAACCATCCATGAAGGAGAAAACCTTATGCTGAGCGGTGTTGTCAACCAGAACATCAATATGAGGTAGTGGGAAATCGTCTTTCGGACTCGCTTTGTTCAGATCTCTGTAATCCACACACATTCGTACCTTGCCATCCTTCTTGGGCACAGTCACCACATTAGCCACCCACTGTGGATAGGAAGTAACAGCTAAGAAACCGGTGTTGAACTGCTTCATAACTTCAGCTTTGATTTTCTCTGACATCTCAGGACGCATGCGACGAACCTTCTGTTTCACTGGGAGAAAACCTTCTTTTGTCGGTAACCGGTGTACCACAATATCAACGTCCAGACCGGGCATGTCTCCGTATGACCAAGCAAAAACCTCGATATAGTCTTGTAGCATCTGAACCAATCTTTCTTTAACACTGTTCTCAAGACCCGCTCCTATCTTGATCTCTTTTCTGTCTTTATCGTGCCAAATTCACAACCTCAACTGGCTCTTCATGTGGTTGTATAACTCGCTCTTCTTGCTGTAGCAGTCTGACAAGTTCTCCTGGCACTTCACAATCATCCTCACCTTCGTCTTCGGCTTGGTAGATCGAATTATCGAAGTCATATTTAGCAATAGCATAGTTGTTATCAATGAGATTCGGAGTGATTCTGCAGTGTACCACGTGGGTGTGTGTAAGAAACACATAGCTTTTGAAGGGGTGATAAAGTAAAAGAACGAAAACAAAATTTAAATGCAAAAGTCCAACAATTTTATTGAATGCAAATATGTAAATGACAGATAATAACCCTCACAAACGAGCCATGATGCCCCGGGCAAGGTGATCGGTGGATTTTACACAGTCATTTAGCATTGAGTTTTGTTATCATTTCTTTATTTGTTTAGTGTTATATGTCTTTTTATCGCATTTTACGCTTTGGTTGTGTGTTTAAATGTTTTCAGGGTTAGAAGAATGAAACAAAACAAATCGGGACAAAAGTAGTGCAAAAAATCAGAATATTAGAGGCTACAGAGGGATCAACACGGGCACCCGTGTTAAGCAACACGGCCAGTGTTGAAAAGCAAGTGGAAAGCGCAAAATTGCATAAGTCAAAGGATCAACACGGGCACCTGTGTTCATCAACACGGCCCGTGTTGAATGACCTGGAACATCTCTTCTGAGTTTAAGACCAACACGGGCACCCGTGTTCAGCAACACGGCCCGTGTTGTTGGACGCGTGAAGAAAACCTTATTTTTGAGCTTTGGATCTTTTCTTTGACATTAAGGGCATTTTGGACTTTGGCTAATACTGGGATGTGGCTGAGACTATTAGAATGAGGTTTTGGGAAAAAGAGAAGGGACTTTTTGGAAATTAGGGAAAAAATACCACAGAGGAGGAGAGCGACAGAGAGGAATTCGGAGACGGCGAGATTCAAGGGCAGCCACCATTGAAGATCAAAGTCATCACTCTTCTTTGTAATGTTTAACTCTTATTCGGTGTTTTCTTCTATTACTATGAGAGGCTAAACCCCCCCAATGCTAGGGGGTTGGTCCTGATTTGATTATTGTATGAATTCGAATACTTGATTTTCTTAATGCAATGTTTTTATATTTCAATTTAATTGTGTAGTGTTCTTATGATCATGTATCGGACAAATACATGTAGACCTATGACTAACAATTGGCGGATCGTGATTGTTAGGGTTTCTACACAATTAGGTTATTAGGAGTAACCTAGGACTAGGGACTCTCTTTAATCACCAATTCTTGATATTTTTATGGTTAAAACTAAGATTTGTTTGAATGGACATTTAAACAAGGATTAGGGTTTTAATAGTTGTCTTCATTAAGGACTTAAGGAAGAACAATCTAGAGATAGGTAACGATAGTGTTCATTTGCAATGAGGAAATCTAAATTCGGATCATAGTTTTGTTAAATCAACCACTCACCCTAGCGTCATTCCCATTATATTTCATCAGTCATTACTTGTTACTAGCGCAATTGAAAGTTTTAAAATCAACCCAACCATTGTTTTTGTTCAATTGAATTAAGAGCACGAATAGGTATTTACTACGCAATCCTCGAGATCGATACTTGGGGAAACTCATTATAACTACATCGGCGAAAATAGTACACTTGCTATTTTTTATGATCAAGTTTTTGGCGCCGTTGCCGGGGACTGCCAAAATACTAATTTACTCTTAATTTGTTTGAAATTTTATTGCTCTGCAATTAAAATTTTTCTTTTCATTTGTTTATTTATTTTCTTTTATATTGTATTAGAACTAATATCGTGTCTAATATTTGTATGCGAGGTCAGACCTCAGCAGAATATCTTTTTGACGCAGAAATAGAGAGAACCCTTCGCGCTCGGCGAAGAGTAGCGAAGCAAGCAAGGCTGGCTGAGGAAGAAGATAGGAATTCGACACACTCCAGCTCAGAGTCAGAAGACGAACCCATGGATCCACCTCAAGAGAGATTGCTAGGGGATTATGGAGGGACAAATGCACCAGGGGGAAGGATGACCATCGTCAACCAACCCGTTAATGTTCCTAACTTTCAGCTTCACCCGAGCACCATCACGCAGTTGGAGAAGAGATCCTTTTCTGGAAGGGTTAATGAAGATGCCAACAAGCATTTGCAAAGATTTCTGACTATGAGCACCACTCTAAAGATAGATGGACATACTGAAGAACAGAAAAAGTTGCGAATGTTTCCGTTCACCTTGGCAGATGAAGCAGAGGAGTGGTTCTATTCTCTTCCAGCAGGAAGTATTACATCTTGGGAAGATATGGAAACAACATTCCTCAATGAGTATTTTCCAGCATCCGTGTTCATGAGGAAAAGATATGAGATCTTGAATTTCAAGCAAAAGGAGGGTGAATCACTAGGAGACTCTTTTAAGAGATTTAAAAGACTCTTGGTGGCATGCCCTACTCATAACTTGGATCAGACTGAGCAGATGCAGATGTTTGTGAATGGTCTGAGAATCAAAACGAAGCAACTCATTGACACATCAGCTGGTGGCTCATCCAACTTCTCAACACCTTTGGTATCAAGAAGATTATTGAGCTATAGCTGCAAATGAGCATCTGGAATTATATGACAGGGCTGCAAGCAAACCAGAGGGAGTGATTGATCTAAAGTTGGAAGTGAATAAACAACTCAAAATCGAAGAGGCGATAGCTGCAGAAGTGGAGAAAAAGCTTAAAGCTATGAATATGGGAACTCAACAGGTAGCACAAGTTAAAAATGTGGTGTGTGACATTTGTAGTGGACCACACATGACTGCACAATGTCTTGCAACTCCGAAACAAATTGAGGAGATAAAATTCTTGAGGCAGAATAATCCATATTCTAACACCTATAACCCTAGGTGGAAGAATCATCCGAACTTTGCTTGGAAAGATCAGCAACAACAAGCTCCTCAGAAGGCAGAGTGGGAAGTGGCCTTTGAAAAGATGGCTGCCCACACTTCTCAGTTCCAAGAAGAAACACGAAGCAATCATAGGAACACCACGACTGCAATTAAAAATTTGGAAGTTCAAATGGGGAGTGTGCAACAAGTAGCAATGCAAGCACAGGGTAGTCAGAAGAACCATGAGAATGTGAATGCTGTCACAACAAGGAGTGGAAATGTTGCCAAAGAAAGAGAAGATGAGGTAAAAGTTGATGATGAACTTATAGAAGTGGAATTAGAAGTGAGAGAGAACAAGGGAAAAAAGGAAGAAGTGGCGCGTCGAAGCCAGCTGAAGGAAAGAGTAAACCTGTGATTAGGCTTCCATATCCCTCATGAGTGGCAAGAAGGACACAAAGAGAAAGAGTTCGATAAATTTGCCAAATTGTTCAAGAAGCTAGAGATCAACATACCGTTATTTGAAGCACTCGAGAAGATGCCTTTGTACCAAAAATTCATGAAGGAGATCCTATCAAAAAAGAGGCGAATAGATGATAAACAGGTACCCGTTGATGAGAAGTTATGTGCAATCGCACCAGAGAGAAAAATACCTGTCAAGCAGAAGGATCCTGGATCGGTGGCAGTACCATGCACCATAAAAGATAGAACTTTCGAAAAGGTTCTAATTGATTCTGGCTCTAGTGTGAGTTTAATGCCATTATCAATTTTCAAGAGGCTTGGCATTGAAAAGATAAGCGGGAGTGGAACAAAATTAAAATTTGCTGATCACACTATCAAGAAGTCTTATGGGATAGCTGAAGATGTGTTGGTAGAGGTTGAAACATTTGCTTTTCCAGTGGATTTCCAGATCATGGACATACCTGAAGATGAAGAGACCCCGATCATTCTTGGTCGACCTTTTTTATTGACTAGCAGGTGCAATTTCGATATTGAGACAGGTCATCTTACTCTAAAATATTTTGAAGAAGAGATAACCATAAAGGTGTTTGAGGCTAAGGAACAAGGTGCAGGTGAAAATAATAAATTTTCAATTGGTATGGTCAAAATTGAGGGAGAGAGCAAAATTTCAAATTCACTTCCTGAAGAAATCTCAGGCAGAATCTCTAAAGTGGCATCAATTAAACTTCCCAAGTTCAGTCAAGAAGCCAAGCAGGGAAAGAAGAAGGTTGACCAAGGTGAGAAGATGAAAGTTGGAAGTAACGTGAATCACACAGTGGCTAATGTTGTTGATAAGGTCAAATTTTGGGTTGCGGAAAGTTCAAGCAACAAGGTGTGGAGGAGAAAGTATCCCCCGTAAAGGGATGACCCGTCGAGCCATGCGACATTAAGCGAAGCGCTCGTGGGAGGCAACCCACGTTTTCATAACAGCTTTTCTTTTGTTTTGTTCGCAGTAATAAAAGGGATCCCTATCTTGAAAGCTAGGAGGTGGCAATTGGTGCTGCATCATCCTTTGTGAGTCACTTCTCTCGAGTTTGGTCTGAAACATTGAGGTCAATGTTTAGTTCAAGGTTGGGGGAGGTTTTATTTTTGCTTTGGTTTGTTTTATTGCTTTTTTTGATTTTTGTTAAGTTGATGATAAATGTTGTGTAAGAACACTAGTAAAAATGCTCCCAAATCTTCTGAGTTCTTGACCAAAAATTTTGTTTTGTTTTACACAAGAGCTTGTATTTCAACAAAGGTCGGGGTTGATATTGTGTGAGATGCAGGGATGATTGTTTGAAGGTAGGAAAGTCGAAATAATGTGACATTGATACAAATCCAACGTGTCGATTAGTACTAAAGTGCTTAAGGTCTGCGAAGTACTCCTTGAATAGTTTATCTATACAGTCTGGCATAATTTTGATTCACATGCAGGTATGATTGGTTGAGAATCAAATAAAATGGCGATGGATGATGAAAAGACGGTAAAGGCAACCAGCCCGCTAAGTTGGGTAGCCCTCACGTGTTATTCAGCCCAAAGGGGTTGATCCCCAAACGTCGTAAAGGACAATAAATAACCATAAGGTTTGAAAATTTCATCGGTATAAATAAAAATGGCAAATGCTGTTCGTTTGGTGCCTAAATAAGTGAAGTTCTTGGTTAGTCATATGCATGTGATGATTATCATAATTCCGGTGCCTTAATCGATTGTGCGAATGAAAGAGGAGGAAAAGCGGAAGAGAGTATTTAAGTGCGAAGCATAGTTGGAAGGTGTTTTAGTGTCATGTGAATCTGAGCGCACTACTTTCGAGCAATAAGAATGAACTCGGCATATGAGTACCGATCGCTTTAATTTTCATTAGCTTCATAATCGTCGCCGAGGTCAAGCAACAGCTTTAAGTTTGGGGGAATTTGATCGGTGGATTTTACACAGTCATTTAGCATTGAGTTTTGTTATCATTTCTTTTATTTGTTTAGTGTTATATGTCTTTTTATCGCATTTTACGCTTTGGTTGTGTGTTTAAATGTTTTCAGGGTTAGAATAATGAAACAAAACAAATCGGGACAAAAGTAGTGCAAAAAATCAGAATATTAGAGGCTACAGAGGGATCAACACGGGCACCCGTGTTAAGCAACACGGCCAGTGTTGAAAAGCAAGTGGAAAGCGCAAAATTGCATAAGTCAAAGGATCAACACGGGCACCTGTGTTCATCAACACGGCCCGTGTTGAATGACCTGGAACATCTCTTCTGAGTTTAAGACCAACACGGGCACCCGTGTTCAGCAACACGGCCCGTGTTGTTGGACGCGTGAAGAAAACCTTATTTTTGAGCTTTGGATCTTTTCTTTGACATTAAGGGCATTTTGGACTTTGGCTAATACTGGGATGTGGCTGAGACTATTAGAATGAGGTTTTGGGAAAAAGAGAAGGGACTTTTTGGAAATTAGGGAAAAAATACCACAGAGGAGGAGAGCGACAGAGAGGAATTCGGAGACGGCGAGATTCAAGGGCAGCCACCATTGAAGATCAAAGTCATCACTCTTCTTTGTAATGTTTAACTCTTATTCGGTGTTTTCTTCTATTACTATGAGAGGCTAAACCCCCCCAATGCTAGGGGGGTGGTCCTGATTTGATTATTGTATGAATTCGAATACTTGATTTCCTTAATGCAATGTTTTTATATTTCAATTTAATTGTGTAGTGTTCTTATGATCATGTATCGGACAAATACATGTAGACCTATGACTAACAATTGGCAGGACTGTGATTGTTAGGGTTTCTACACAATTAGGTTATTAGGAGTAACCTAGGACTAGGGACTCTCTTTTAATCACCTGAATTCTTGATATTTTTATGGTTAAAACTAAGATTTGTTTGAATGGACATTTAAACAAGGATTAGGGTTTTAATAGTTGTCTTCATTAAGGACTTAAGGAAGAACAATCTAGAGATAGGTAACTGATAGTGTTCATTTGCAATGAGGAAATCTAAATTCCGGATCATAGTTTTGTTAAATCAACCACTCACCCTAGCGTCATTCCCATTATATTTCATCAGTCATTACTTGTTACTAGCGCAATTGAAAGTTTTAAAATCAACCCAACCATTGTTTTTGTTCAATTGAATTAAGAGCACGAATAGGTATTTACTACGCAGTCCTCGAGATCGATACTTGGGGAAACTCATTATAACTACATCGGCGAAAATAGTACACTTACTATTTTTTCTGATCACAAGGCACTAGGCTTTAGAGTTTATTGTTCAAAACACAGAAAATACGAAAAGCAAAACAAAAATAAGAGAAATTACTCCTGTCTAAAGGAGATTGGTATGACGTCTTCAGTCTTCCAATTGCTGAGTCCATTGTCAGGAGTTGGGAAGATCCAATTGTTGATGTCGAAGTCGTTGTTGTCGTCTTCTATAGCATGGACTCCATTATGGCTGATGCGGAAAGGAAGCTGGCTGGCACGTTCGTGGCGTATCATCTTCTGACCTTTGATGGTGAAGCCTAAACCAGTCTTATCATATTTGAAAGGAAGATCGGGGAGCTGACCCCAAATAGCATTACCTCCTTCTTCCACTGCAGTTTGAGCATCTTTCAACGAGGCCATCCTAGGCGGAACTTGCGAACTTCAGGAGTGATGGGAGAGTCAACAGGCATGACTCTGGGGATTGTTTCGAAAGCTTGACATGGAGTCTCGAAGAATTCTCCTTCCACCTCGAGGTATCTGAATGATTGTAGATGACTGACCATATATTCTTTTTCACCACATACCGTAACAACCTTCCCCTTCACTGGGTACTTCAACTTCTGATGCAAGGTAGAGGTAACAGCGCCTGCCCCATGTATCCAAGGGCGCCCGAGTAGGCAAGAGTAAGCTTGGCGGATGTCCATGAAAATGAAAGTAGAGTCGAAATTCTGGGAACTGACTTTAACTGGCAGAATGAGCTCTCCAAGTACTATTCACTTAGAACCATCAAAAGCTCTTACAATTATGTCACTGGACTTCAAGACCAATCCTTCAACATCTAGTCGGTCAAAAGAAGTCTTCGAAAGGATATTTAGAGCAGAACCGGTATCCACCAAAACATGAGACAATGTAATGCCCTTGCATTCAATAGAGACGTGCAAGGCTTTGTTGTGTTTCCTTCCGGCAGGAGTCAGATCAGCATCAGAGAAGCCTAGGCCATTGTTGGCAGCCAGGCTAGCAATACAGACTTCAAATTGATCAGTAGTAGTGTCTTGCGGTACGTGAAAATTCTTCAGAAACTTCACCAAGGCTTTAGCATGAGCCTCAGAGCACAAGAGTAGAGCAAGCATGGAGATCTTGGACGGAGTCTGTCCCAACTGTTCCACAACGTTGTAGTCACTCTTCTTGATAATCTTCAAAATTTCCTCTATTTCTCGTTTGGAGGTGTCTTCAGCAACTTCCTTTGGTACTTCCGTCTGAGCAGGATGAGCTACTGGTTCTTTCCCTCTAGTCTCGGGCACTGGTTGAATAGCTGGAATGCGAGCTAGAGTTGCAGTGTCTTTTGGAGGAGATATTTCTGGAGAGAAAACTCTTTCGGTTCTGGTCACCTTACTTGATCCGGTGATGTTGTCGATGTCAAGAATGGTAGCTTCAACTGTAAGATCTTCAATGGTCAGAGGGTCTTGCTTGACGCCATGATAGTAAACCTCGGCTCCATAGTTCCAAGGGATAGTTTTGTCAGAGGAGTATGGAACTGGTCTGGCAGAAGGAATGATGAGAGGTGCCACTCTAGACGCAGGATCAGCAGAGGAAATTCTTATTGCGTTAACATCAGCATAGTCTTCTGGGAAATCGTCACCCCATCCGGTTGCCCTAACATCTTCAATAGGAATCTTGTAGCTCTCAGGAACAGTGTACTTCACCATGTAATCAAACTTTCCACTTGGCTGCCCCAAGGTATCCCACACATTCGGTACAGTTTCACTCACGTCTTCGATCTTCAGTTTCTTAGACATGTCTTCACATAGACTCTCCACAGGTGGTTTTAGGAATAGTATTTCACGGTTATCCATCATGCACTGAACACGTCTTCTCAAACAAGCACAACCATCAGGTGCAGATGGGCACCAACGACAATTTTCTAGGCATCCTGGATTGACACCGGCTTGCAGCAAATTCTTCTTAACAGTCATCAGAGGAATGGTCAAGTCATCTATGTTGAAAACATAAGAGTTATCACCAATAGCATTGGAACTTTTGTCATGGTTAGGCATAGGCGCGTTGATCACATTTGGAGTCTCAACAGGAGGGTCAAACTCAATCTGCTTAGCTTCAATCATATCCTGAATCTTGTTCTTCAGAGCCCAACAGTTGTTAGTGTCGTGCCCTGGGCTATTGGAGTGGTAATCACACTTAGCATTAGGATTGTATCTCGGAGAGGAAGTGTTGATGTTTTGAGGAGGATCCCTCAAGGTAATCAGCTCTGCTTTCAACATGTGTTGCAATGCTTGCGACAATGGCATATTGATCTTAAACCGCCTTGGCGCGTTCGCTACGCGTTGTCTCACCGAGGTCAGGCCGATGTAGGATTGGAGATCACAACTGCCCCCACAGATTGAGCACGGTCGATCTTGGCTCGGCTTTTCAAACTATACACAACATTAGTTTCTTTCTTACCACCAAAAGATCTCTTCGCAGCATTTGAAGATGTCTCTACCTGAATCTTTCCACTATTGGTACCAGCTTCAATACGCTCTCTGTCAATATCACCGGTGAATCCGGTCAAGAGTTTCCAATCGATGATCAAGAATGAACTGTCGTTGTTCCCATAAACATATCAACCAACTCCCTATAGGACAAGGGTGGTTGAACTCTGCCTGCTAGATCTCCATTTCTGAGCATACTCCTTGAACTTCTCGTCACGACCCATAGACATGCTCTGTAGTTGTATGCGAGTGGGTGCCAACTCAGCATTGTACTCATACTGCCTGTAGAAAGCATCCGCTAAGTCACTCCAAGTATGGATACGGTCATTCTCTAGCTGATAATACCACTCCAATTGAGTTCCGGACAAACTCTCTTGAAAATAATGCATCCACAACTTTTTGTCATCAGTGTGGGGGTTGATCTTCTGAACATAGGACTTCAAATGTAGTTTCGGACAAGAAATGCCATCATATTTGGCAAAAGTTGGAACTTTGAACTTGGGAGGAATCACCACACCAGGGACAAGACTCAGATCATCAAAATTCAGCCCAGACATCTTCAGGTTTTCTACAGCATTCAGACGGTCTTCAAGTTGCTTGTACTTTTCATCTTCATCGTAGTACTGGTCATTATTATAGTGATATTCTCTGTCTTTCTCAGGCTCACGCTGGTCTTCTTCATGTCCCTTGACACTTCCTCGCCTTGACACTCCTTCCGAGCTCTATCCGGTGACCACTTTAGGACCACCTTTGTAACCACCCATGTCGAGAACACCAACGACCTCTTCTTTTGTTGATGAGCTTCTTCAGATCTTCTTGGCCTTGACCAAGTGGTGAACATCTCCTCGAAGCATTCGAGCCCGGAGATCTTTGACATCTGTTCAAGAGCCATTTCTGCTAAAATAAATAGCGAGAAAATGAGAAAACCAATCTTCGATGTACCTGTTATGAGATGTCATGCCATGATAATGCGATGTTTATGCAAATGCAATGCAATGTTTTCAAGGACCTTAAGGATTTAAATTTGTTAAACAAGCACGAACAAACATTTATTAGCTCTCTTTTTATTCTTTTTTTTTTCAAGTACAAAAGACAGTTCAAAACAATAAAAGAAAAGCATAAAAAATCCTAAAGCTCTATGTCTCCCATGGGCGCTTCCTCTTGGTGTCGAGGTAGGCGTTGATGTTTCGCTCCTCGTGAAGTAGCTTGGTCAACTCTAACACCTTCTTCTCGCTTGCATACCGAGCTTGAATGTATCCTTTCTTCTTTAAGTCAATCCGGGATCTCTTCAAGTCTTCAAAATCGTAGGCATGTCGGGATGGAGAAGATAGGTACGTCACCTATAGCAACAGGTTCCATAATTACTGGTAACACGGGTGTAAACGGCATCATGAGGTTTTGAGCTCAAGCTCGCACCCATTTGAGGTAAGGTTCCCAAGGAATGGAGTTTTGGTGCCCCAAAGTCTTGGTATCAGTCTTCTTTACCATGCCCTAAGCGCGTATGAACCTTCGTCGGTAATTCTGGAGATCATGATTGTAGTCGAACACAATATCTTGGAGAAGCATATCATGAGGACCATCTCTTTGGGAAAAACCAAACTGACGTAGAGCTAGAGAAGGGTTGTAAGTAATACCTCCCCTTATACCAAGTAGTGGTACATTAGGGAATTCTCCACAACGCTCAATGAATGTGAAGTCCTTTTGATAGAAAAGACACCAACGGATATCTGAATGAGAGAGTGACATTAGTCTTTGAGACCACTTCAACCTTTGTTCGTTCTTCAAAACTGATTGAGGAAGGTGCGAAATAAACCACCTGGAAAGTAACGGTATGCAACACATGAGAGTTCCTTGTCTTTTAATAGTACGAGTGTGAAGAGAATGTAGGATGTCTCCAAGTAAAGTAGGCACAGGATTGCGAGTAAGAAACAACTTGATGGCGTTGACATCTATGAATTGATCCGAGTTAGGAAATAGAACCAAACCATTGATTAGCAAGGCCACAATGTCTTCGAATGCATGGAAACTCATAACTTTGAGGAATTCTCGGGCTTTCTTGATTAAGAACTTGGCAAGTAAACCCTTAACTCCGCTTCTTGTTTCCCAATTAGTTTCAATGTCTGAGCATTTTAGGTGCAATGCTGATGCAATGTCTTCGTACTTAGGAACCTTTTCTAAACCGGTGAATGGCATTTGGTCAAGAACAGGTATCCTAAGTAGCTTAGAGAACTCTTCCAAGGTAGGAACCAACTGATAATTTGGGAATGTAAAGCAATGGTGTTTCGGATCGAAGAACTAGAATAAGATGTGCATCATATCTTCTTCAAAACCGGAGATAACCAAGTCAAGCAGATAACCATGTCTTTTGATGAACTGAGCATGATCGGGAATTTCTGAAACCAATTCTTCGAGCTGAGAAGGTATACCCATGAAGTTGATTCAGATAGTCTTTCTAGAAGCCATAATTCCCTACAAAATAGAGCAAAGATAAATCCCTAGGTCCTTGAAATAGTTAGGAATGATATGCAATGTGATGATGTCATGATGTCATGTTTAGCACACACAAACAATTCACACAATGAGCCTAGGTTTAAGGCTTGCATGAGGTATAGGTGTTTACCCCACCAAAAGTTTGAGTTGGTTCATCTTGTCCAATAATAGTAACCGGGTTCTAGGAATCTCATATCATTGATCTTTCTCGTAGGCGTTTATTTCAATATGACTACCAAGTGGTCGACCGAAAATATCCCAAAAGTCTGATCTTAATGAGCGTAGCATCGAGTATCAGTCAACCTTAGTCTACACCAAAGTCGGCCATCTCACTACCTTCTAATGGCCAAGATGGGTCAATTAAGGTTCTAAAAGTTGAGTTAGTGCCGATGACACCACGCAGAAGCCAAATAATATCCTCAACCTGGAAATGAAGAGTATCAGGACATCCAAAGTGTCACACTAACGTAGCCATCATGTTGACCGTTTCGGTATACGCCTAACGGTCGCGACGACTTATTGCTACTTACCTAAAAGGAAACCTAGATCCGGGTGTAGGATCCCCCACAAATATAATACCCAAGCAACCCTTAAAGATAAAGCAAACAAATTAAACAAAAAGCAGTAAAAGTGATCTAGAAATCCTTAAGGCATTCTCTCTTTAGGGTGTCTCCCCGGCAAAGTCGCCAGTTCTGTAATACGGTGAACTGAGTTTGAGAATTTTGTATCGCAAATGTGCGGATAGAAAGAGTCGCCACCGACTTTTCTTTTATCCAATTCAGGGAAGGTGAAAAGAACAGGAAAAGACCTTCGTTAGATTCTGAGTAAGGGAGAAGGTTATGAAAAGGGAAGGTATTAGCACCCCTTTTCATCCGTAGTTTTCTACGGGCTCTTAGTTGCTCTTAGATCACTTTAAAATTGTGCTTTCTGTGTGTTTGACAAAAATGTTTTGAAAAGGCATTTCGCTTTGACTTTGTAATAATTCATGTAGGAATGTATACAAAGTGTTCGGAAATGTTTTGTTTTTGAAAAGAATTTGAAATTTTGACAGAAGTGTGAGGTGTGAAAAGTATTTTGATAGAGCAAGCAACTAAAAGTCTTATTAACTACTCAGAATGGTCGTTTTCGTGTTGTTTTAAGTTCCTTTAGAATAGTGTTATCCGTACCATTAGTTGGTAGGTAACCCTAATCGTTGGATGTAAGCGGGACATTCGAAGGGAGATCGGATGGTCATAGAAAGCAACTTGTAGGAAGTATCCTAGCACATTCGAAGGGACTATCATCATTTTTCGTAGGCAACAATCGAGGGTCAAGATCATGTATTCGTAGGCGACATTGTGGGTCTATGATCTTTGTATCGAAGGGACTATGATGATTTGTTTTGAAGGCAACGGTGCTAGGATACCTCTACGTTCGAGGGACTTGACCGTTTGTATTCGTAAAGGCAACGAGAGAGAATTACCCTAAGGGGTGCATGTGTGAAAAGAGTGTGTCAAATTCAGGTATATGTTATCTTGGAATTATGAGTGATCTATGTCGAATTTTATCTTGTCATACACGCCTAATTACTAGCAGTTTATAGGGTGCAGAAAGTAAATTGCGGAAATTAAAGTGCGGAAAGATAAATGTCCTACGCTATTACATGGCTTTGGGGTAGTTACATAATAAGAGTGCAGAAAATAAAATCCTAATTAAACTATTACATCCCATAGGCAGTTACATAATTGAAAAAAGAAAGCAAGAAAAATCGTCCGAAACGTTACAACCTGTGAACAGATACATAATCGGAAATACGAGAAAATTACATAAGAAGAAAATGTTAGTAAAAAGCATGATTTTTGAATGAGGAAAAACGTTTTTCATTAGTAATGACATTAATATGATAAGATAAATTTTTGGTAATTTTCTGAATCGATTTGATAATTTAAAAGCAATTAAAAATCAAATTAATGATTAATTAGCAATTAAATAAAATATGCATGCAAAAATAATAATTTTAATTTTAAAAATTAAATAAGTATTTTTCTGATGATAATGCAAAAAAAGAAATATTTTTTTGAGTTTTTTAGATGCATGATAAAAATATTTGAAGATAAATTAAAATAACATGAAAATATTAAAGAAAATAAAAAAAATTTAAGTTAGTTTGCAAACTTGTAAAAATATTTGGTCCTGGCCAGGCTCGAACCAGTGACCTTTGAGAGAATCTTCCAATCTGCTTGCCTTTACAACTGAACCAAAGCGCTTTTGGTGTTTGGAAAATACAAAGAATGAATTATAAGTGCAATCGTGTCATGATTTCTGAAGTTTAAAACACAGTCAGCGCGCGGGCCCCAGTTGTAATGGATGGACGAATCAAATGCCACGATCGTGCCACACATGCAGTCAAAGAGTCAGCGCCGGAGTCAGCCATCAGAACCCTAACGCCGATCATCTTCTCCGGCGAGTTGTTTTTTAAAAACCTGCAAAATAGCCAAAATCAAAGCACAAGAAGAACCCTATCCCCCTAATTCGACCCTTGCGAATCCAATGGTGGTGTCCATTTGTATTGAATCGGCCTGTAGACTGAGTTTCGAAGAAGACAACAAAAACTGCCCTAACAATGGCAAGTTCTTATTCCGCCGTTAAACCTTGCATGTTATATGTCAAACATACTCTAATTGGTATCCTGAACTCAAATAAATAAGCAAGAACAGTTAAAGATGCATGGATTATGGAAATTGAAATTGAGAAAAATAGCAAACCGGTGAGAGATGTATATCTAGTTCTGGGCAGTCTTGGCTTCAAGTAAGGATTGGGAATGATCCCTGGGAACCTCAGGAACACATTTCGATGGCTAGAACACCTTGAAACCTGCTGGAATTTGAAATTCGAATTTGACAAATTTGGAAAAATTTTGAGAAAAATAAGGGTTGTTGTAAGGGTTAGGGTTTCGTCATTGGCTTTGTGCAATATGATCAATACTTATAGAGTGAGGAATGAGAGCAAAAAGAATGAAAAAAGATCTCCTCTTGAATGCAAAAAAATTTCTCTTTCAAATCAAATCTTTTGAAAATTTAATTTTCTCTTCCATATAAGAGCTAGCACGAATTTGGAAAGTTATATGGGCTATCTTGGACCTCAAGTTTGATAAAAATCCAATCCATTTGAAAATATATCTTGTTTTCATATTTTATATAATTTAAATTTGAATTTAATGCTATTAAATTCAAAAATAAATCAAAAAAATAGAATGTGGTCGTGGCAAGGCATCAATAGGTCACAAATAATGTTATGAACAAGTTTAGATCATAAAATTATAGGCCCATTTGGAAAAAATTGGATTTTGACAAATATCTCTCTTTGTGCAATTGTCCAAAAATGCCCAACTTGTACAAGGTGTATTTTGCTCAATTTTCCACATTTTTGAGTGTTCTTGGACTTTTTAGACAGCTCTAAATGTCCGCTAACCAACCTCTTTGGTTTCATCTCAATTGGAGTTTCCATGCTCAATAAATCTTCAAAACAAAACTTTGACTTTTTGTTGACTTTGAAAAGGACCTGTAATGTTTTGACCCATATCTTCAAAATGAAGCATTTTTTGAACACTCTTGTGAGACATGAAGTTGTAGAGAATTGAATTTTCTTCAAGATGAGAGGTGGTGGAAAAATTTCTGAGAAAGTATGAAGAAGTTATGCTCAGTCAAAATTCAGTTGACTTTTCATTGAAAAACCCTAATTTGGAAAGTTTGACTTTTGAGCAAATCTTGAGTTTTCTTGATGAATCATGATCAACCCTTGATCAAATGATGAATGTGACTTCAAAATGAGGATGTTGACCAAAAATCAGGAAGTTTGACTGTATGTTGACCACAGTTGACTTTTTGTCCAATACAACTGATTTTCTACCATCTGAGCAATTGTCTGAGGAAACTTGACTTGTGAGGCTTGGAACTTGTCATGGAGAATATTTGAAGCATATGAGGAGGCATGATGACCATTGGAGATGTTGGAAGTCCATCTGGATCTGAGGATAGCCAAACCCTAGTTTGGGTTGATTGTCTAGGAGAGGGTTTGTCTGATCAACCCTTGAGGATTCCTTGAGTATAGATGTATGAAATGTTTTGAGAAGTAGGAGGGAAAATTTTGGGGTATGACAAATTGGAACCGTAGTAATGTTATGGAATGTTGGGAATAAATGAATTATGCCATGTAGTATGTTCTTGATGTTTGTTGGATGAAAATTAGTATTTTTGATGTTTGGATTCGTATGGGAATGCTACGGAATAAGTTGGAAACATTCTACTGTCAAAACTAGTGTTTTCTGCCATTGTGAGTCGTGGGAACTGGTTCCCATGTGGGAGAACCCGGGTTCCCAGTGTGTTGGTCAGTGAAAATGGAATTTTTGAACGCAGGAACCGGTTCCCCATTTGTTCTTCATTTTTTGAAAAATACTAAACTTTAAAAATTCATAACTTTCAAACCGTAAGTCCGTTTTAGTCGCCGTTTTGGATGTTGTTTCTTAAATTAAATACTCTATTTTATAAAATGAAGAAAATTATAATTAATGGATTTTATTTTGGAAAGATCCATTTTTCCGATTTGTGAACTATGGTAGTTCTAAAAATGGTGGATGAACTAGTTTAGATTTGTTCTGACAGGTTGAGCGGAGATTGATGCTTATGTGCTTATTTCTTTTTTGTTTATTCATGATTTTATTGATATCATGTGTTTTTGTCGATGTTGTGTATTCATGATGGTCGTTGATCTCAGTTGTTGTTGTTGTTGTATATACTGGTGATAGTCTTACTAATTGAAGGGTAAGCGTTTGGCATATTTATGCTTTGTGATAATTTATTTCATGATTATGTTGTTATCATGTGATACTCGTTGGGGTTGGCTATGTATGGCATTATGTGGAATTATGTTGTGATCATATTCCGTTGATTGAATGTTGCATGCTTTTGTTGTGCATGCATATGCATTCTAGTGATGGTTCATTCCCATTGTGTGGAATTGGACTTGCAGAGCCAATAACCGTACCCAATGGATAGTGGTGGTGAGGCTAGATTCTTAACCCACTGGTGTATGGGCGAATCGTTGATTGAAGCTGTTTCCAAGGTGTAAACGGAATAGGGTGTGAATTTGGTTCACGTTTGGTACCACATGCATAGAGTATGCATTGCATATGAAATTGTAATATGTTAGGATGGTTTCCAGTGTTATAATTTCATTGAATGTTATATTTGCATAATGATCTATGTGAAATACATTTGTGAATTGAAATATGATTATGTTAGTGATAGTGAACTAATATATTGAATTGTTCTGTTGTATTTAAAAATGTATAACGCATTCTATATTAAAAAGAGATCTCACCCTTGCTTTAATGATTTCAGATTAAAGTTAGCAGCTCAGAAGTCGGTGAGGATGGCTTATAGAGCTGTGTCTTATTTTTATCCGTGTGCCAGTGTCATGCTCTGGTAGTTGTAACACTGGGGGAAACGTTTGGACGAGAGTTTTGTGTTATACTCCATTGGTTTTGATTTATGTTGGGGATACTTATGAATTAAAGTTATTCCGGTTTTTGTGATACTTTCCGCGGCATAGAACATGATGTTGATTTGAATATTTTATTTTAATAATTCCTTCAGTTAAGCATGATTACTGTTTGTAGTTGAGGTTTTTATATTTATTATGAATTGTGACATCCCTGTTTTCCATGTTACTCTGATTTAATTAATATATTCGCGGGTTATTTAGAAGGGGTGTTACACGGGTTGGTGCCAATTCAACATTATACTGGTACTATTTATAGAAAGCATCTTTCAACTTATTCCAGATATAAATGTGAGTATTCTCTAGATGATAATACCATTCTAATTGTGCTCCATATAGACTCTCTTGAAAGAAATGCATCCACAACATCATGTCAGCAGTGTGGGGTTGAATCTTCTGAACATAGGACTTCAGATGAAGTTTTGGACAGGAAATGCCATCATACATAGCAAAAGTAGGATCTTTGAACTTGTGGGGAATGACCACTCCAAGAACAAGGCTTAAATCATCAAAATTCAACCCTGACATTTTCAGATTTTCCAAAACGTTCAGACGGTCTTCAAGTTGCTTATACTTCTTGTTGTCAGGAGGATACTGCTTGCTCATGATGGCTTCCTTCGTCGGCCTTGATGCTTCTTTCAGTTTCGCCACTCTTTTCTGAGGATTCAAGTTGTCTGACTTCCTTGATTGGACCTTTGTGCTTTCTTCCCAGGTTGATAATGCTCACAATCTTATTTTTGGTGATGAGATTTTTCAGATCTTTCTGACCTTGGGCCAAATTGGTGAGCATCTCTTGGAACTGAGCATTCTGAGCCTGGAGATCTTTGACAGTTTGTTCAAGAGCCATTTCTGCTGAAATAAACAGCGAGAGAATCAGAAAACCGGTCTTCAGAGTACCTGTTATGAAATGTTATGCCATGATGTGCAATATTATGCAATGCAATGTTTTCAAGGACCTTAGGAATTTAAATTTGGTAAAGAAGCAAGAACAAACCTTTCATTAGTCTAATTAGGATTACAAGTACAAAAAATGAAATTCCTTGTGCTTAGGCCTCCCATGGGAGCTTCCTCTTTGTGTTGACGTAGGTGTTAATGCCTTCTTCCTCTTGAAGCAACTTCGTCAACTCTAATACTCTTTTCTCACTTGCATAGCACTGAGCTTCAAATGTATCCCTTTCTTATTTGAGTTGAATCCAGGATCTCTTCAATTCTTCAAAATTAGTAGGCATGTCTGGATGAAGAATGGTGTAAGATTCATCGCCTTCGGTAATGGGTTCCATAATCACTAGTAGAATAGAAACATATGGCATCATGAGATTTTGAGCGCGAGCTTGCACCCATTCGAGGTAAGGTTCCCAAGGTATGGAGTTTTTATGCCCCAAGGTCTTGGTATCAACCTTATTCACCATTCCCCATGCGTGTCCAAATCTTCGGCAGTAACCATAGAGATCATTGTCGTAGACAAACACAATGCCTTGAATAAGTATGTTATGAGGACCATCTCTTCGAGCATAACCAAACTGGCATACAGCTAGAGAAGGATTGTAAGTGATACCTCCCGTTATGCCAAGGGGTGGTACATTAGGGAATTCTCCACAACGCTCAATGAAAGTGAAGTCCTTTTAAGAGTAGACACACTAACGAATATCTGAATGAGAGAGTGACATCAACCTTTGAGACCACTTCAAGCATTGTTCATTCTTCATCATTGATCGAGGAATGTGCGAAATAAACCACCTGGATAATAATGGTATGCAACACATGATATTTCCTTGTCTTTTCATAGTACGAGTGTGGAGAGAATGCATAATATCTCCAATTAAGGTAGGCACATGATTATGAGTAAGGAAAATATTGATGGAGTTCATGTCTATGAACTAATCTGGATTAGGAAATAACATCAAACCATAGATTAGCAAAGCCAAAACTTCTTCGAAAGCGTGGAAACTCATAGCCTATAGGAATTCTCAAGCTTTCTTTATCAGAAACTTAGCAAGCAAGCCCCTAACTCCACTTCTTGTCTCCCAATTGTCTTCACTGCCTGACCGCTTTAGATGTAACACTGATGCGATGTCTTCAAACCTCAGAACTTTTTCTGAACTAGTGAAAGGTATCTAATCAAGAATGGGTATCCCAAGTAGCTTAGAGAACTCTTCCATTGTAGGTACCAACTGATTGTCTGGGAAAGTAAAGCAATGATGCTTTGGATTAAAGAACTGGAATACGATGCTCATCATATCTTCTTCAATACCGTAGGTAACCAACTCGAGTAGATAACCATGCCTCTTGGTGAACTAAGAGTGATCGAGAACTTTTGAGACTAAATCCTTGATTAGAGAATGTATATCCACAAAGTTGATTCGGACAGTCTTCCTGGAAGCCATAAACCTATAAAACAGAGCAAAGATAAATCCCTAGGTCCTTGAAATGGTTAGAAATGTTATGATGATATGATGTCATGATGTCATGTTTAAATATCAAGCACAAACAAGTCACACAATAACCCTAGGTTTAAGGCTTGCATGAGGTATAAGTGTCTACCCTACCGCAATTTAAGTTGGTTCAACCTGTCCTATAATAGAAACCAGGTTCTAGGAATCTCATATTACGGATCTTTCTCGAAAGCTTTATTTCAGTACGTCTACCAAATGGTCGACCGAAACATCCCAAAAGTCGAATCTCAATGAGCGTAGCATCGAGTATCACCCAACCTTAGTTTTCACCAAAGTCGACTATCTCACTACCTTCTAATCGCCAAGATGGGTCAATTAGGGTTCTAAAAGTTGTTAATTCTTGATGACACCACACAGATGCCAAATATTTCCTCAAATGAACATGAGGAACATCAGGACATCCAAAGTGTCGCACTAACCGTAGCCATCATTTTAACTGTTTCGGTCTATGCCGGACAGTCGCGATGATCTATTGCTACTTACCAAACAAAACCTGGATCCGGGTGTAGGATCCCCCACAGATATAATACCCAAGCAACCCTTAAAAGTAAAGCAGACAAAGCAAACAGAAAGAAATAAAAGTGTTTTGTAGCCCTAAGGTAACCTCTCTTTGGGTGTCCCCAGTAGAGTCGCCAGTTCTGTAACACGGTGGGAGAACTGACTTGTTTGTTTTGCATTTTATTGTAAATATTGCATATAGCAAGAGTCACCACCAACTTTTCTTTTATCCAGTAAAGGAAAGGTGAAAAGAACAGCAAAGACCTTTGTTAGATTCTGAGTAAGGGATGTAATTATGAAGAGGGAAGGTATTAGCACCCTTTCCATCCGTAGTTATCTACGGGCTCTTAATTACTTAGCTCACTTTTGAAAATTTGCTTTCTGTGTTTGTGTGATTTGAAAAGTGTTTTGAAAAATTATTTGAAGAATATTTCGCTTTGACTTCGTAATGATTCTCGTTGGAATGTATACGAAGTGTTTGGAAATATTTGTTTGGAAAATGTTTAACTTTGTAATGATTCTCGCTGGAATGTATACAAAGTGTTTGTTTGGAAAATAGTTTTTTGAAAATAGTGTGAGGTGTGAAAAGTATTTGTTGATTGGAGCAAGCAATTAGAGTCTTATTACCTACTCAGAAAGGGTCGTTCTTGTTATTTTCCTTCTCCTTTAGAATAAGGTTATCCATACCATTAGTTGGTAGGTAACTTTATCTGTTGGATGTGAAGGGACAATCGTAGGATCATCATATGGTCATTGAAGGCAACATGTAAGGATACCTTTAGCAATTCGAAGGGACGATCATCATTTGTTCGTAAGCAACAACCGAGGGACGAGATCATATATTCGTAGGAAACATCGAGGGTCATCGAGGGACTATGATCTTTGTGATGATTTTATTCGTATGAAACTTTGTTAATGGTACCCCTTTGTTCGAGGGACATGACCATTGTATTCGAAAGGAAACAAGAGAGGATACCCTAGAGTGTGTGAGTGGGTGCAAAAAGTGTGTTGAATTCAGATATTTATCTTTGAGTTAGGGTTATTCTAAGATTGACTTTAATCTTGCCATACAAACCCTAGTTAGCATACATCTAAGCAGTTTAATATTCGCAGGAAAATAAAGTGCAGAAAGTAAATGCGGAAAAATAAAGTCCTACGCTATTACATGGTTTTGGGGCAGTTACATAATATGAGGTGCGGAAACTAAAGGCAGAAAAATCAATCTACGTTATTACCAACAAAAAAAAACGTTGCGACCTATACATTGATTTCTAACATTTAAATGCAAAATAAAGTAAATAAATTGAAAGAAAAAAAGTCTAATAATATGAAAGAACATTTAAATCCTAATTGTAAAAGAAAAATATTTTTTAATATTTTTGAAATCAATTTTAGTTAAAAAAACCCTAATTCTAAGTTAATTAACAATTAATTTTGAAAAATAATTTAAATTGTAAGAAAAATAAATTATTTTTATGTAAAAAATTAATTAAAATTATACCTAACCTAATTCTGAAAATAAAATATTTTTGTGATTTTTTATATATTTTAGAAAATATTTTAAAAGAAATTAGTTAAGAAAAATAAAATAGAAAACATATAGGAAAAAAGAGAGAAAATAGTTTAATTGGAAAAAATAGCAAAAAAAAATGGTTGTGGGCGCCAGGGATCGAACCCATGACCCTAGGGTGAACAAGCCAACGCGCTGCCATCTGAGCTACCTGTCATTGGTGTTAGTAAGATGAAATAAATGCAATATATAAGAAAAAGATTTTCTGAAAATAATTTAAGCAAAAAACCCTAATTTGAATTTTTGTAAATGTTACCCACGCAGATGCTTCGTCCCCAAATTCAAATTTTTGTAAATGTTACCCACGACTTTTCTGTGGTTAAGGGCTATACTGACGGTTTGGTCTGATTTTGCTTAAATCAGAAAACCCTAATTTGAAACCATAAACCCTAACAATGGTGAAAGCTTGTACCTACACTCAAACTTAAATCGAACCATACAGAAAGCTTCGAAATAGCATCAGGAACACAAATATATAATCAAATCATGTTAAAATTGCATGAATCATTGAAATCGATTTTAAAATTTGAAGAGCAAACCGTGATGTGCAATTTCGTGTTTCTGGATGTATGGATGGCTTATGAACGTCTGGAATGAATTAGAGAGGATCAAGGAACGTGATGGAAAACTTTGTTTGGCCTGAATCGATCCAAAACTCTGACAGCAAGTTACTTGAATGGCACGGAGTCTTTGAGCTTTGTTAGGGTTCTTGGAGGCAAATGTTTCGTCCCTTTGTGATCTGAAGGTGTTGTATACTTATAGAAGATGGATAATAGGTCCAGAGATGTGAAGAAAATATATTGCATTGAGGAGAAAATATTTTATATTCTAATCTTTCATATTTGCATCCAAAGCTTCCAATTTTGTCTCAATCTCATGCCAATCAAGTATCTTCAAAATTGACAGCTCTCAAAGAGTATCTTGGACCTCAAGAATGCTGAATAATAAGCCTTGCACTTATTGATTTGATTTTTGCATTTTATTTTAATTAAAATTGAATTAATTCAAAAATAAATAAAATAGTTGGAATCATGGCGTGTAAATGGGCTTTAGAAGTCCTTGGCAATATTAGAAACAAGTTTGAACCATAAAAATTTGGGCCCATTTGGAAAAACATTTGAATTTGCTTAGCATTTCTCTTCATGCACTTCTTCAAATTTCCCAAACTTGCACAAGTTGTATCTTGCTCAATTTTCAACATTTTGAAGTGTTCTTGGAAATTTTAGAAAGCTCAACATGTCCCCTAAACACCCCTTTTGGTTTCACCTTCATTGAAGTTTACATGCTCATGTACACTTCTTTTGAAAACGATGACTTTTTGTTGACTTTTAGAAGGACCTATAATGTCTTGATCCATAACTCTCAAATGAAGCATTTTTGGCCAAAGCTTGTAGAGAATTGAATTCTTTTCAAAGTGAGCTTTGGTGAAAAAAAATCTGATAAAGTCTGTGAAAGTTATGCCTGGTCAAAGTTCTGTTGACTTTTTATCAAGGAACTCTAATTTAGAAACTTTGACTTTTGATCAAATCTTGAGTTTTCTTGATGAATCACGATCAACCCTTGATCAAATGATGAATGTGAATTCAAAATATTAATGTTGACCAAAAATGATGAAGTTTGACTGTATATTGACCATAATTGACTTTTTCTCCAATACAACTAATTTTCAACCATTTGCGTCATTGGCTGAGCAAACTTGAGCCGTGAGGCTTGAAAATTGACATGGTGATCCCTTGATACATATGAGGAGGTATGATGATCACTTGAGGCAATGGAAATAATCCTTGACTTGAGAGAATCAAAACCCTAGTTGTGGGTTGATTGCTTAGGAGAAGGTTCATCTGGTCAACGCTTGAGAAATTCTTGAGTATGGAGATGTGGATTGACTTGAAAAATGGGAGGGAAAATTTTGGGGTTCTATCCTAGCGAAGGTGATTCTTTGTATTAGAAATTTATAGGTCTCTTTCTTGTATGATTCCCAAGAGAAGGCTAAACTCAACGAGGGAGTTCTTTTGTACGAAGCCCAAGAGGAGGCTAACTCAACAGGGGCGTTCTTTTGCATGAAGCCCAAGAGAAGGCTAACTTAACAAGTGAGTTATCTTGTACAAAGCCCAAGAGGTATATATACAAGTATATATGACAAGGTGTGTGTGCATTCATAGGAGTTTATTAAGTAAATATATAAACAAGTGTATAAAACAACAAAATAAAGCTAGTGAACTTGAATATATACAAAAGAGTGTGTGAATGCAAAATATAAACAAGTGTTTTAAAACAAGCGGATAAACTAGTAAACTTGAATATATACAAGGGAGTGATACTTACACCTTAAGGGAGGCCCACTGGTTTAAGAGCGGTTTCACTGATAATAATGCTCCTATTAATACCAGTGGAATCGGTGTATAAACAAGCGGAATAAAAACTAGCAAACGATACTAGTTTATACTTGAATATTTGCAAAAAATTTGAATATGTACAAGGAATTGAATATGTATACAAAGGGGTGAATATGTACCAGGAAAATAAGTATGTACATAGGAGGGTTGGGACTTACACCATAAGGGAGGCCTATGATCAATTTGATTTTGAGTTCGAAAGAATTTCGAGGAAAAAATCTAGTTCGGTTTGTATTTTCAAAGATTAATCGAATCGATCATGGAAAAGAGGTGTGTATGTTAATTAAAATGTTTTTGAAATTTTGAAATGATTTTGAAAAGTGAAAGATATTCACAAAAGGTTTTGAAAAATATTAGGTTTGAAAAATCGGAAAGAAAACATTTTTTGAAAAGTATTTAAAATACTTTAAAAAGTCTATTTTAAACCTAATAAAAATATATCAAAAGAAAATATTTTTGGATTTTTTGACATAATCATAAAATAGATATATTAAATGACAAGTGTGCAAAAAATCATCTCAAAATGAGAAGTTTTGATTGGTTTTTGAAAATATTGATGTTTGATAGAAAAAGGAAGAAAACTAGTGATAAAAATTTGTTTTGGTCCTAAAGTAGTTTGAACTCAGGACCTTAGGCTTGGAAGTGAAAAGTTTTACCACTGATCCATGTGCTTGACTTGTCATTTACACGCCTCCATTTTACTATATTTAAAAACAAGTTGTGAAATTATTTGAAAATGAGTTGAAAAATGAAGGTTTGGAAAAGTTGAAGATTAAATGTTGATGATTGATGAAGATAGATCAATTGAGGTGAGTGAAGAATCAAACCCTAATTGTTCATATCTTTAACAGATAAAAATATTGATCAAAACCCTAATTTGTTTCAAGGAGCACACATACGATCTATCGTGTGTTGAAATTGTTTGTGATGCAATGATGCATATGTGAATGATATGAGATGGTATCTTAGGTCAAAATTGGGGTATGACAGATGCCACTATTTAAGTTTCTTAAACCTGAGATATGAATATGAAAATATTTGTCTCGATAGGTGTGAAGGGACTTAAATATCAGAATACGCAAATTTTGGACCTAAGATACCAAAAAAGTGCGAATGATGCAAAGTGATTGCAGAAAGTTTACCCAGGAGGTACCAAATGGTGACATGCTGGGGAAAAAACAATTGTGAGGATGTCTCAATCTATTTTAAGAAAGGATAATCCTGTTTGTTGAGAAACAAGTATATGTTTCACTGGGAAAATAGATTGACAGAGGAAGTGAATATCTGTTTCACTTTGGGAAACGAGGAGATTACCTTCAGTCAGCCTTGTAACAATGTTCAAGGTAAGAAAAGGTGATATTACCAATTATCAGCCTGGTGATAATTTTTTGTAATTTGGAAAGAAGACTCATTTACCGATTATCATCCTTGTGATGGTAAATGGTATGATTTTTGAAGATATTACCAATTATCACCAAAGTGATAACTATAACAAGGTAATTCTTGAGAAATTTTTACTGATTATTTAGCCTTGTGAATAACAGACAGTAATGGAAACATGTCTCAAATGAGTTTTCCATTTTCCCAATTACAATCGTGTCGGGGATCTTTTTGAGAAGTTTTGGGCGTTTTGATTATAAAGATACAGGTTTCTTAAAGAGAAAGACAACTGTGGGGATTTATTGAACTTCCATGATTGGACTTGTTAAGAAGGACAATTGTTTTATGATAAGTTCAAAGATGAAAAGGAAATAAGCGGCTCGGATGACGAGGCTATTGCTTATTGTTTGCAGGTAGATTTTTTGTGTGAAATCTAGACCTAAATTTGTTTGGAGACGAGGTTTTATCCATGAATGAACTGGAAATAAAAATTCAAACAAGATATTGGATCCAATGAGGAACGAACTCGATTGGGGAATTGAAGAAATAATGTGTTCTTTCTGCTTAAAGGTGACAACCTATTGGAGAGATAACACGCCCTTACTTTTTTTCGGGAATAAATGCAACCAAAACAAGTGATATTGAAGTAAACATTGAAAAATGCAAGAATGCATTAATGATGCAATTATGTATGATTAATGAATGTCATATGCGTGCTGATAATACTTGAAAAGATGATAAAACGTATTTGGAAAAAGGACGACTATCGCAGTTCAATCAAATACTCGGCAAAATCTTCTGCAATGGTGTAGATGTCACTAGTGATGAATTTGAGTTGCATGCTTAAGTTTCTTCGAGGAGAAAAAGCATTTTTACTGGCAACCCTGTTGGGGATTCTTCTTGGATAAGAATACTGTTTTTGATGATCTCTTTTGAGGAAGAGAAAACTTCTCTGCAGTTTGTTTATCTTTTAAAGTTCAACGCTGATGGAAATAATCGTTGTTGTTCCTTCTATGTTCACAGTTCGAAGGAAAACTTCGCTTTTATCTTGAAAAGTTTTAAAGTAAAAATTCATTTAAAAACAAATTTTTCCTTTTTTTCTCAAAAGTGATTTTCACAAGTAAAAGCGTTATTTTGCAAAACAAAATAAAACAAGAATTGCAAACAAATGCGCAGCATGCTCAAATTTTATTAATAGAATGGTAATCACCCAAAAGCATGATTCCATGGACTATTTACAAAAGTTGGAAATGGTAATATATTAGGAAAAGGCCACATTGAAAGGAATAGCCGTTATTCTCCCTAACAACTTTGAGTTCCAACTGTGCTTGTTGCTTCAAAAGATTTGATTGAAGATCCGTTGATGGAAGATTCTTCAGAGTGACGAAATACGGACTGATGCAATTACTTTGTCATTTTGATCCTTAATTTTTTCCTAGATTTCCTTTTAGGTTTTCAATCTACCAGGATAAATTTTTGTTTATTGTCTCTAATTTTTGGCTTGACCGCGCTTTCAGGTTTTTAGTCCACTGAGACGCTCAATTTTGCCTATGCCACCCTTTTCAGGTTTTCGACTTATTGAGCTGTTCTTTTATCTTTTTTAGACAAATTATTTCTTGACTGCATCATCGTTTACCGGATGTGGGAGTTCATCACCATTAATGGTTGCAAGAGTCATAACATCGCCAGATTCGTAATTAGGAGACCATTTTCCCTAGATTCTGGTTGAAAATACAAGATATTTTTAAGCACGAGGTCTCCTTCTTGAAATTCACGAGGTCGAACCTTTTTGTCGAAGTCTTTCTTCATCCTTCTTTGATACAACTGTCCATAACATAAAGCGGTCATGCGTTTTTCTTCGATTAAGTTCAACTGATCGTATCTGCTTTGACAGCATTTAGCCTCAGATAACTTAGCCTTCATGAGGACTCTTATTGATGGAATTTCAACTTCCATGGGGAGCACTGCTTCCATACCGTACGCTAAAGAGAAAGGGGTTTCCCCTATTGAAGTGCATACTAAAGTGTGATATCCATGTAAAGAAAGTGGCAACATTTTATGCTAGTCTTTCTAAGTGACGACCATTTTCTGGATGATCTGCTTGATATTCTTGTTGGCGGCTTCCACAACACCGTTCATTTTTGGTCGGTAAGGAGAAGATTTATGATGCTCAATCTTGAATTCCACACACAGTTCTTTCATCATTTTGTTGTTCAAGTTCGATCCATTGTCTGTAATGATCTTGCTTGGAATTCCATATCGATAATTGAGGTTGTTCTTGATGAACCTCACAACCACTTATCTTGTATCATTGGCGTAAGATGCTACTTCGACCCCTTTGGTGAAGTAATCAATAGCCACTAAGATGAAGCGATGACCGTTCGAAGCTTTCGGTTCAATCATTCCAATCATGTCGATGCCCCACTTGGATAAAGGCCACGAAGAGGAGAGAACGTTCTGAGGTGACGAGAAAACCTGCATCGAGTTGTTTTTGAACCTCCTTTTTGATTTTATCATCTATGTCTGGGTGAGTCCTCCTCAATTTTTTCTTAACTGGAGGACATTCCGGCTTTAATGGCAAGTGATGCTCTACGATGTTGGTATCGAACCCTGGCATGTCCCAGTAAGACCAAGGAAACACATCGACGTATTCTTTAAGAAGATATATCATATTTCTCTTGACATTGTCATCGAGTAGCGCTCCGATGTTTACTTCTTTTATGTTTTCCTCAAAACCCAAGTTGATTGTTACTAAAGGCTGTTCGTGAGGCTGAATGATTCTTTCTTCATGCTTAAGTAGTCGGGAAATCTCATCTGCGATCCCTTCTTCTTCCTCTTCTTCGACGTCAAACAGGGAACTCAAAGTTGGGAGAGGGCATAGAGTTATTCCATTCAATGGGTTTATTCATTGTTAATCTGCATATATGATTTATGTTCGCTTTTTTAGAAAAAGAAATTGCAAAAGTGTATGCAAATTATTTTTGAAAATGTTTGTTTTTATTGGGTTTTTTAGGATTACCATTTCCAGAAAAAAGGCAAAAAATGAAAAAACAAACACAAAATGTGGGAATCAAAACAACGCTTTATTTATGATTCACATATGAAACAAGGCCTTAAACACAATCTCTTTTGTCTTTGGCAAGACAAAGAGAAAATTATTTAAAAGCTAGCCCTATAAAAAACCTTTCTGCCTTGGATGGGGTGAGAGTTCAAGAAATCACAATGCAGATAATGGGATGCGCGTTCGTACGTAAACAAGCATGAGAATGTGCGTTCGTACACATTTGAATCAAATTAACCTGCAAGAGAAGTGAAAACCAAACAAGCAGACGAAGGATACGCGTTCGTACGCAAATAAGTATCAGAATATGCATTCGTACATATTCGGAACAAGGTACACCTGCAAGAAAGGATGAAATCCCAAAAAACAGACAAAGGTTGCGCGTTCGTACGCAAATAGGCATTAGAATGTGCATCCATACACATTCAAAACAATTGGATAACCTGCAAAAAAGAGGTAAATCCAAACAAACAGACGAAGGTTGCGCGTTCGTACGCAAACAAACAATAGAATGTGTGTTCATATACATTCGAATCAGAAATCCTGCAAGAAAGGTGAAAACCCAAGCAAGCAGACAATAGGATGCACATTCGTAAGAAAACAAGCAATAGAATGTGCATTCGTACACATTCGAAATAATTGGATAACCTGCAAGAAAGGTGTAAATCCAAACAAACAGATAAAAGTGCGCGTTCGTATGCGAACAAGTATCAGAATGTGCGTTCTTACACACTCAAATCAAGATAATCCTGCAAGAAAGGTGAAAACCCAATCAAGCAGACAATAGAATGCACACGAATGTATGCAAGCATAAGATATGGATGCTACATATTTGAATTTCAAGTAAAAATGCTTAATGTACCTCGCACATGAAATAAAGTGTCAAAATTAACAAAGCAAGTGATAGAAATAAAGTACCGAATGCAAAACCGATTGTACATACGCTAATAAACTAGTATAAGCATGTAAGAAGTGAAATAAAATCACAAAAATCGGCTTGGGAAAGCACTTTTCCGAAATCGGAGTGGAAAAGTCAACTTCTCGGAATTGATTAAGAATCGCATGGTTGCTTGCAAAAACGTCAACGGATTCAAAAACATGATTGGTTTTAATTAATTCTGAGTGGAAGAGACGTTTTTCTGACCTTAAAGTAATGGGGAAGCAACGTCGTTTAGGCACGTTGCACTTGAAATTTGGTTCCGAAACCATCACCAATGGTTTTAAAACATACCAAAACAATGGGAACAACTATCGTTACCTTGGGCCTTTGAGAAAAAATGGGTTCCGATGCACAAAATCGCCTAAAAAGGCTTATGGAACAACAAAATTCATGTACCGAATTAAGTTCCAATTCACTTTTGTTTAAGTTTTGAGATGAGAAGTAAAATGGAATTTAACTCATGTACATGTATTCAACAACTCAAAACAAAATAAAATGCAAGGTATGAACAAAATTCATAGTTGTTTGGATGCAAATGAATGCATAAATATGCATGAAAATGCATGTTCATTTACATTGTTTATGATGTTTCCATGTATGAAATGCAAATGAATGATATACAATATGTAATCAATGCATACTCAATGTATCCTACATCTGATAATGATGCAAAGTATGGATCAAAGTCAAATAAAAGCAAAGATGCAATGTATCGTGATGCATTAATTACATGCAAGCTTGAATGCACAATTAACATGTGAAAAAGCGTGTGAAAATGTGAATCTGACACACTTTAATGTCATCAAAATCAAGCTTCGACACTTAAACTCAATTCAATCATTCAACATGTTTGTAGATTAATGCATGAAGATTCAAGACGTGGTCTAAATGTAAGCCTAAATGCATAATGTACAATGCAAATGAATCCTACAAGTCAAAATGCCCTTAGAACTACATTTCGACACAATTACGTTTGCAAAACAAGTCTTATTTCACATGAAATTCCTTGTGCTTAGGCCTCCCATGGGAGCTTCCTCTTTGTGTTGACGTAGGTGTTAATGCCTTGTTCCTCTTGAAGCAACCTCGTCAACTCTAATACTCTTTTCTCACTTGCATAGCACTGAGCTTCAAATGTATCCCTTTCTTATTTGAGTTGAATCAAGGATCTCTTCAATTCTTCAAAATTAGTAGGCATGTCTGGATGAAGAATGGTGTAAGATTCATCGCCTTCGATAATGGATTCCATAATCACTGGTAGAATAGCAACATATGGCATCATGAGATTTTGAGCGCGAGCTTGCACCCATTCGAGGTAAGGTTCCCAAGGTATGGAGTTTTTATGCCCCAAGGTCTTGGTATCAACCTTCTTCACCATTCCCCATGCATGTCCAAATCTTCGGCAATAACCATAGAGATCGTTGTCGTAGTCAAACACAATGCCTTGAATAAGTATGTTATGAGGACCATCTCTTCGAGCATAACCAAACTGGCATAGAGCTAGAGAAGGATTATAAGTGATACCTCCCGTTATGCCAAGGAGTGGTACATTAGGGAATTCTCCACAACGCTCAATGAAAGTGAAGTCCTTTTAAGAGTAGAGACACTAACGAATATCTGAATGAGAGAGTGACATTAACCTTTGAGACCACTTCAAGCATTATTCATTCTTCATAATTGATCAAGGAATGTGAGAAATAAACCACCTGGATAATAATGGTATGCAACACATGAGAGTTCTTTGTCTTTTCATAGTACGAGTGTGGAGAGAATGCATAATATCTCCAATTAAGGTAGGCACAGGATTATGAGTAAGGAAAATATTGATGGCATTCATGTCTATGAACTAATCTGGATTAGGAAATAGCACCAAACCATAGATTAGCAAAGCCAAAACTTCTTCGAAAGCGTGGAAACTCATAGCCTTTAGGAATTCTCAAGCTTTCTTTATCAGAAACTTAGCAAGCAAGCCCCTAACTCCACTTCTTGTCTCCCAATTGTCTTTACTGCCTGACCGCTTTAGATGTAACGCTGATGCGATGTCTTCAAACCTCATAACTTTTTCTGAACTACTGAAAGGTATCTAATCAAGAATGGGTATCCCAAGTAGCTTAGAGAACTCTTCCATTGTAGGTACCAACTGATTGTCTGGGAAAGTAAAGCAATGATGCTTTGGATTAAAGAACTGGAATACGATGCTCATCATATCTTCTTCAAAACCGTAGGTAACCAACTCGAGTAGATAACCATGCCTCTTGGTGAACTAAGAGTGATCGAGAACTTTTGAGACTAATTCCTTGATTAGAGAATGTATATCCACAAAGTTGATTCGGACAGTCTTCTTGGAAGCCATAAACCTAAAAAACAGAGCAAAGATAAATCCCTAGGTCCTTGAAATGGTTAGAAATGTTATGATGATATGATGTCATGATGTCATGTTTAAATATCAAGCACAAACAAGTCACACAATAACCCTAGGTTTAAGGCTTGCATGAGGTATAAGTGTCTACCCTACCACAATTTAAGTTGGTTCAACCTGTCCTATAATAGAAACCAGGTTCTAGGAATCTCATATTACAGATCTTTCTCGAAAGCTTTATTATAGTACGTCTACCAAATGGTCGACCGAAACATCCCAAAAGTCGAATCTCAATGAGTGTAGCATCGAGTATCAACCAACCTAAGTTTGCACCAAAGTCGACTATCTCACTACCTTCTAATGGCCAAGATGGGTCAATTAGGGTTATAAAAGTTTAGTTAATTCTTGATGACACCACACAGATGCCAAATATTTCCTCAAATGAACATGAGGAACATCAGGACATCCAAAGTGTCGCACTAACCGTAGCCATCATTTTAACTGTTTCGGTCTATGCCGGACAGTCGCGATGATCTATTGCTACTTACCAAACAAAACCTGGATCCGGGTGTAGGATCCCCCACAGATATAATACCCAAGCAACCCTTAAAAGTAAAGCAGACAAAGTAAACAGAAAGAAATAAAAGTGTTTTGTAGCCCTAAGGTAACCTCTCTTTGGGTGTCCCCAGTAGAGTCGCCAGTTCTGTAACACAGTGGGAGAACTGACTTGTTTGTTTTGCATTTTATTGTAAATATTGCATATAGCAAGAGTCACCACCAACTTTTCTTTTATCCAGTAAAGGAAAGGTGAAAAGAACAGCAAAGACCTTTGTTAGATTCTGAGTAAGGGATGTAATTATGAAAAGGGAAGGTATTAGCACCCTTTCCATCCGTAGTTATCTACGGGCTCTTAATTACTTAGCTCACTTTTGAAAATTTGCTTTCTGTGTTTGTGTGATTTGAAAAGTGTTTTGAAAAATTATTTGAAGAATATTTCGCTTTGACTTCGTAATGATTCTCGTTGGAATGTATACGAAGTGTTTGGAAATATTTGTTTGGAAAATGTTTAACTTTGTAATGATTCTCGCTGGAATGTATACAAAGTGTTTGTTTGGAAAATAGTTTTTTGAAAATAGTGTGAGGTGTGAAAAGTATTTGTTGATTGGGGCAAGCAATTAGAGTCTTATTACCTACTCAGAAAGGGTCGTTCTTGTTATTTTCCTTCTCCTTTAGAATAAGGTTATCCATACCATTAGTTGGTAGGTAACTTTATCTGTTGGATGTGAAGGGACAATCGTAGGGTCATCATATGGTCATTGAAGGCAACATGTAAGGATACCTTTAGCAATTCGAAGGGACGATCATCATTTGTTCGTAAGCAACAACCGAGGGACGAGATCATATATTCGTAGGAAACATCGAGGGTCATCGAGGGACTATGATCTTTGTGATGATTTTATTCGTATGAAACTTTGTTAATGGTACCCCTTTGTTTGAGGGACATGACCATTGTATTCGGAAGGAAACAAGAGAGGATACCCTAGAGGGTGTGAGTGGGTGCAAAAAGTGTATTGAATTCAGATATTTATCTTTGAGTTAGGGTTATTCTAAGATTGACTTTAATCTTGCCATACAAACCCTAGTTAGCATACATCTAAGCAGTTTAATATTCGCAGGAAAATAAAGTGCAGAAAGTAAATGCGGAAAAATAAAGTCCTACGCTATTACATGGTTTTGGGGCAGTTACATAATATGAGGTGCGGAAACTAAAGGCAGAAAAATCAATCTACGTTATTACCAAAAAAAAACATTGCGACCTATACATTGATTTCTAACATTTAAATGCAAAATAAAGTAAATAAATTGAAAGGAAAAAAGTCTAATAATAGGAAAGAACATTTAAATCCTAATTGTAAAAGAAAAATATTTTTTAATATTTTTGAAATCAATTTTAGTTAAAAAAACCCTAATTCTAAGTTAATTAACAATTAATTTTGAAAAATAATTTAAATTGTAAGAAAAATAAATTATTTGCATGCAAAAAATTAATTAAATGTTTACCTAACCTAATTCTGAAAATAAAATATTTTTGTCATTTTTTATATATTTTAGAAAATATTTTAAAAGAAAATAGTTAAGAAAAATAAAATAGAAAACATATAGGAAAAAAGAGAGAAAATAGTTTAATTGGAAAAAATAGCAAAAAAAATGGTTGTGGGCGCCAGGGATCGAACCCATGACCCTAGGGTGAACAAGCCAACGCGCTGCCATCTGGGCTACCTGTCATTGGTGTTGGTAAGATGAAATAAATGCAATATATAAGAAAAAGATTTTCTGAAAATAATTTAAGCAAAAAACGCGCGCAGATGCTTCGTCCCCAAATTCAAATTTTTGTAAATGTTACCCACGACTTTTCTGTGGTTACGGGCTATACTGACGGTTTGGTCTGATTTTGCTTAAATCAGAAAACCCTAATTTGAAACCATAAACCCTAACAATGGTGAAAGCTTGTACCTACACTCAAACTTAAATCGAACCATACAGAAAGCTTCGAAATAGCATCAGGAACACAAATATATAATCAAATCATGTTAAAATTGCATGAATCATTGAAATCGATTTTAAAATTTGAAGAGCAAACCGTGATGTGCAATTTCGTGTTTCTGGATGTATGGATGGCTTATGAACGTCTGGAATGAATCAGAGAGGATCAAGGAACGTGATGGAAAACTTTGTTTGGCCTGAATCGATCCAAAACCCTGACAGCAAGTTACTTGAATGGCACGAAGTTTTTGAGCTTTGTTAGGGTTCTTGGAGGCAAATGTTTCGTCCCTTTGTGATCTGAAGGTGTTGTATACTTATAGAAGATGGATAATAGGTCCAGAGATGTGAAGAAAATATATTGCATTGAATAGAAAGTATTTTATTTTCTAATCTTTCAAATTTGCATCCAAAGCTTCCAATTTTGTCTCAATCTCATGCCAATCAAGTATCTTCAAAATTGACAGCTCTCAAAGAGTATCTTGGACCTCAAGAATGCTGAATAATAAGCCTTGCACTTATTGATTTGATTTTTGCATTTTATTTTAATTAAAATTGAATTAAATTGAATTAATTCAAAAATAAATAAAATAGTTGGAATCATGGCGTGCAAATGGGCTTTAGAAGTCCTTGGCAATATTAGAAACAAGTTTGAACCATAAAAATTTGGGCCCATTTGGAAAAACATTTGAATTTGCTTAGCATTTCTCTTCATGCACTTCTTCAAATTTCCCAAACTTGCACAAGTTGTATCTTGTTCAATTTTCAACATTTTGAAGTGTTCTTGGAATTTTTAGAAAGCTCAACATGTCCCCTAAACACCCCTTTTGGTTTCACCTTCATTGAAGTTTACATGCTCATGTACACTTATTTTGAAAGCGATGACTTTTTGTTGACTTTTAGAAGGACCTATAATGTCTTGATCCATAACTCTCAAATGAAGCATTTTTGGCCAAAGCTTGTAGAGAATTGAATTCTTTTCAAAGTGAGCTTTGGTGAAAAAAAGTCTGATAAAGTATGTGAAAGTTATGCCTGGTCAAAGTTCTGTTGACTTTTTATCAAGGAACTCTAATTTAGAAACTTTGACTTTTGATCAAATCTTGAGTTTTCTTGATGAATCATGATCAACCCTTGATCAAATGATGAATATGAATTCAAAATATTGATGGTGACCAAAAATGATGAAGTTTGACTATATATTGACCATAATTGACTTTTTCTCCAATACAACTAATTTTCAACCATTTGCGTCATTGGCTTAGCAAACTTGAGCCGTGAGGCTTGAAAATTGACATGGTGATCCCTTGATACATATGAGGAGGTATGATGATCACTTGAGGCAATGGAAATCATCCTTGACTTGAGAGAATCAAAACCCTAGTTGTGGGTTGATTGCTTAGGAGAAGGTTCATTTGGTCAACCCTTGAGAAATTCTTGAGTATGGAAATGTGGATTGACTTGAAAAATGGGAGGGAAAATTTTGGGGTTCTATCCTAGCGAAGGTGATTCTTTGTATTAGAAGCCCAATAGCAGGATATTAGAGATTTATAGGTCCCTTTCTTGTATGATTCCCAAGAGAAGGCTAAACTCAACGAGGGAGTTCTTTTGTACCAAGCCCAAGAGGAGGCTAACTCAACAGGGGAGTTCTTTTGCATGAAGCCCAAGAAAAGGCTAACTCAACAAGTGAGTTATCTTGTACAAATCCCAAGAGGAGGCTAATGGGGAACCTAGTTGTTATTGTAGTTGTAATGACATAAATAAAAATGAAGAGGTATATATACAAGTATATATGACAAGGTGTGTGTGCATTCATAGGAGTTTATTAAGTAAATATATAAACAAGTGTATAAAACAAGCAAAATAAAGTTAGTGAACTTGAATATATACAAAAGAGTGTGTGAATGCAAAATATAAACAAGTGTTTTAAA
The DNA here is from genome assembly GCA_021764765.1 of Vicia sativa. NCBI lineage: Eukaryota > Viridiplantae > Streptophyta > Magnoliopsida > Fabales > Fabaceae > Vicia > Vicia sativa. Next base: position 258,003,540 of record CM038795.1, read on the forward strand.
ACAAGCGAATAAACTAGTAAACTTGAATATATACAAGGGAGTGAGACTTACACCTTAAGGGAGGCCCACTGGTTTAAGAGCATTTTCACCGATAATAATGCTCCTCTTAGTACCAGTGGAATCGGTGTATAAACAAGCGGAATAAAAACTAGCAAACGATACTAGTTTATACTTGAATATTTGCAAAAAATTTGAATATGTACAAGGAATTGAATATGTATACAAAGGGGTGAATATGTACCAGGAAAATAAGTATGTATATAGGAGGGTTGGGACTTACACCGTAAGGGAGGCTTATGATAAATTTGATTTTGAATTCGAAAGAATTTCGAGGAAAAAATCTAGTTCGGTTTGTAGTTTCAAAGATTAATCGAATCGATCATGGAAAAGAGGTGTGTAAGTTAATTAAAATGTTTTTGAAATTTTGAAATGATTTTGAAAAGTGAAAGATATTCACAAAAGGTTTTGAAAAATATTAGGTTTGAAAAATCGGAAAGAAAACATTTTTTGAAAAGTATTTAAAATACTTTAAAAAGTCTATTTTAAACCTAATAAAAATATATCAAAAGAAAATATTCTTGGATTTTTTTACATAATCATAAAATAGATATATTAAATGACAAGTGTGCAAAAAATCATCTCAAAATGAGAAGTTTTGATTGGTTTTTGAAAATATTGATGTTTGATAGAAAAAGGAAGAAAACTAGTGATAAAAATTTGTTTTGGTCCTAAAGTAGTTTGAACTCAGGACCTTAGGCTTGGAAGTGAAAAGTTTTACCACTGATCCATGTGCTTGACTTGTCATTTACACGCCTCCATTTTACTATATTTAAAAACAAGTTGTGAAATTATTTGAAAATGAGTTGAAAAATGAAGGTTTGGAAAAGTTGAAGATTAAATGTTGATGATTGATGAAGATAGATCAATTGAGGTGAGTGAAGAATCAAACCCTAATTGTTCATATCTTTAACAGATAAAAATATTGATCAAAACCTAATTTGTTTCAAGGAGCACACATCGATCTATCGTGTGTTGAAATTGTTTGTGATGCAATGATGCATATGTGAATGATATGAGATGGTATCTTAGGTAAAAATTGGGGTATGTGATGCCACTATTTAAGTTTCTTAAACCGAGATATGAAGATGAAAATATTTGTCTCGATAGGTGTGAAGGGACTTAAATATCGAAATCAAATTTTGGACCTAAGATACCAAAAGTGAAATGATGCAAAGTGATTGCGAAAGTTTACCAGGAGGTACCAAATGGTGACATCTGGGGAAAAACAATTGTGAGGATGTCTCAATCTATTTTAAGAAAGGATAATCTGTTTGTTGAGAAACAAGTATATGTTTCAGGGAAAATAGATTGACGAGAGGAAGTGAATATCTGTTTCACTTTGGGAAGCGAGGAGATTACCTTGATCGACCTTGTAACAATGTTCAAGGTAAGAAAAGGTGATATTACCAATTATCACTGGTGATAATTTTTGTAATTGGAAAGAAGACTCATTTACCGATTATCATCCTTGTGATGGTAAATGGTATGATTTTGAAGATATTACCAATTATCACCAAAGTGATAACTATAACAAGGTAATTCTTGAGAAATTTTCTTGATTATTTAGCCTTGTGAATAATGAATAATGGAAACATGTCTCAAATGGGTTTTCCATTTTCCAATTACAATCGTTAAGGGATCTTTTGAGAAGTTTTGGCGTTTTGATTATAAAGATCGGGTTTCTTAAAGAGAAAAGACAAGCTGGGGATTTGAAACTTCCATGATTGGACTTGTTGGAAGGACAATTGTTTTATGATAAGTTCAAAGATGAAAAGGAAATAAAAGCGGCTCGGATGGCGAAATTTGTGCTTGTGTTCGGAGAATTTTTGTGTGAAATCTATGACCTAAATTTGTTTGGAGCGAGGTTTTGTCCATGAATGAGCTGGAAATAAAAAATTCAAACAAGAAAATTGGATCAATGAGAACGAACTCGATGGGGTGAAGAAATAATAATGTTCTTTTCTTAAAGGTAACCTATTGGAGATAACACTTCGGGGAATAAATGCAATCAAAACAAGTGATATTGAAGTAAACATTGAAAATGCAAGAATACATTAATGATGCAATTATGTATGATTAATGATGTCATATCGTCATTGATAATACCCGAAAATGATAAAGCATGGAAAAAGACGACTTTTGGGTTGCTTCTTTGAAAATCTTAACAATGGATTAAGTTCAGATGTAATTTGAAATTTTTTCATTGATGGATTTCAATTTTCTTCTTGTGAGACCATATTTTATGGAAACAATTTTGGTCGAAAATTTATGATGCTCAATCTTGAATTCCACACATTATAAGTTGTTCATTTTGTTCCATTTTGCTTGAATTCATCCAATTTGTTCTTGATCTTGTTTGTACATTGGCGTAAGATGTTACTTGAAGTAATCAATAGCCACTAAGATGAAGCGATGATTGGTTTAATCATTCCAATCATGTCGATGCTTGGATCCACGAGGTGGAGATTTGAACCTCCTTTTGATTTTATCATCTATGATGAAATTTTTCAGGACATTTAATGAAGTGATGCTCTACGATGTTGGTATCGAACCATGTCGATAAGATGCGAAGATATATCATATTGACATTTCCTTTTACTTTTATGTCTGTTGATTGTTCTCTTGTGAATGAATGCTTAAGTCGGAATTCTTCTTCTTCCTTCTTGACGCAAAGATCTTTTATTATTTTCTGGATTTTTCAGTTGGTTTTATTTCAAAATATATGATTTATATATTGGTTCGTTTTAGAAAAAGAAAACATGAATATAACCTTTTATGAGAACCCTATTAAAACTATTGTAAAAAAAGGGATGAGGATTAGAAAATTAAATGAAATTGATAATATTGAAGAATAATTGTTTTTGGAAATCATGTGACAGGATGGGCCCATGAACATAAACAAGATGGTTGCATTAAAGAATGTGTCAATTGAATCAAATACAAGAAAGGTGAGAAAATTGAGCAATGGTGCAATGAATCTTAAAATGTTGGATCAATAGGTTCGAAAAACAATAGGGATAAAAATAGGCATTGTATATAGAACAATATCAGAATGCTTAATGTTTACAAAAAGTGATAGATAAACCGAATGCCCAAGTACAATGAATAACAAAATTATGGAACTTCACGCAATTCAAATAAAATTATTTCTTGAAAGTAAAATGATAATTTAATTGATTAAATTATTAAACAAATCAAAAACATAAAAAACAATAATTAGTGAACAAAATTCAACAAAATTCATGTTAATTTGGTTTTGAGAAGAAGTATGGAATTTAACTCATGTAGTATTTCAAAACAAAATAAAATGCAACAAAATTCATAGTTGTTTGTTGCAAAATATGCATTTCAAATGTGATCATGTATAATGAATGATACAATCCATGTATCGATAATGATGCAAAGTATGGATCAAAGTCAAATAAAAGCAAAGATGCAATGTATCGGGATGCATTAATTACATGCAAGCTTGAATGCACAATTAACATGTGAAAAAGCGTGTGAAAATGTGAATCTGACACACTTTAATGTCATCAAAATCAAGCTTCGACACTTAAACTCAATTCAATCATTCAACATGTTTGTAGATTAATGCATGAAGATTCAAGATGTGGTCTAAATGTAAGCCTAAATGCATAATGTACAATGCAAATGAATCCTACAAGTCAAAATGCACTTAGAACTACATTTCGACACAATTACGTTTGCAAAACAAGTCTTATTTCACATGAAATTCCTTGTGCTTAGGCCTCCCATGGGAGCTTCCTCTTTGTGTTGACGTAGGTGTTAATGCCTTGTTCCTCTTGAAGCAACCTCGTCAACTCTAATATTCTTTTCTCACTTGCATAGCACTGAGCTTCAAATGTATCCCTTTCTTATTTGAGTTGAATCAAGGATCTCTTCAATTCTTCAAAATTAGTAGGCATGTCTGGATGAAGAATGGTGTAAGATTCATCGCCTTCGATAATGGGTTCCATAATCACTGGTAGAATAGCAACATATGGCATCATGAGATTTTGAGCGCGAGCTTGCACCCATTCGAGGTAAGGTTCCCAAGGTATGGAGTTTTTATGCCCCAAGGTCTTGGTATCAACCTTCTTCACCATTCCCCATGCGTGTCCAAATCTTCGGAAGTAACCATAGAGATCGTTGTCGTAGTCAAACACAATGCCTTGAATAAGTATGTTATGAGGACCATCTCTTCGAGCATAACCAAACTGGCATAGAGCTAGAGAAGGATTGTAAGTGATACCTCCCGTTATACCAAGGAGTGGTACATTAGGGAATTCTCCACAATGCTCAATGAAAGTGAAGTCCTTTTAAGAGTAGACACACTAATGAATATCTAAATGAGAGAGTGACATCAACCTTTAAGACCACTTCAAGCATTGTTCATTCTTCATCATTGATCGAGGAGTGTGCGAAATAAACCACCTGGATAATAATGGTATGCAACACATGAGAGTTCCTTGTCTTTTCATAGTACGAGTGTGGAGAGAATGCATAATATCTCCAATTAAGGTAGGCACATGATTATGAGTAAGGAAAATATTGATGGAGTTCATGTCTATGAACTAATCTGGATTAGGAAATAACATCAAACCATAGATTAGCAAAGCCAAAACTTCTTCGAAAGCGTGGAAACTCATAGCCTTTAGGAATTCTCAAGCTTTCTTTATCAGAAACTTAGCAAGCAAGCCCCTAACTCCACTTCTTGTCTCCCAATTGTCTTCACTGCCTGACCGCTTTAGATGTAACGCTGATGCGATGTCTTCAAACCTTAGAACTTTTTCTGAACTAGTGAAAGGTATCTAATCAAGAATGGGTATCCCAAGTAGCTTAGAGAACTCTTCCATTGTAGGTACCAACTGATTGTCTGGGAAAGTAAAGCAATGATGCTTTGGATTAAAGAACTGGAATACGATGCTCATCATATCTTCTTCAAAAACGTAGGTAACCAACTCGAGTAGATAACCATGCCTCTTGGTGAACTAAGAGTGATCGAGAACTTTTGAGACTAATTCCTTGATTAGAGAATGTATATCCACAAAGTTGATTCAGACAGTCTTCCTGGAAGCCATAAACCTAAAAAACAGAGCAAAGATAAATCCCTAGGTCCTTGAAATGGTTAGAAATGTTATGATGATATGATGTCATGATGTCATGTTTAAATATCAAGCACAAACAAGTCACACAATAACCCTAGGTTTAAGACTTGCATGAGGTATAAGTGTCTACCCTACCGCAATTTAAGTTGGTTCAACCTGTCCTATAATAAAAACCAGGTTCTAGGAATCTCATATTACGGATCTTTCTCGAAAGCTTTATTTCAGTATGTCTACCAAATGGTCGACCGAAACATCCCAAAAGTCGAATCTCAATGAGCGTAGCATCGAGTATCAACCAACCTCAGTTTGCACCAAAGTCGACTATCTCACTACCTTCTAATGGCCAAGATGGGTCAACTAGGGTTCTAAAAGTTTAGTTAATTCTTGATGACACCACACAGATGCCAAATATTTCCTCAAATGAACATGAGGAACATCAGGACATCCAAAGTGTCGCACTAACCGTAGCCATCATTTTAAGGTCTATGGACGATCGCGATGATCTATTGCTACTTACCAAACAAAACACGGATCCGGTGTAGGATCCCCATATAATACCCAAGCAACCCTTAAAAGTAAAGCGGACAAAGCACGAAGAAATAAAAGTGTTTTGTAGCCCTAAGGTAACCTCTCTTTGGGTGTCCCAGAGAGTCGCCGATTCGTAACACAGTGGGAGAACTGACTTGTTTGTTTTGCATTTTATCGTAAATATTGCATATAGCAAGAGTCACAACCAACTTTTCTTTTATCCAGTAAAGGAAAGGTGAAAAGAACAGCAAAGACCTTTGTTAGATTCTGAGTAAGGGATGTAATTATGAAGAGGGAAGGTATTAGCACCCTTTCCATCCGTAGTTATCTACGGGCTCTTAATTACTTAGCTCACTTTTGAAAATTTGCTTTCTGTGTTTGTGTGATTTGAAAAGTGTTTTGAAAAAGTATTTGAAGAATATTTCGCTTTGACTTCGTAATGATTCTCGTTGGAATGTATACGAAGTGTTTGGAAATATTTGTTTGGAAAATGTTTAACTTTGTAATGATTCTCGCTGGAATGTATACAAAGTGTTTGTTTGGAAAATAGTTTTTTGAAAATAGTGTGAGGTGTGAAAAGTATTTGTTGATTGGAGCAAGCAATTAGAGTCTTATTACCTACTCAGAAAGGGTCGTTCTTGTTATTTTCCTTCTCCTTTAGAATAAGGTTATCCATACCATTAGTTGGTAGGTAACTTTATCTGTTGGATGTGAAGGGACAATCGTAGGATCATCATATGGTCATTGAAGGCAACATGTAAGGATACCTTTAGCAATTTGAAGGGACGATCATCACTTGTCCGTAAGCAACAACCGAGGGACGAGATCATATATTCGTAGGCAACATCGAGGGTCATCGAGGGACTATGATCTTTGTGATGATTTTATTCGTATGAAACTTTGTTAATGGTACCCCTTTGTTTGAGGGACATGACCATTGTATTCGAAAGGAAACAAGAGAGGATACCCTAGAGGGTGTGAGTGGGTGCAAAAAGTGTATTGAATTCAGATATTTATCTTTGAGTTAGGGTTATTCTAAGATTGACTTTAATCTTGCCATACAAACCCTAGTTAGCATACATCTAAGCAGTTTAATATTCGCAGGAAAATAAAGTGCAGAAAGTAAATGCGGAAAAATAAAGTCCTACGCTATTACATGGTTTTGGGGCAGTTACATAATATGAGGTGCGGAAACTAAAGGCAGAAAAATCAATCTACGTTATTGTTGCACCCCAAATTTTACCCTGCTATTTTTCTACTTACATTGTATTTATATTAAAAAAAAACAGTCATTCACTCGTTGCTTTTGCATCCTTTCTCACTTTAATTTTTATTTTTAATATTTGATTAATTCTAATTATTTGGTGAGGTTTTACTAAATAATTTCTATTAGTTAAATAATGAAATAATAATTAAAAGGAATTTTTGTTTTATTTTCAAAATAGCAATGTTTTGTTTTTACTAGTAATTATGTTTGTATTTATAGATTATTTCATGCTTGATTTTTGCATTTGTTTTATTAGAGTTTTGAAATAAAATCTTTCCTCATTGAAAATATTTTCTATTTTCTATTTTCTATTTCATTAATAATTAATTTAGATTTATTTTATTTTATTTTATTTTATTTTATTTTATTTTGAAATTTTAATATTTTTCTTTCACATTAGCATTAATTTCCTTTTTTAGATAATTCATATTTTAATATGAAAGTTTGTTTTATCATGTTTACATTTTTCTAAATAGATTAATTAATTTTTATGTTTGTATCTTTTAATCCTATTTTTGTTGTGATATTTAATTTCAATCATTTTTAGTGATTAGAAGTTATTAATTGGTTTCTATTAAATATAATAAATTAGGATTTAAATTAAAAAAATCACTTTTTGTTAGAATAACATTTTTGTTCTTACCTTATTTTAAAAAATATTAGTTTTTATTACTAATGGATTTTTAATTGGCATTGTGTTAGTAATAAAATTAGTTTTTAATTAAGTTAAAATTTTTGTAATTATATTATGCATCATCATATCTGTGTATATCTTAATTTTTAGATTTCAATTAATTAGATTTTTTTTTTTTTTACTTTTTAACAAAATACAAAAAAAAAATTGTTGTTGCTGCTGTTTGTTCTTTTCCACGTTACATTACAACCATCATGTATCACCACCATCCACCAATAGTACCAACCTGCAAAACAAATTAAAACAAAACAGAAAATCAGTACAATTACAATTCATTCCACTATCTCTCCCATCACTCTTGTACCAACACCTGCTAAATTAAAAAAATACAACAAAATAGTACAGATTTCACTCTCCACTACCCTGCAAATTGTCATTCCACTCTTCATTCCACAAACATTTTACAACAGCTAATCTTGTACCTCTGTCCTTGTTCTTATCCACAAAATTCAAACTTGTTGTCCAATTCTTCTAATCTTACTCTGCTATATAAACTGCTTATCATTTACCATAAGGGGGGAAGAAAATACACCAGCAGCTAGTCACAAACCTCTACCAACATACTTTTTCAAGAACCAACAATTACAACCGTTCAAAAACCAAAAAATCGCAACCTTCAAACCCACACAGATCCGCAACCGCTAGCTTCCAATAACTCAAACCCACTGCTCACAGAATAACAGACACAGACGAAGCAACCCAGAAATCAAACAAAACGCATAACAACAGACTCACACCAAGCCAAATCTAGAAATTCAAAGTAGAAGCAACTCACACAGACGAAAACAGAACCAGAAGCAGATTCGATAGAAAGGAAGAACAAGAATGAGTTCAAAAATCAGAAAAAACATACCATTTGTCTAATCTTCATGCTCTTGTAATTTCTATTTTTCTGCAATCATTTTTCTTCCTCATGTGTTTGTTACCTCTGAACATAAATTGATTTGGGGATTAGGGTATATGAAGGGATTAAGGGTTTGTTGTTGTTGTTGTTTGTCTGTATATATTGTTTATCTTTCCGGTTGATTTCGAATAGAGAAGCCTAGCCGAAACGCAAGAGAGGCCGAGAGAGATGAGTGATTTTCAGTTTGGAACGAGAGAACAAAGAAGAGCGATGATGAAACAAAGGAAGTAGCGATGAAACCCGGTTTTGACATAGAGAACCTCGTGAAACACGATAGAACGTGAGAACAAGATGAGGAAGCGTGTTTTTTTTTTCTTTTTTGAGAGAGAGAGTTGTGTATTTGTATTATATATTTTTTGTGGTAATTAGAATTTATGGAGTTAATTGAGTGAATTTGTTTTAATTTAATTGAAAAGGTCTAATGTGGGTTTAAGGGGAGAGAGAGGCCTTTTTGTTATTTGCATTAATTGAGTTTTTTTTTAGGAAATAATTAAGAGATTAATTAGGAAATTGATTGAGTTTATTTAACGATGAAAGAAACAAAGAAGTACCAGCTAGCTTCCTTCTAGGGTTTCTGTATATTTATCTCTTAGTCATGCCATTTGGGTCTTAACAACCAACTAGAGCCCAATTTGTTTTCAGTCCAACAAACCCAAGCGCCCATTAATTCATACACCACCTGTTTCGAATTTTACACCCCTTCCAGGCCATTTTCTTTTATTTTATTTCTTTAATAATTTTGATAAAAAATGATAATGTCTATCATAAGTTTTTAGAAAGATTAGAAAATCACAAATTGCTTTATTTCTTCAAAATATCTTTAAAATATCAAAAATATTTTCTATTTCTAGGTATTTTAGTCTTTTTTTATTTTGATTTAGATTTAGTTTAGTAAATTTCAGGATTTTATTTTATTTGAATTTAATTTAGTAACTTTAAAGTTTCATTTAATTTAGATTCAATTAAGTAAATTTAGGATTTGATTTAGTTTATATTTAATTTAGTAAATTTTAGAATATTTATTTGATTTAGATTTAATTTACTAACTTTAGAATCTTTAATTATTTTATATTTAATTATTTAATAATTCTTATTTGATTTAGCTTTAGTTTTAGCCACTTTAGAATTTTTATTTATTTTAGATTTAATTTTGCAAGTTTAGAATTTTAATCTAGTTTAGATCTTGTTTAATAATTTTTAAAATTATTTTTATAATCTTAGATTTTATAGTTGGTTTAGTATTACTTTAATATCTTTAGATTTTTTTAATTAGGATTAATTTAGTGATCTTAAATTTTTAATAATTATTATTTTTCTATGAATTTAATTCGTTTTTCTTTTACATTTATTTGAACTTGTAATTTATTTCCGTCATCCCCATTCGAAAAATTGTACCCCAATCCCCTTGTTGCGTTGTAATTAATTTACCGTTTTCTATTTTATTTTACCGTTTAATCCCCATTTATAATTGATGTATCCCTCTCCCAAAAACAATTATTGTAATAATTATCTAGTGCACATTTATTTATTTTAGTTTAACTGTCACTTACACAAAGCCAAAAAAAAAACTCTTTTTTAAACTAATACCTGTGAATCATTTTAAACCTGTAAGTCGACAAAGCTAAGAAGCGTCGCGATGACCACACATGCACACATGTACGCTTGATCCTGGGCCTTCTTACAGTGAGCCTATTTCGATCAATTATCCCAATTGGTCGTCTTAGTAGACTAGCCCACTTTGCTAGTACACATGTAATTTAAGTATTTTATACTTAGGTTGGCCACCTTGTATGGGCTTTGTCGATTTTACTTGTGATTTACAATTATCTCGATCCTATTCTTTCTCCATTCACTAAGCATTTAAAACACTTTCAATAAAACTCGATCCAACGTCGAGTCTTCTTCTCAAACCTCGATCCAACGTCGAGTTATTTTTCAAAAATCAATTTTTCTACAAAACAAAAAACATAGTGCTATGGTATTTAATTGAATCGTTAGAGGATAGCCCGACGATTTAATTAAAATGTAAAGTATTTGGGCCATTAGAGGGTAACCCAATGACTTAAATACTTTATTCCATACACTTAATAAAAGTGAACTTTGTTTCACCTCACTCTTTTCATAATAAAGATTTTGGATGAGAGATGATCGGTTGACCTCAATCACCAATCTCGAGTATTGAATCGTTAGAGGATAGCCCAACGTTTTGGTACTTCTCATCCACAATTTAAAATCAATTCCAACACATTCAATATCTTTTGTGCGCTCCAAGCACCATTTACCTTTAAACCCTTTTCAAGATTAGACATGATTCATTTATAATTGAGATGCTTCTTCCTCTATTCCCAAGGTTTTTGACTTCTCCACTTGAGTACTAGAGGTGTTCTCAAACCCTCCCTCATGTTGGTGCGTAGTCTTTTACTCTTTATCACACCTTGTGGACGTTAGACGAGTCTTCTCCTTTAAAAATGACGACTTGTCTTTTCATTTAAAATCAATCAACAAACAATTATTTTCTAGAGGAACTACAGAGTTTTGACTTTCCCATTGCACAAGGGAATATGTAGGCACACGGTTCTGAAACCGTGCCAAACTCAAAAATAATAAAAACATTTCTTCTCCCTTTCTTTCTCTTTTCAAAACTTAGAAGATCGTAAAATTTTTACACTAACACACAACCACACTTTGAACTAAATGGGTACCATCGAGTACGATGGATGTAAGGGGTGATAATACCTTCCCCTTGCATAACCAACTCCCGAACCTATATCTCTTACTTTTGCAGACCGCCTTATCCGATTTTCGTGGGTTTTATCTATATTTTCCCGTTCTTCTTTTAGAACAAATAAAATTAGGTGGCGATTTCACCATTGTTTTGAAAATACAATTAAATGATTTTTTTGAAAAAAACGAGTTGCTTCAGTTATTACCAAAAAAAAACTTTGCGACCTATACATTGATTTCTAACATTTAAATGCAAAATAAAGTAAATAAATTGAAAGAAAAAAAGTCTAATAATAGGAAAGAACATTTAAATCCTAATTATAAAAGAAAAATATTTTTTAATATTTTTGAAATCAATTTTAGTTAAAAAACCCTAATTCTAAGTTAATTAACAATTAATTTTGAAAAATAATTTAAATTGTAAGAAAACTAAATTATTTGTATGCAAAAAATTAATTAAATGTTTACCTAACCTAATTCTGAAAATAAAATATTTTTGTGATTTTTTATATATTTTAGAAAATATTTTAAAAGAAATTAGTTAAGAAAAATAAAATAGAAAACATATAGGAAAAAAGAGAGAAAATAGTTTAATTGGAAAAAATAGCAAAAAAAATGGTTGTGGGTGCCAGGGATCGAACCCATGACCCTAGGGTGAACAAGCCAACGCGCTGCCATCTAAGCTACCTGTCATTGGTGTTAGTAAGATGAAATAAATGCAATATATAAGAAAAAGATTTTCTGAAAATAATTTAAGCAAAAAATGCGCGCAGATGCTTCGTCCCCAAATTCAAATTTTTGTAAATGTTACCCACGACTTTTCTGTGGTTAAGGGCTATACTGACGGTTTGGTCTGATTTTGCTTAAATCAGAAAAACCTAATTTGAAACCATAAACCCTAACAATGGTGAAAGCTTGTACCTACACTCAAACTTAAATCGAACCATACAGAAAGATTCGAAATAGCATCAGGAACACAAATATATAATCAAATCATGTTAAAATTGCATGAATCATTGAAATCGATTTTAAAATTTGAAGAGCAAACCGTAATGTGCAATTTCGTGTTTCTGGATGTATGGATGGCTTATGAACGTCTGGAATGAATCAGAGAGGATCAAGGAACGTGATGGAAAACTTTGTTTGGCCTGAATCGATCCAAAACTCTGACAGCAAGTTACTTGAATGGCACGGAGTCTTTGAGCTTTGTTAGGGTTCTTGGAGGCAAATGTTTCGTCCCTTTGTGATCTGAAGGTGTTGTATACTTATAGAAGATGGATAATAGGTCCAGAGATGTGAAGAAAATATATTGCATTGAGGAGAAAATATTTTATATTCTAATCTTTCATATTTGCATCCAAAGCTTCCAATTTTGTCTCAATCTCATGCCAATCAAGTATCTTCAAAATTGACAGCTCTCAAAGAGTATCTTGGACCTCAAGAATGCTGAATAATAAGCCTTGCACTTATTGATTTGATTTTTGCATTTTATTTTAATTAAAATTGAATTAAATTGAATTAATTCAAAAATAAATAAAATAGTTGGAATCGTGGCGTGCAAATGGGCTTTAGAAGTCCTTGGCAATATTAGAAACAAGTTTGAACCATAAAAATTTGGGCCCATTTGGAAAAACATTTGAATTTGCTTAGAATTTCTCTTCATGCACTTCTTCAAATTTTCCAAACTTGCACAAGTTGTATTTTGTTCAATTTTCAACATTTTGAAGTGTTCTTTGAATTTTTAGAAAGCTCAACATGTTCCCTAAACACCCTTTTTGGTTTCACCTTCATTGAAGTTTACATGCTCATGTACACTTCTTTTGAAAGCGATGACTTTTAGAAGGACCTATAATGTCTTGATCCATAACTCTCAAATGAAGCATTTTTGGCCAAAGCTTGTAGAGAATTGAATTCTTTTCAAAGTGAGCTTTGGTGAAAAAAATTCTGATAAAGTATGTGAAAGTTATGCCTGGTTAAAGTTCGGTTGACTTTTTATCAAGGAACTCTAATTTAGAAACTTTGACTTTTGATCAAATCTTGAGTTTTCTTGATGAATCATGATCAACCCTTGATCAAATGATGAATGTGAATTCAAAATATTGATGTTGACCAAAAATGATGAAGTTTGACTGTATATTGACCATAATTGACTTTTTCTCCAATACAACTAATTTTCAACCATTTGCATCATTGGCTGAGCAAACTTGAGCCGTGAGGCTTGAAAATTGACATGGTGATCCCTTGATACATATGAGGAGGTATGATGATCACTTGAGGCAATGGAAATCATCCTTGACTCGAGAGAATCAAAACCCTAGTTGTGGGTTGATTGCTTAGGAGAAGGTTCATCTGGTCAACCCTTGAGAAATTCTTGAGTATGGAGATGTGGATTGACTTGAAAAATGGGAGGGGAAATTTTGGGGTTCTATCCTAGCGAAGGTGATTCTTTGTATTAGAAGCCCAATAGCAGGATATTAGAGATTTATAGGTCTCTTTCTTGTATGATTCCCAAGAGAAGGATAAACTCAACGAGGGAGTTCTTTTGTACGAAGCCCAAGAGGAGGCTAACTCAACAGGGGAGTTCTTTTGCATGAAGCCCAAGAGAAGGCTAACTCAACAAGTGAGTTATCTTGTACAAAGCCCAAGAGGAGGCTAATGGGGAACCTAGTTGTTATTGTAGTTGTAATGACATAAATAAAAATGAAGAGGTATATATACAAGTATATATGACAAGGTGTGTGTGCTTTCATAGGAGTTTATTAAGTAAATATATAAACAAGTGTATAAAACAAGCAAAATAAAGCTAGTGAACTTGAATATATACAAAAGAGTGTGTGAATGCAAAATATAAACAAGTGTTTTAAAACAAGCGGATAATAGTAAACTTGAATATATACAAGGGAGTGAGACTTACACCTTAAGGGAGGCCCACTGGTTTAAGAGCAGTTTCACCGATAATAATGCTCCTCTTAATACCAGTGGAATCGGTGTATAAACAAGCGGAATAAAAACTAGCAAACGATACTAGTTTATACTTGAATATTTGCAAAAAAAATTGAATATGTACAAGGAATTGAATATGTATACAAAGGGGTGAATATGTACCAGGAAAATAAGTATGTACATAGGAGGGTTGGGACTTACACCGTAAGGGAGAACTATGATCAATTTGATTTTGAGTTCGAAAGAATTTTGAGGAAAAAAGCTAGTTTGGTTTGTATTTTCAAAGATTAATCGAATCGATCATGGAAAAGAGGTGTGTAAGTTAATTAAAATGTTTTTGAAATTTTGAAATGATTTTGAAAAGTGAAAGATATTCACAAAAGGTTTTGAAAAATATTAGGTTTGAAAAATTGGAAAGAAAACATTTTTTGAAAAGTATTTAAAATACTTTAAAAAGTCTATTTTAAACCTAATAAAAATATATCAAAAGAAAATATTTTTGGATTTTTTGATATAATGATAAAATAGATATATTAAATGACAAGTGTGCAAAAAATCATCTCAAAATGAGAAGTTTTGATTGGTTTTTGAAAATATTGATGTTTGATAGAAAAAGGAAGAAAACTAGTGATAAAAATTTGTTTTGGTCCTAAAGTAGTTTGAACTCAGGACCTTAGGCTTGGAAGTGAAAAGTTTTACCACTGATCCATGTGCTTGACTTGTCATTTACACGCCTCCATTTTACTATATTTAAAAACAAGTTGTGAAATTATTTGAAAATGAGTTGAAAAATGAAGGTTTGGAAAAGTTGAAGATTAAATGTTGATGATTGATGAAGATAGATCAATTGAGGTGAGTGAAGAATCAAACCCTAATTGTTCATATCTTTAATAGATAAAAATATTGATCAAAACCCTAATTTGTCTCAAGGAGCAGACATACGATCTATCGTGTGTTGAAATTGTTTGTGATGCAATGATGCATATGTGAATGATATGAGATGGTATCTTAGGTAAAAAATTGGGGTATGACAGATGCCACTATTTAAGTTTCTTAAACCTGAGATATGAATATGAAAATATTTGTCTCGATAGGTGTGAAGGGACTTAAATATCAGAATACGTAAATTTTGGACCTAAGATACCAAAAAAGTGTGAATGATGCAAAGTGATTGCAAAAAGTTTACCCAGGAGGTACCAAATGGTGTCATGCTGGGGAAAAAACAATTGTGAGGATGTCTCAATCTATTTTAAGAAAGGATAATCCTGTGTGTTGAGAAACAAGTATATGTTTCACTGGGAAAATAGATTCACAGAGGAAGTGAATATCTGTTTCACTTTGGGAAACAAGGAGATTACCTTCGGGGATCTTTTTGAGAAGTTGTGGGCGTTTTGATTGTAAAGATACAGGTTTCTTAAAGAGAAAGACAACTGTGGGGATTTATTGAATTTCCATGATTGGACTTGTTAAGAAGGACAATTGTTTTATGATAAGTTCAAAGATGAAAAGGAAATAAGCGGCTCGGATGACGAGGCTATTGCTTATTGTTTGCAGGTAGATTTTTTGTGTGAAATCTAGACCTAAATTTGTTTGGAGACGAGGTTTTATCCATGAATGAACTGGAAAGAAAAATTCAAACAAGATATTGGATCCAACGAGGAACGAACTCGATTGGGGAATTGAAGAAAGAATGTGTTCTTTCTGCTTAAAGGTGACAACCTATTGGAGAGATAACACGCCCTTACTTGTTTTCGGGAATAAATGCAACCAAAACAAGTGATATTGAAGTAAACATTGAAAAATGCAAGAATGCATTAATGATGCAATTATGTATGATTAATGAAATGTCATATGCGTGCTGATAATACTTGAAAAGATGATAAAACGTATTTGGAAAAGGACGGTCAGTTCAATCAAATACTCAGCAAAATCTTCTGCAATGGTGTAGATGTCACTAGTGATGAATTTGAGTTGCATGCTTAAGTTTCTTCGAGGAGAAAAAGCATTTTTACTGGCAACCCTGTTGGGGATTCTTCTTGGATAAGAATATTGTTTTTGATGATCTCTTTTGAGGAAAAGCATTTTTAGAGTTCAAAACGCTCATGGAAATAATCGTTGTTGTTCCTTCTATGTTCACAGTTTGAAGGAAAACTTCGCTTTTATCTTGAAAAGTTTTAAAGTAAAAATTCATTTAAAAAAATTTTTCCTTTTTTTTTCAAAAGTGATTTTCATAAGTAAAAGCGTTATTTTGCAAAACAAAATAAAACAAGAATTGCAAACAAATGTGCAGCATGCTCAAATTTTATTAATAGAATGGTAATCACCCAAAAGCATGATTCCATGGACTATTTACAAAAGTTGGAAATGGTAATATAGTAGGAAAAGGCCACATTGAAAGGAATAACCGCTATTCTCCCTAACAACTTTGAGTTCCAACTGTGCTTGTTGCTTCAAAAGATTTGATTGAAGATCCATTGATGGAAGATTCTTCAGAGTGACGAAATACGGACTGATGCAATTACTTTGTCATTTTGATCCTTAATTTTTGCCTAGATTTCCTTTTTAGGTTTTCAATCTACCAGGATAAATTTTTGTTTATTGTCTCTAATTTTTGGTTAGACCGCCCTTTCAGGTTTTTAGTCCACTAAGACGCTCAATTTTGCCTATGCCACCCTGTTCAGGTTTTCGACTCATCGAGCTGTTCTTTTATCTTTTTTAGACAAATTATTTCTTGACTGCATCATCGTTTACCGGATGTGGGAGTTCATCACCATTAATGGTTGCAAGAGTCATAACATCGCCAGATTCGTAATTAGGAGACCATTTTCCCTAGATTCTGGTTGAAAATCCAAGATATTTTTAAGCACGAGGTCTCCTTCTTGAAATTCACGAGGTCGAACCTTTTTGTCGAAGTCTTTCTTCATCCTTCTTTGATACAACTGTCCATAACATAAAGCGGTCATGCGTTTTTCTTCGATTAAGTTCAACTGATCGTATCTGCTTTGACAGCATTCAGCCTCAGATAACTTAGCCTTCATGAGGACTCTTATTGATGGAATTTCAACTTCCATGGGGAGCACTGCTTCCATGCCGTACACTAAAGAGAAAGGGGTTTCCCCTGTTGAAGGGGTTTCTAAATGACGACCATTTTCTGGATGATCTGCTTGATATTCTTGTTGGCAGCTTCCACAACACCGTTCATTTTTGGTCGGTAAGGAGAAGAGTTATGATGCTCAATCTTGAATTCCTCACACAGTTCTTTCATCATTTTGTTGTTCAAGTTCGATCCATTGTCTGTAATGATCTTGCTTGGAATTCCATATCGACAATTGAGGTTGTTCTTGATGAACCTCACAACCACTTGTCTTGTAACATTGGCGTAAGATGCTACTTCGACCCCTTTGGTGAAGTAATCAATAGCCACTAAGATGAAGCAATGACCGTTTGAAGCTTTCGGTTCAATCATTCCAATCATGTCGATGCCCCACTTGGATAAAGGCCACGAAGAGGAGAGAACGTTCTGAGGTGACGAGAAAACCTGCATCGAGTTGTTTTTGAACCTCCTTTTTGATTTTATCATCTATGTCTGGGTGAGTCCTCCTCAATTTTTTATTAACTGGAGGAAATTCCGGCTTTAATGGCAAGTGATGCTCTACAATATTGGTATCAAACCCTGGCATGTCCCAGTAAGACCAAGGAAACACATTGACGTATTCTTTAAGAAGATATATCAGATTTCTCTTGACATTGTCATCGAGTAGCGCTCCGATGTTTACTTCTTTTATGTTCTCCTCAAAACCCAAGTTCATTGTTACTAAAGGCTCTTCGTGAGGCTGAATGATTCTTTCTTCATGCTTAAGTAGTCGAGAAATCTCATCTGGGATCCCTTCTTCTTCCTCTTCTTCGACGCAAACTCAGGGAACTCAAAGTTGGTAGAGGGCATAGAGTTATTCCATTCAATGGGTTTATTCATTGTTAATCTTCATATATGATTTATGTTCGCTTTTTTAGAAAAAGAAATTTCAAAAGCGTATGCAAATTATTTTTGAAAGTGTTTGTTTTTATTGGGTTTTTTAGGATTACCATTTCCAGAAAAAAGGCAAAAAATGAAAAAACAAACACTAAATGTGGGAATCAAAACAACGCTTTATTTATGATTCACATATGAAACAAGGCCTTAAACACAATCTCTTTTGTCTTTTGCAAGACAAAGAGAAAATTATTAAAAAGCTAGCCCTATAAAAAACCTTTCTGCCTTGGGTGGGGTGAGAGTTCAAGAAATCACAATGCAGATAATGGGATACGCGTTTGTACGTAAACAAGCATGAGAATCTGCGTTCGTACACATTCGAATCAAATTAACCTGCAAGAGAAGTGAAAACCAAACAAGCAGACGAAGGATGCACGTTCGTACGGAAATAGGTATCAAAATATGCATTCGTACATATTCGGAACAAGGTACACCTGCAAGAAAGGATGAAATCCCAAAAAACAGACAAAGGTTGCGCATTCGTACGCAAATAGGCATTAGAATGTGCATCCATACACATTCAAAACAATTGGATAACCTGCAAAAAAGAGGTAAATCCAAACAAACAGACGAAGGTTGCGCGTTCGTACGCAAACAAACAATAGAATGTGTGTTCATATACATTCGAATCAGAAATCCTGCAAGAAAGGTGAAAACCCAAGCAAGCAGACAATAGGATGCACATTCGTAAGGAAACAAGCAATAGAATGTGCATTCGTACACATTTGAAACAATTGGATAACCTGCAAGAAAGGTGTAAATCCAAACAAAGAGATAAAAGTGCGCGTTCGTATGCGAGCAAGTATCAGAATGTGCGTTCTTACACACTCAAATCAAGATAATCCTGCAAGAAAGGTGAAAACCCAATCAAGCAGACAATAGAATGCACACGAATGTATGCAAGCATAAGATATGGATGCTACATATCTGAATTTCAAGTAAAAATGCTTAATGTACCTCGCACATGAAATAAAGTGTCAAAATTAACAAAGCAAGTGATAGAAATAAAGTACCGAATGCAAAACCGATTGTACATACGCTAATAAACTAGTATAAGCATGTAAGAAGTGAAATAAAATCACAAAAATCGGCTTGGGAAAGCACTTTTCCGAAATCGGAGTGGAAAAGTCAACTTCTCGGAATTGATTAAGAATCACATGGTTGCTTGCAAAAACGTCAACGGATTCAAAAACATGATTGGTTTTAATTAATTCTGAGTGGAAGAGACATTTTTCTGACCTTAAAGTAACGGGGAAGCAACTTCGTTTAGGCACGTTGCACTTGAAATTTGGTTCGGAAACCATCACCAATGGTTTTAAAACATACCAAAACAATGGGAACAACTATCGTTACCTTGGACCTTTGAGAAAAAATGGGTTCCGATGCACAAAATCGCCTAAAAAGGCTTATGGAACAACAAAATTCATGTACCCAATTAAGTTCCAATTCACTTCTGTTTAAGTTTTGA
This sequence comes from Vicia sativa, assembly GCA_021764765.1. NCBI lineage: Eukaryota > Viridiplantae > Streptophyta > Magnoliopsida > Fabales > Fabaceae > Vicia > Vicia sativa. Next base: position 258,023,266 of record CM038795.1, read on the forward strand.
GATGAGAAGTAAAATGGAATTTAACTCATGTACATGTATTCAACAACTCAAAACAAAATAAAATGCAAGGTATGAACAAAATTCAAAGTTGTTTGGATGCAAATGAATGCAAAAATATGCATGAAAATGCATGTTCATTTACATTGTTTATGATGTTTCCATGTATGAAATGCAAATGAATGATATATAATATGTAATCAACGCATACTCAATGTATCCTACATCTGATAATGATGCAAAGTATGGATTAAAGTCAAATAAAAGCAAAGATGCAATGTATCGTGATGCATTAATTACATGCAAGCTTGAATGCACAATTAACATGTGAAAAAGCGTGTGAAAATGTGAATCTGACACACTTTAATGTCATCAAAATCAAGCTTCGACACTTAAACTCAATTCAATCATTCAACATGTTTGTAGATTAATGCATGAAGATTCAAGATGTGGTCTAAATGTAAGCCTAAATGCATAATGTACAATGCAAATGAATCCTACAAGTCAAAATGCACTTAGAACTACATTTCGACACAATTACGTTTGCAAAACAAGTCTTATTTCACATGAAATCAAAAAAAAAATCATCAACCTAAATGCTATCTAATGCATGAGCATGTGATAGGTGATGTAAATGGTCAATTAAAGTGACCTAAATGCAAAGAAAAAGAATTACACAAGTGTATGTGTGTTCTATGTGCAATTTTCCTTCACAGCGACACAATAACGTTCACAAACCGGATTCAAATCAAAGAATTCACAAACAAAAATTCAAGAATTGGAATCAACACATGTAATTCAATCAATTCCACTATTCAAATTCAACAAAAGTCAAAATCGAAAAATCAATTAAAATAAGTACTTAATTGAATAAGCTACTTACTTGTTCTTGAAGTTTGACTTGAATTGTTAAAGAAAATACCAAAATCAAGCTTCAATTGATGAATAAAACTTGAAGTAGACCGGCTGGTGCAAGTGTGGAGGCGAGGAAGACTGGCAGCTATGTTTGCCGGAGAGAGGAGAGACAATCGGAGGGAGGTTGGAACTAGAGGAGGAGAGGTCGGTCGCGCTAGGCCGAGCGAATGGGGGGAGTAGCGGTTTGTGAGGTGTCCGGAAAAGAGGAAAGAGATCGACTGATTTTTTCGATGAGGAAAGGTGACCGGAGCGGTAAGACAGTGGTGGTAGGTCAGTCGGCACGGAGGATAAAGGTGCGGTCGATGGTGGATCGGGAGGAGGTCGGTTGGGAGGCTTGGAGGGAAGTTGCTAGCTTTGAATTTTTCACTTTTGTTCTTGAGTAAATTGACAGAGAATTAAGAGGGGAAAAGTGAGAATTGAGAGCAAAATTTAGCAAATGATTGTGTGTGTCCATTTTGTGAAGGGGAAAATATATTTATAGTGTGAAAAATTGGGCCTTGGAGCCATAATTAAGCCCAAATCGCGATTATCTAAAATATTTTTGTCCATGGCCCAAAACAGCCAAATTCGTGCGAAATATGAAGTCAGACTCTAAACGAAAAATATTTGGAACATGAAATTGCTTGACAAAGTTAAAATTTCGACTCAATCAGACGAAGGTCCAGGCGATACGAATTTCTACATTTTCAGCTCACTTTTCGAGTATCTGACACATGCAGAATTTTAATTGCCCTCTTCAGAGAAATTGTCTCGAACGAGGGTCTTCTGATCAAAATTTAAATGCGGAGTCTTTGTTGAAAATGAAGCCAACGGAAATTGTGAAATTTAGGCACCGGTCCCACCTTGTTTCGATAAAAATCGAACGAGATATGATTTTTTGAACTTCACGTATCAGATGAAAATCGCCCGGTTTGTCTCAAAATCAATTCCAAAGAATAAAAAACTTCTCTTAAATGGTAAGGAATTAGCTCTGGACTTGTTCATGAGAATTTTAGAGGACTTCGATACTGAATTTTATACATTGGCCCCTCTCATTTTCAACGTTCCAACTAGGAGTTATAAATTTTTTAGTGCACCAAGAACACGGTACAGCACTAAAATTCAGTTTATTCCACTTGAAAGTTCAATTTCTTTGGGGCCTTCCTCACACAATTTGCCTTTGACTTGGAAACAAAAGTTATAGATAATATTGAGAAGGACTTTCCAGTCGAAAATCATCAGAAAATACCTGACGAGCTGAGAGATATGCCTTCCGGAGTGTCCGAAATACACCAAAATCCCAAAATTCACTTTATTGATAAATGAACAATTAAAGTCTTTTTCTTGACGAAACGGCCTCCGATCTGAACAGATGAACTGTAGAACATATTGAAATGATCCCAATGCCTATGGAACCAAACCAAAATAATTTTCTGACCAGAGAATCTTGCATCAAGCATTCGAACCGAGAAATATCGATATCGGTCTCGAAATTATCTGAGATAGCCGAAACGCACTATTTCTTTCACAAATTGAGATACTTAAAACCTGTTAACCATGTAGTCAATGATATGCATGTATATTTATGATGATGCAATTATAAGCCAACAATACCGAAATGAATAGGGTAAATTTTAGGGTACAATAACAATCTCAATATATTGCCTCAAAATCAATCAAAAAGCAATCACAAAATCCATTGCATCATACGTGCAATTTAATAGCAATAAAATCAGGCTATTACTAGCATTTGTATCATATATAAATTACTGTTATGCTAAAATTCATTCATGGCATATTCATTCACACAAATTATATCAACTAGCATATATGAATTATATGGTAGTCTCATTCACGCTAAAAACACAATTCACAATTTATGAATCATATTAAATTTGAATCATAATAAATCATTAATTCAAAATCATATTTGAATTAATGATTTAATCAAAATCCGACTCTGATATCATTGTTGGGAATTAAGAGGGGTTTTTTAAAAAAAAAAATTGATCCAATTAGCGGAACAATCCCGATGAACGAATCTTGATTAAATCATTAATCACAAATCAAACTCTCTGAAATAAGGATTCAAGAATTACCTCTTGAAGCATGCTTTCTCTTATGATCACGAATGATAGAAGATACCGACATCTCCACGTAGTCCACGCGAGTGCAAAGTGGATAACGGTGCTAGCCGTTTCTTGTTCTCTTGAGAATTGATAATTCACATAACAAGGGGAAAGAACTCCTCTATTTATAGAGAGCTTCTAAAACCCTAATGCTATTAATTTGGGCTTTTCCAAAACAAGCCCAATTTTATTTAATTAAACTATTTTAATGAAATAAATATTATTTATATTTAACTAAACTCTTTTAATTAAATAAAATAAATATTAATTAAATTAAATCATATTTAATTTAATCAACTGTCAATTCTCATTTATTTAATTAAATCATATTTAATCAAATAAGTTATATGTGTTAATATATCAAACAATTTAAATACTATTAACACATAATTAAATTAAATCGTATTTAATTTAATCATCCATTCCACTATAAGCACTTTATGCGTGTGACCCTATAAGTTATCGTAACGTTGGAAATAATATTAAATCTTCTATTTAATATTATAAATATTGAGTGGTATCTAGCAACACATCACTGCTACCCAAGTGACGAGAATGTCGTATGATCTGACATAACCTTACTGTGATAATGATCATGTGTACAATTACCTTTTTTCCCTTACATCTATATTGAACACAAGGCATAGAATGTGTCACCCTTGTATAGTTCAATATTTTATTCCTTGATCCCAGAGTATACTTGATAACGATAAATAAGTCTAATATCTCATATTGACTTATTTGAGCACGACCATGCATTTAACAGTCTTAATCTATCAAGGGGTCCATAGATATTACTCCCGTATATGTAGGAGGGGAAAATCCCATCTAGGTCACTCATGTCCCTCAACATGATTTGTAAAGTACCCATCAACCATCTTTATGGTCATCCTGTTACGGATAACTATTTGATTGGCAATAAAGTACTCAACTCCACATCTAGGATCCATAGTGGTTTCAGGTCGAAGGGTGCTGGTATACACCGTTATCACTATGAGAATAACTTATGACACTTACATAAAAAACTATGTAGTATTCTCATGGTGGATCAATCCAGTATAAATATTACTCTTAATATTTATACCTACATGAAGACTTGATATCTCATATCCATGACTTATGAGACACAATCATCAATCTACTCACGTAATAGTCTCTATGCATTACCATTGTCCTATTTGACAGTAAAATTGAGTACGGATACTTTAAGAATAATGTCCTTATGTTTAATGAGCTCTCACAATTAAGTCACACTTAATCGGTCGTTAATAGACTAATTATTCTAAGGAATTTATTATGTCATAAATAAATAACATGATAAATATGATGCCTAATAAGTATATATATTAACAAATAACATATATCAAAGTCATGATACAAAAGCATATGAAGCCAATATTTATTGGATATTAGGGCTTACTCCAACAAATATCACTTAGGCTGTATTCAGAGCTGCTTTTTTGGAAAATTACTTTCCTGAAGACGTGCGCGATAAGAAGGAGATTGAATCCCTTGAGCTGAAACAAGGTAGTTCAACGGTTGTTTAGTATGCTTCTAGGTTTGAGGAGCTAGTGAAGTTTTTCCCGCATTATAATAATTCAGCAGCTGGAGTGTCTAAGTGCATTAAGTTCGAAATAGGATGCGACCAGAGATTGAGTAGGGGATTGGGTATCTTGAGATTCTCCAGTTTCTTATGTAAGCAAACCAATGCAATATCTTTGATCAAGATAGTCGAAGAAAATCTTCTTATTATAAGAGTTTTAATGAGAAGAAAGGGGGAAATCGGGACTGTGGAAAACCATATAATGATTCGACTAATATAGGGAAACATAAATTTTTTTAATAGAAGAAACCAACTAGGAGAGGCGCTTTTCTCATGTCAAATTCTTTAAGTGCGGCGAGCAAGGTAATTGTGCTAATGATTGCAACACCCTCCTAAATGTCCATGAAGGCATGTTTGGCTGGCTGGATGGGCCGTATGCAGTCGGGCTCTTTGGGGTAGGGCTCTCTATGACCGAGTTGTCTGTGGCCGAGCTCTTCTTTAAACGATTTGGGACGTATGGTCGGGACTCTATATGGCTGAGCTCTCCTTAGACGATCTAGGATATAGGTCTGGATGTACAAGTACATGATTTTCTTTGGGATATTGACCAATACCCATCATTTGTTAACTCTACTTCAATGATTTCATTATTTCATCTAATTGTAGTGTGCTCTTCCCTGCTAACATTGATTTCACTAATGATTTGTAATATTTAGGTAATAAAGCCAACAAAAGTAATGCTCGCTTTTCATCTTTGATATCTTCCCTTGCATTCATGATCTAGATACCAACTCATTAAATTTATTAATATGGTCAAAGACATTACCTTCATCTTCCATCTTCAATGAGTATAAATTTATTTTCATCATCGATCAATTGATTAATGTGATTGATGCAGACTTGATTTCTTTTAAATACCACAATTTCTTTAGAGAGGTTTCATTCAACACAGTCATTTTAATACGTGGACCAAGTGCCAATCAAATTTTACTTAGTGCCTTTTTGTATTGAATTTAAATCTCATTTTTTCATCTTACTTGGCTTTTCCCTTACTAAAGCATAATCAAGATCTTGTTGAACCAAATAATCTTGTATCATGCATTGATATAAGGGGAAATTCATTCTCCCATCAAACAAAGGAGTATCCAGCTTTAGTGTAGCCATAATATCTTTAAGAAAATAAAAATCAAATCAAAAAAGATGATAGTAAACATGTAATTTTCTGCCTTGATCGAAACCAGAGTAAATCTCCAAAAACTGATACAAATAAAATTAAATAAACTCACAATTAAAAGTTTATTACTAACTTGCAATTTTTAGACAGAAAAATTACAAATCCTATCAACAACTATTTTTGAAAGGAAAAATAGAAAACTCTCTCAACAACTATTTTTGGACAAAAAAAAATAGAAAACACTCTCAAACATAATTTTTGTACGGAAAAATTATAAACCCTCTCTAGACACACAACTGCCCAAATTCCTTCACTACTACAAATAGCGCATCTAATGTTGGACGCGAAATGCGTTTTTCCTCAGCACCTTAAGCGAGGTAAATAAGATCGTCATAAAATGTATGGACTTATCACCTCGGTGTTTAAAACATCAAGGAGTATTTTAGTAGCACATGGGTTCGATCCACAACGTCTGCATTTTTATTATTTACAAAAACTAGCATCTTTTTTATCTCAATTTTCAAAAAAACTAATTTTCCATGAAGATCAAATACTAGGTTAGGTAAATTAATTTCCCGAAGATCTAGATTTCAGATCTTCAAATCATATAATTTTAGAGTAGATCAAATGCTGGGTGGAAGGATATCTTTAATCGTTACATTGAAGACCTATATTTTAGATCTTCAAATCATATAATGAAAGGGTAGATCAAATGATGTGTGCAAGGTGATCTTCAATCGCTTTTGCACCCATTTGTTTTTTATATGAACAAAAAAAAGGGTTAAAAACAAAAAAGGGTTAGATAAATAAATAATCTTTTGCTCAAATAAATATTTAAGAACACAAACCTTAAACACAAATAATTTTCTGTTCTTGCAATCCATCATAGAGTACTCTTCATGAAATACACTGTTGCAAACCTAAAACTCTTCATGACATTACAATGCTTGAAAGACACAAGTCTTGATATTCAGTATGCTTTTACAGTGGAGGTTTTTTATGTTTCACACGGATCACTAGTGGTAATGTCTTTATCGTTGATAGTCATGAAATGGACCACGAGGATTTGATTAAGGATTTGTTAAATGTGCCAATTTTAACGCTAAATTTTACATCGGTTATTTAGGAAAACCGACGTGTTATATTTGTGTTTAAGGTTTGTGTCCCTCGATTTTAACGCTATATTTTAACGCTGGAGTTTCCCTCGATTTTGTAAGAAAATTGACGGATTAGAAAATTTAATTTAAAATTAAAAAATACAATTAACGGGGAATTTAGAACGCCATGGTGGCGCTCATGCATTGGAAACGTCTCTTTTACGTTATCACTAGAATAACAATGAAGATCTTATTTTTAATTCGTAACGTCTCTTTTAGATATCAAATAGACTTTTGAGCTATTTAAATGTCTAATTACCTACTCATTGATTAAAAGTCTTTTCCTATTTTCAACTTCTCATTACCAACTCTCTGTTTCCTTAGTACGAACTTATCAAAAGTCGATGAAAATTTGTTGTTTGTTATCAAAGAAAAGTATGTTAACTTCAATGATTTCAAAGGTTTAGAAAAAATGTTGAGGGGAGCTGTTAACAAACAAAAGTTTAACGGTTAATTTAACATTCTACATGGCCCCTTATACACTAACCTTGTTAAAGAGTTTTGGATGAATGTGTCATTTGTGCCAACTGGTTATAAAGAAATCATCCAATCTTATGTCAATGGCGTTCATTATTTCATCACTCCATCATTGATTGCTTGAAAATCAACTATGAAGAGTTTGGTATTTGTGTTGAACATTATGAATTCAGCAATGCCTATGCAAACCTCCTTCACCGAATTTATACTAAAGATACTAATCTCTCTAGTCCTACTTATCTAAGCCCTATTGTAAAATTTTGGTTTCAACTTCTAGTGCCAAATCTCCTCCCAAGAGAGAAAAATATGGAAACGCTTACTTGTTATGACAAGCATCTCTTGTTATTCCTCGCCTACAGCATGAGAGTTAATATTCCTCTTACCATTTTCAACTTCTTGAAGAAAATGATAGAGACTTCTTGTGAGGAAAAGACTTTCCTCATACCTTATGGAAGATTTTTTTCTAAACTTTTCAATAAGTTAGGGGTGGTTAGGGTGTGATGTTGTGGTTGAATGGTGTTGTAACCCAAAATTTTCCCTCTCACTTTTTAAGACCACGTGATTCAAGAAACATCTTCATGCTCAAGGTCACTCAAAGACTGATCAAGACAACCCCTCTCCTAAGCAATTAATCTACAATTAGGGTTTTGCATTCCTTAAATAAAATATGGTTTATAAGGCTTCAAGTGGACTTCATACTTCTTTATATGTCTCAAAATATCTCCATGCAAAGTTTCAAGCCTCACAGCATAAATTTTCTCAATCAATTGCTCAAATGGTTGAAAATTAGTTGTATTGAACAAAAAGTCAATTGTGGTCAACATACAGTCAAACTTCATAATTTTTGGTCAACATCAAGGTTTTGAAATTATATTAATTATTTTATCAAGGGTTGATCATGATTCATCAAGAAAACTCAAGATTCATCAAAAGTCAAAAGTTACTAAATTAGGGTTTCTTAAGGAGAAGTCAACTGAACTTTGACCAAGCATAACTTTCACATACTTCATCAGAAATTCCTCAACCAAAGCTTATTTTTAAGGAAATTAAATTCTCTACAATTTTGTCTCTTATAGATTTTTCCCAAAAAATGCTTCATTTGAGAGATATGGCCAAGACATTATAGGTCATTTCAAAAGTCAACAAAAAGTCATCTTTTCTCAAAGACGTGTACATGAACATGGAAGCTTCAATTGAAATGAAACCAAATATAGATTTAATAGGGAATCTTAAGCTTTATAAAAAGTCCAACATTATCTCCAAATGTTGAGAATTGAGAAAGATATGATTGGTGCAAGTTTGTTAATTTTGAACAAGTGCATGAAAAGAAGTATTGAGCAAACTTGAAATTTTTCCATATGGGCCTATATTTTTTATGTTTGAAACATGTTCCTAACATTGTCAAGAAGCTCTAAGCCCGTACATGCTCCATTTTAACATTTATTTTATTTATTTTTGATTTTATTCATTTAAAGTCAAATTAAATTAAAATAAAATGAAGATAAAGTGTGATGTATGCAAGGCAAGGATTCAAGTTAATTGAGGACCAAACAAGCCCAAGATAGCTGGCAAAGCGCATGAAGGAATGATTGGAAGAAGATTGAGCAAAAAAGTAAGGTTTGATGCAAGTTTCCAATCAAATATTCTTACATTCAATGCAATATATTTCTTCATATTTGTTGAGCTAGTTCTCATCCTCTATATATACTACAAAGCCAGATGGAAAGGGACACGGTTTGCTACTTAAAAAACCCTAAGCAAATTCTCAAAAATTCTTCAAGTTTAGGGAAAACTAGAATCCTATTTTCCAGGTTTTTACAGGCTAAACCAAGCATTCCATTAACATCCTGAGGTTCCTAGGAGTCGATCCAAGCACTCACCCAACCCCATAGCGTCCCAGAATCATCCCATTCAATTGCACCAGTTTATAAAACTTCTTGCATTTAAATTTTTTGTTTCATAGCATATCAATTGATTTTAAGCATATATATGTGTTTATATTGATGTTTGGAATTGTTTTGAATCGTTGTTTTTGAGGTTTGACGCAGAAACAAGAAAACGCCACTGTTAGGGCACGAAGGTTCTACTTCGTCGAAACCCTATTTGTAGGACTTTTCAGGCCAAACGGCCACCATCATTGAACTTGTAGGGGTCGATTTAGGGGGTAGGCTTAACCCTTTGCTTTAATTCATGTTATTTTGCAAGTTTGAAGTTCTGGCTTGTCGGAGAAGATGAGCGGCTTAGGTTTTCGGCATCGTCCAGCCTTCTGACTCGTCGATCTCTGCCTTTTGGAAATTCTTCACATTTTTTAGATTTTTACACAGGTACCCCATACATATTTTCAAAGGAGTTGTCATGAAACCACAAGCATGTGGTCTAGTGGTCAACTTTTGGACCTGTGACCACAAAATCACCAGTTCAACACTCTTGGAGGTCATTCCTTATTTTTTTACCACTAGTTTACTCCATACTTTTTCAGCTTCCTTTTCTAATTTCATTTTTATTTAATTTATTTTCACAAATTATTTTAGCTATTATAAAAAATCCTAAAAATATTTTTCTTTTCAGATTTAGGTTAATAAAATGTTTAATTAATTTTACACACAAAAATATTTTCTATTTCATTTAATTTAAAGTTATTTTCATAATTAATTGATAATTAACTTAGAGTTTTGTTTTCTTATTTAAAATCATTCCAAGAGATATCAAAAATATTTTTTCTTTAATACTTAGGACATTAGATTATCTTGGCATGTATTCATTTATTTTTCATTTTTTTCTTTTATTTAAATACTAGAAAACGATGTATAGGTCGCATTGTTTTTGTAATAGCACAGTTTACTTTCTTCGCATTTTTCTAAATTATGTAACTGCTCATGGGATGTAATAGTCCATGTAATAGCGTAGGAACTTTTACTTTCCGCACCTTTATTTTCTGTATATATTAACTTCCTAGATGTATGCTAATAGGATTGTATGGCAAGATCTAAAAGAAACGCTAGATATCCCTAATCTAAAGATAAATATCTGAATTGAATAACTATTGCACACTTGCACCCTTAGGGTATCCTCTCTTCGTTGCCTTACGAGTAATGGTCATGTCCCTCAAACATAGGGATATCTTAGCAAAGTTGCCTACTAAGAACATCATCATAGTCCCTTCGATATAAAGATCATAGTCCCTTGATGACCCTCGAAGTTGCCTATGAATACATGATCTTGTCCCTCGATGTTGCCTACGACTAAATGATGATAGTCCCTTTGAGTTGCTAAGGTATCCTTAGATGTTGCCTTCAATGACCACACGATGACCCTACACATGTCCCTTCACATCAAATGGATTGGGATACCTACCAACTAATGGTATGGATAGCACTATCCTAAAGGAGAATGAAAATAACAAGAACGACCTTTGAGTCGGTAGATTACTCTTAATTGATTGCTCAAAACAAATACTTCTCACAAATTACATTTTCAAACAAATATTTTCAAACACTTCGTACGCATTCTTGAGGACTGATACAAGAATCATTTTACGAAGTTAAATCAAAATATTTTCAAACAAATCACACACACACAAAAGCAATATGAAAAGTGAGCTAAGCAATTAAGAGCCCATAGATAATTACGGATGAAAAGGGTGTTAACACCTTCCCTTTTCATAACCTATCCCCCGAACCCAAAATCTATCAAAGTTCTTTCCTGTTCTTATCACCTTTCCGTATTGGATACAAGAAAATTCGGTGGCGACTCTTGCTAACCGCATCATTTGCGATAAAATGCAAAACAACTAAGTCAGTTCTCCCACCCTATTACAAGTGGACTGAGAAGTTTGAATTTGTTGAGTAGTTTTATTTGATTGTGCTATTGTAGTTGCTTTGGTGATGTTGTAGTTCCTATCAATGAAATATTTAAATTTTACTATTATTGCCTATTGTTGTTTAAACCACTTTTTGTGTTAAGTCGTTGAAAATAGTTAAAAATATGGCAAATAGGATTCGAAGCGAGGTTCCTTACAGCTATATTACCTCGGTTCTAAAAAAAAAATGAGATAACATGTTTATTATTATTTTATGGATTAAAGAAGGCGCTGACTTATAGTTGTGTTACCTCGTTTTTTTAAAACACATGCGTAACATGTTTATTATCTTATTAATAAAATCAAACATTACACTCCCAGGACATATTCTCTTATTTTTTAGTGTGTTTGACATGAGAGCTCCGTCATAAAATGTATTTTTTGTTGTATTGCTTATACATCCAAAAAACTAGAATTGTTGTGGTAAATAAACTCAAATTAACTCTCTTTATTTATAATAACCTTTTATTGTTTCTTCACACTATATATAGGATATGATCCCCAATATACCGTACGAAAGCAAATTACCTATTCTCCCCATCTGAAGAGGATTCAAGGCATTAGGAGTACCAGTCGAGGAAGAACCACACTAGCCATCACTTTCAGGATTACCGCCAACAAAATCTTTCTCGATGAATCCAGGTATTCCTAAAATTATTATATCGATCCTTTAATTTTGTACATGCTTGTATGACTATTAGGTTTCGGAATAAATTGTATATTATTGTTTCTGAGCATGTATATCTAATTGACCATTGGGTGACTTAATTCTAACAATTGGTACAAAGCCCCATGAATTTATTTTTTGGATCGAATTAAAATTTTCAAACCAAAATTATATGTGATTCTAAGTTCCTTATAAGGTATCTTTGTTTTTTTCTCTCTTTTGACCATTACGGATGTTACCCTGAAATTTCTTAAGGTAGTCAAAGGTACATATTAAATGCAGATGTTCTTATGAACTAAGGGTCGATCCTTAAAGATAAAGGTTCTTCAGAAGATTGAAATTTATGACCAAGAAAAAATGCTAAGACAAGGATGTCGGAGAAGGGGTACGTCGACCAGATGGATAAAGCGTAAAATTTGGTCGATTCGACCAAATGTTGAATAACGAAGGAAGTAGCCGAAGCTGAGCCTAGTCGATTATAAAGGATTCTGGACTTAGAGAAATTTCATTATTTTGATCTTGTAAAAAGAAATCATCGAAGCTGGGAGCAGTTTACTCTTAGAAACCAGAAGCGGGAAGATTCAAAATTCAAAGTCATGGGCAGTTATCAAAAGCTTCGTGTGTTGTTTAAGCGCCAAATAGGTGGCGAAATCATATGAAGCGCTTTCTTCAAGTTTTAAATATCATTCGTAGATTGCTTTTAGGCAGTTATTTTGTAAATACTATAAATAAGTCATCTCAATGTAAATTTCAGGTGTTCACTTGTATAATCATATCACTTGCAAAAACTTTGTTCATTTCGAGTTTCAAGAAGCAAAGAGTTCAAGAGTGCTTGATGTACGTGAATCACCACTTTTATTTCAATGCAAAAAAATTTACATTTTAGTCATTTCTTTTGAGTCATTTACTTGTATCTTATTTACTTTTCAACAATATCTCTGCGTTATCGTTTATGTTGATTCTCTTTTTGTAACCAACTTCGAGTTAACAAAAGAGTTAGTCGATGCTTATTTCGTTTAGAACAAGTCTGTGACTCACATCCTTCTGTCGGTCACGAGTCACCGTTAGTTGGTATAAATCATATTGTGAAGAATCAGATTGTTAATCGTTTCGTTTAGACTCCTTTTATCGGTCACGAGTCACCAGCCAGTCGAATTGAGTCTAACTATAGTGTGGAAAGCCATTGTATTTGTTCCCTTAGTCTTAGAAAAATGTTTCTTAGATAAGGATTTCGACAGAACTAGTACAATCCCTAAAAACCTTAGGACATGTCTTAAGATCAACTGGTCGATCTTGCGAGTAACCCTTAGTTTTGGGACTTTGGGAGGACCAACAGTTATTTACAATTTTCCACAGTAAACAAATTAGCACGCCTAGTGGGACCAGTGCTAAGTTTTTATTGTTAGATGTCATAAGTGTATCAGACTTAGAAGTGGAAGCATAACTAAAGAGTATAATAAACCACCCACTAGGAGACGTACACCTAGGATGTCAAACACTACTTCGAATGTGGATGAAATTCCTTCACGAACTTTGGGACATCTGACCCAGTAATTACTCAAGTTGCGCCATTTCCCCACTAAACAACACAAATGTATCTGGGTCAACTGCATCAGTATTAGTACCTATTCCCCATACCACACCGGTGAGTCCATGGCCTATGATGGCTATGAATGTCATTCTGAACACAGCGATACCAAGATTTGGTACTGATGATCCCCCTTATGGAATGCCGTATTCCTTAATGTCGGGTTATCAGTCGACTTCAAATGTATCAGTGGTGTCAAATAACGTGCAAAACATGAATTCTCCTTTACAAGGATCTGTAGCAGGAGGAAATAGGGGAATGCATGCGCAACAACTAGTGTCGCGTCTAACTAATACTTTAGTGGCAGTGTTGAGGCAGCAAATGGATGATAGCAATTATGAGTTAGTTAATATGTTGACTAACTAAATGGGTAATGTATTTAACCCTATAGTGTAAGATTTGGCTGAGACTAATAGACAGTCCACTGAAACAAATCGACAGGTGATTGCCCAATTAACACGCTTGTGTAATTTTTTGGGCGCTCCCTAAGTGCGTGGCCGACAGACGCCACCTGTTGTTCGATTAGATCCCCCTGGTCAAGTAGACATGGTGGAAATAGAAGATGAAATTTTCCATCAAGGACAAGTTGCAGGGCCTCATAGATATATTGTCGTCGAACCCCTTAGGGTATTAGTTAATCGATAATAAGAGGCTGATCAAATTCGACAGGAAGATCTAGTTGTCAAAAATAATCAAACTACCATTGTCGAGATAATTATGGCTAGTAACAGTGTGAGTACCACACTCCATAGGCCAACATATTTGTCCCCTATGTCTGAGTATATTTTACAGACTGAAAACCCTAGAGGGTGGAAAATTCCTAAATATACTAAGTTCGGGGGTGAGTCTGGTGAATCGACAGTCGAGCATATTTCTATATACTTAACTGAATATGGGAATATAGAGAATAATGAAAACCTAAGGTTGAAACATTTTCCTTCATTTTTGACAAAGGCAGCCTTCATGTGTTTTACCACATTACCTCCTAATTCAATTAATTCATGGACTAAGTTGGAAAAATTATTTCATGAACAATTTTATGAAGGACATTCGAAAATTAGTTTGGTCGAGTTATCAAACATTAAGAGAAGGTTTGTTGAGACTATAAATGATTATCTAAATTGATTTAGGTCATTAAAGGCGAGATTTTTTACCCAAGTGCCAGAACATGAACTTGTTCAACTGGCTGCTGGAGGATTAGATTATTCTATGAGAAAGTAAATCGATCTAACTTTTGTTAAGAGTATGTCACAACTAGCTGATAGGGATCGACACCTTGAGCATCTACGGCTAGAAAAGGTTAGGCATACTAAGGCTAAGGCTAAGAAAGAAAAAGTAGCCTATATAGATTATGATGATACAGATCCCATATACGAGGCCGACTATATCTCGCCGACTGAGGTAGATGTTGATGTGGCTGGAATGAAGTCAAGACCTGCATATGAATGTAAATCTCTGTTTCCTTCTAAAGGGAAAAATACTGCTATCGAAAACAACTCTAAAGTTCCTGCAAAAACTTATACATTTAATGTTTCTAAATGTGAAGAAAATTTTGATTTGTTAGTTAAAGATGGTCAAATTTTAGTACCTCCTAATGCTAAAATGCCACCATTAGAACAATGACAGAAAATAGGTTTTTATAAATATCATAATTATCTTGGTCACACAACCTCTCAATGTTTTCTTTTCAAGGAACTTGTTCAAAAATTGCTGCAAGAGGGTCGTCTCAAATTCGCTGCCAGAAAGATGAAAATCGATATTGATCCTCTTAGGTAGGAGGAGGCTCTCTTTGTTGAACCTGTCGAGATTAACATAGTCGAGATTAATGAATTTCCAAATGACATGGTCGAAGAGAGTACAGAGGAGAATGCTGATGTCGGCTTAGCTGAAGCTAATGTCTACCCCAGGCCAGATGTGGACTTGATAGATTTCTTGTACCGCTGCAAAAGCAAGGG
Source organism: Vicia sativa (assembly GCA_021764765.1). Lineage (NCBI taxonomy): Eukaryota > Viridiplantae > Streptophyta > Magnoliopsida > Fabales > Fabaceae > Vicia > Vicia sativa. Next base: position 258,038,706 of record CM038795.1, read on the forward strand.
CTCGACAGTTTGTTTGTGCCCTAGGTGTGCGGCTTTGATTGACAAAGTTGCTGCTGATAATTTTCAAAAGCTGCAATTAGGGAAATATAAAGCCAAAGTCCACAACCAAAGGTTCCCTAATCCAAGGGATCCTAGGAGAAACATATGGAACTCTCAAGTAAAGCCAAAGAGTTTTATCCCTTCTGATTCATCTCCTAGAGGTACCTAGATTAACCCTCAAGGAAAAATGGGTGCATCAAATGTTGATGTTTTTGTAAGGGATTCAAAGGGAAAGTAGGATGTAAGTTATCGACATGAATTCAAATTAGAGAGAAAGAGACACATATCCGGGAATTATATGGGAAAAAATCCCATGAACTGAACTTAGTGGAGGCGTTTTCAACGCAAGAAGAAGGCTGAAAGACAAGCCCCACCTGCCACTAGACAGGTTGCTACAAACAAAGTGAGCAACCAGAAACAATACAGGGTAAAAGTCGACCCTACTGTCAAAGAACAAATCAAAGAGTTTGTGAACCGACTTGTTGCCAAATTTTCCAAAGAGGCGACTGATGATTTTGCTTCTGACTCAGAATAGAGTCTTGACATCTAGGTTAATATGGTGTCGATTCTCCCTGCGGAGTATAATTGTCCGACAGAAGTGGAAGATTTTGCTGATGTTGATGCTGAGGAAATGGCTTTACATAAGCCAACTTGCTAATTTGTCATGAACAATGGTTCAATTGAGAACCAAGATGCCTTCTTTGAAAGGCCTCAAATGGTTATGAGAAGCCATTTAAAGCCCTTGTTGAGCAGGGAAAAAGTTGAAGGGATAACTATCAACAAAGTGTTGGTAGATTAGGGACTGCCGTCAATATAATGCCATATCACATTTTGAAGAAAATCGGTAAATTCGACACCAATGTTCGATATCACAATGTGGTCTTGTCGGACTATGAAGGAAGAACCAGGAACACCATGGGTGTTATCCAGGTAAACATTATTGTCGGCTCAGTGACAAGGCCGACCATATTTATGGTAATCCAAGGAAAGCTAAGTTATAATCTGCTGGTTGACAGAGAATGGCTTCATGGAGTAGGAGCTATATCGTCTTCCATGCATCAGCGTCTAATAATCTAGAGGGAAGATGATATAGGGGAGAATATTGAGGCCGATCAAGGGTACTTCATGGCCGATGTAAATAATATCTGAAGCGAATTCGACAAAAAATTGGCTAATATTTCTCCTTGCCAACCTACAGAGGAACTATATGCCAATTTAGATGAGGCATTTGTTTCCTTGAAGTTGCATGAAACCCATGGTTTCATATGGGATGTGGAGCCTTTAGAGGATCCATACACTGAAAACCAACCGATAAGCTGGGGTGACATCAGTGATAATGATGTCTGAGCTTGATGCTCTAAAAAGTATTTCGACATATATTGCCGAAAACAAAATAAATTCGGCTTTAGAGGCTGAAGAAAATATGGCTATCGAAGCCAAGAGATTACAAATTCTGGGGGCATATATTACTAGGTTTATTGAGCCAAAACCACTAGATACAAATAAAGTAATTAAAGAATACGTCAATGAGCATCGTTTCGACTGCATATATGACGATGAGCCTTTGGGCTTTGAAAAGGATCCTATGGCGCCTGAAAAGATGCAGCCACAAGACCCTTTAGAAGAAATAGATCTTGGTGAAAAGGGTGATAAAATACCAACGTATATCAGCGCCAATATCGACCAACACCTAAAATTTGAGGTGATATCTTTACTAAAAGAATTTAAAGATTATTTTGCTTGAGACTATAATGAAATGTCAAGTTTGAGCAACACCTCGACGTTTTTCTCCAGCAATAATGTCGAATATCAAGGAGGAAGTCGCAAGGCTCCTCAAGAGCAGGTTTACAAGAACTATAAGGTACGTCAAATGGTTGACAAATATTGTGCCAGTCATGAAGAAAAATGGAAAATTAAGAGTGTGCATTGACTTTAGATATTTAAATGTTGTCACTCCTAAAGATGAATATGTTATGTCTGTGGCAGAAATGTTGGTCGATTATGCCACTAGTTTCAAATATTTAAGTATGCTTGATAGTTACGCTGGCTATAACCAAATTTTTATTGTAGATGAAGATGTGCCGAAGACGGCATTTTGTTGCCCAGGAGCATTAAGAACATATGAATGGGTGGTCATGTCATTCGGTCTAAAAAATGTCTGAGCAACATATCAAAGGGTAATGACTTCTATGTTCCATGATTTTATTGATGATTTTAGGCAGGTTTACATTGATGATATTATAATAAAGTCGAACAATAAGTCGACACATCTGCAACAACTTCAAAAATCCTTTGAAAGGATGAGGAAATATGGATTGAAAATGAATCCATTAAAGTGTGCTTTTTGTGCGCAGGCAGGTGATTTTCTTGGCTTTGTGGTGCACAAAAAAGGCATAGAAGTAAATTAAAGCAAAACCAAAGTCATCATGGGCATCAAACCTCCGTCGACCAAAAACGAGCTTCAGTCTTTGTTGGGTAAAATAAATTTCCTAAGGAGGTTCATATCCAACTTAAGTGGAAAAACCAGAGTCTTTTCACCACTAATTCGACTGAAGAATGAGGATTTCATTTGGCAAAAGGAATATCAAGAGGATTTTGTTAAGATCAAAGAATATTTAGTAAAGCCTTCAATCTTAGCGCCTCCTGTTAGAAATAGGCCTATGAGGTTGTATATTGCAGCCTCAGATACGACTATCGGAAGTATGTTAGTACAAGAACATGAAAATGGTGTCGAAAGACTTGTATATTACCTTAGTTGAATGTTAAATGATCCTGAAACTAGGTATAGTGATATAGAAAAACTATGCTTGTATTTGTATTTCTCTTGTATTAAACTAAAGCAATATATAAAGCCAGTTGACGTGTATGTATCTTCTCATTTCGATATTATTAAACATATGTTGTCTAAACCAATTTTGCACAGTCAAATTGGTAAATGGGCACTAGCGTTAACAGAGCATTCCCTAACGTATTTGCCTTTATGTCATACCCCAAAATTTGCCCTCCCATTCCTCAAGACATTCCATACATCCATACTCAAGGATTCCTCAAGGGTTGACCAGACAAACCCTCTCCTAGACAATCAACCAAAACTAGGGTTTGGCTATCCACAGGTCCAGATGGACTTCCAACATCTCCAATGTTCATCATGCCTCCTCATATGCTTCAAAGACTCTCCATGTCAAGTTTCAAGCCTCACAAGTCAAGTTTCCTCACACAATTGCTCAGATGGTTGAAAATCAGTTGTATTGGACAAAAAGTCAACTGTGGTCATCATAGAGTCTAACTTCATGATTTTTGGTCAACATCCTCATTTTGAAGTCACATTCATCATTTGATCAAGGGTTGATCATAATTCATCAAGAAAACTCAAGATTTGCACAAAAGTCAAACTTTCCAAATTAGGGTTTTTTAGTGAAAAGTCAACTGAACTTTGACTGAGCATAACTTCTTCATACTTTCTCATAAATTTTTCCACCACTTCTCATTTTGAAGGAAATTTAATTCTCTACAACTTCATGTCTCACAAGAATGTTCAAAAAATGCTTCATTTGGAAGGTATGGAAACTCCAAAAACCTAAAGTCAACTTTTTGTTTTGAAGATTTATTGAGCATGGAAACTCCAATTGAGATGAAACCAAATAGGTTGGTTAGAGGACACTTAGAGCTTTCTAAAAAGTCCAAGAACACTAAACAATGTGGAAAATTGAGCAAAATACACATTGCACAAGTTGGGCATTTTTGAAGAGGTGCACAAAGAGAGATACTTGTAAAATCAAAATTTTTGCAAACGGGCTAGTTTTTTCTTCATTCAAACTTGTTCTTAGACAATTTGGAAACATCCAAGCCCAATGCCATTTAATTTTAGCTTTATTTTTCTATTTAATTTGAATTTTATTCATTTAAATACAAATTAAATTAAAAATAAGGTATAAAATCAAACAAATGCAAATTGATTTT